>JAVANC010000005.1:7500-437500 GCA_033319125.1 Parnassius glacialis | reverse complement strand
TCCTTTCTTTGAGGTATATACTATTAAAAACCACAGTTGTCAAATATTATAGGTGATGTTCATGTTGAGCCGAATTACCCTAACAAACTGAGCAATGCCCTTTAGATAATTAATGTTAAACCAATGCATTCCTATTTTGATATAGTATTATTCATTTCCTCATATTTATATAATTTCCGTTTCATCTTAAAAATAAGTATCTTCAGCAAATAATACTATGTCTTGGTTTTTCACTACAAGTGGAGATAAGTGATTAACATAGACTAGAAATAGGAATGGGCTGAGAATTAAGCCCTGAGGAACCCCATTAGTACAGGTGTACCCAAAAGAACTTTTACCGCTGATAATAATTTTCTGCATTCTATTACTTAAGTATGAAATAATAAGATTAGGTACTACGTTCTTGATATCGATATAAGGCTGTAACTTTATATTAATGTCTCTGGCGTGTTCACCAGTCGAAGGCCTTATAAAAGTCACTAAATATATCCAAAAGCGTCCTCTGAATTCCCATCCACAAAAATATGTTTAATAAGCTCAACAATGCCGACATCAGTTGTCGAGCGATCCTTTGTAAAACCAAATGGATTTTTATGAAACAATTTATTTATATTAAAACTTTACCTGATGTTTGTGAACAGAAATTGGTCAAAATTGGCTGGATCTAATGTACTACCAGATTTAAATAAATATATAACTTTGCTATCTAAACATAATTGACAATGACAGCTGAGTAGCTGAGATGCGACTTTTGGACTTTGGACTTTTTGCTTATTATTTTATATCAATCTAAAGGTCTTTGACCAGTGATTTTAAAGATAACATGTCCGGAGTGGGCTTAGCCCACGTAACTGGCCTTTTACTTGTGTTTTATAAAATCAGGAAACACACCAGATTCGACGCTCGTTTTAAAAATAGTGGTTAGAAAAGGTGCAAATGTATCTATTATGGACGTAATAACTTTTAACAAAAATCACCCAAAAGGTTATAGTTTCCTTAACATAAATAGTTTTAAAACATTTAAACATATCATTTACACGGTGTTTAAGCAAGGCTTCGGCGACAGTAGAAAAATAATTTAAAGATTTTGTTGTCAAAAAAGGAACATCAATGAAATGTTTCACAAAATCCGCAGCAACTTCTTGATCAGATCGATAAAAATTATTGTGAATCCTCAATTGAAAATCCGAGTTAAATTAATAGCGAAACGGGTAAGGGTCACTATTAATTTATTTTAATTTTATAATATGCAGTTTTGTTGCTTAAACGTAAATCCTTAGCTTTTTATTCATGTTAAAATACCTTGTGAAGTAAATACAGAATTTATTATTATTATTATTTATCCATGAATGTATGTCTGCACTGGACGTATTAATTGAGACACGGGAAAAATCACAACACGACCAGACTACAGACCAGAAAACTCACAGTATGTGTGTTATGGCACGTTTAGATTATCAGACGAACAACTCGTCGAATAACTCGCCGAGTTATTCGTGGACGAGTACGACGCGTTTACAATATTCGTCTGTATTGATTCAACCACGGAGCAAATACAAAGAGGAGACGGCCTAAGCAACTGTGCACTCTGATTCTAACTAGGTCCTGACGTCATCATAGTGGGCTTTAGTTAGTATTTTATCGCGTAAAAACTACTCAGATAGACGCTCTGATGCTATGGATGGCATCACATTTCATTTGTAAGTTATTTTATACCTAATTTATTAAAAAAGTTCTAAAAAAATCTCTGCGACGGCTTTCAAATGTAATTAAATATACAACGTAGCTGCTACAATAGTACTTTAATTTAACACAGAGGTAGGGCTAGTGCCCATTAATCATATTAATTTTGATAGGTTAAAATAACTCGTAAATTTAAATTTTTTTTTCTCAAACAAACTTCATAATAAATAAGTATCTAAAATTGGGATCACCCTTGCAAAAATTCATTCAAACACTTATCATATCACCCTCTCTTGTTACTATTAGTTATAACTGTTGTTTAGGCCAAAAATGGTCATGTTAGGACGGCACCCAATCACGTTCGACTTTGCCAATCGCCCGATCGTACCAGGTGTCACGCGTGTGTCGGGGAGGGGGCAGCGGCAGGGAGCTTCCCAGCGTCTTGGCGCTGTCGGGCGAGACAGTAGGAGAGTAGCTTGCTAGCAGCGACCCGGTTAAGCCGCGTGTCTCGGCTATAGCTGCAGAAACACCCGCGAGACCGGTTTTTGTTTGATTAGGGTCTAGAATTTTGGATTTGAGCGCGGGCTTCGCTACATAATTGGGTTTCGTGAAAACCGCCTCGGATTTGGTGGGATAGGGTTTAAGCTCCTGGACAAGAGGCCTTTATGGAGTTTTACGGTTTAAGTAACTTCTTGAAGTGAATCCGGGACATTGAATGTCGAATTTTGTGCTACTGTCCTTGCCGTGTCGGGTATCAGGTGTTCGATTCTGCGATGAGTGTGGAATTAGGCGAATTGAAGTTAGTTAAATGTACAATGAAGCTAAGAGCCTGAATTAGTGACAGTGAAGAAAGAAGTGGTCCGGCGATGGAGCAGTCTGGAGCGATGCAGCATTTTGGAGCAGCCTGGAACTCGACCGCTGCTGGTCGCCTACGCCTGCCCAGGCCTCACACATTCACACCTCACTGTACACTGTTCATCAAACACCATTACACACACTCACGGCCTGCCCAAGCCTTGGCGCGAAGTTAGCTTCGGCTATCGGTAAGTATTATTGGTTTCTAGTTTTCTCCCATATAGTTTATTGTGATAGGAAATTCCACGTGGCCACATTGAGGCCCGACCTGCGTCTGCTCGTTGGATTCCCGCTCAATGGGCCCCGGGGTATTCTACCTTTGTAGAGGCAGCCGTAGGCCGTAACAACTGTCATCACTAATCACTGCTTTTATTTGTATTTATTTTAAATTTTCTTATTTTCAATGAGACCACCGTGTTGGCGGATACAAAGAGCTAAACGACGTTTCATGTTTTCCCGCACATTTGAAAATAAATTGTCACTTATAGCAATTTACCTCAATTTCTAAAACGCATTTATTATTCGATGGCGTAATTGTTCCACCGAATCCACGTTCTCCGCATACACAACGTCTTTGATGCAGAAAAAGATCGAGTAGCGTGAGATCTGGCGATCTTGCTGGCCACCTACGAGGTCCAAATCTACCAATCCATTGTGCACCAAACGTGTCATTTAGCCACTGCCTGGCTGTTGTTACAGAGTGTGCTGGCGCGCCATCTAATTGGTACCACATTCGTTGGTATCGATGCATGTTTAGTTTGTTTGTGTATTCTGACACTGTATCATTTAGTAGGTTAACAACCTTTCTCCGTTCAAAGCCCTATCAATGAATACGGGTCCGATGATGTTGTCACCGTGAATAGCTGCCCAAACATTTACCGAAAATCTGTACTGATGGACTGACTCCCGCCAAACGCGCGGATTTTGGGTTCTGGGTGCTCAATGGTGCAGATTGTGCTGGTTCCACATGCCGTTTCTGGTGAACGTGCTTTCGTCAGTCCAACAAATTTGGAAAAGAAAGTCACTGTCCTCTTCAATTTTACTCAGTAACCACTGACAATAATTCACTCCTATTAATTTATCATGCGATGGCAGAGTGTGTACTTTTCTGAACTTGAATGGGTGACACTTTTCGCGCTTTAATATCCCATGGACGGTTCTGTGATGGACTTGAAAATGCCTAGCGCTCTGGCGGAGGCTAGTTTTGGGTTGGTCTTCGAAATATTGTATCACATTTTCAGTTAACTGGATTGGGTTTTGTCGTGTGGGCAGTCGATCAGGGCGTTGAGACCTAGGGTCCACTGGCCGGATTTCGCGGATGCGCTGAAGAGCTTCTACAATAGTGCGATGCTGAGTAGGGCATTGTCTTAAATAGCCATATCTCTCGCGATATGTCCTTATCGCAAGGGCGGTATTTTGACGATATTCTCCGTAAATTAGGATCATGTTCGCATATTCAGCTGCTGTGTAGTTCGGATGTGTATTTGCCATTACGATTAGAAGTTTACACAAGCACTAATAACATAAATAAAAACGTCCGTATCGCAAAAGATGTAAACGTACCTACTAGATTAGAAAACGAAAATAAAACAAAGCGCCTTTATTGCAGTGCCATAATCTAATTACACAAAAATTAATAAATAAAACAATAGGTAAGCGTCTTTTTCGCGGAAAAATTCACAAAAATATTAGTCGACGTAATTAAAAGATTTCGGTGCAGCGGGGTGGGAGGGTGCACGTCGCTTGCCCCGTCAGTGATGTCTCTTTCCTTCAATAGTATTGCTCATTCGTTTTAATTTCAATGATAGGATGTTATGATCCGTGAGTCCCTGATCCCGGCAAATGACCGCTGCGCGACAGTTCTCTAAGTACAGGTTGCTCTAAGATGTTGTTTTCTAAAATTTTAAATAAATCCGTAAATAATAACTTTTAATGGAAATACAATTTCTTCATGAAACGAAAATGGGAAACGTATATGTGTGTTAAATTAAAGTCACCATTGTTGCTGCTCGTTGTATTCGACACTAGATGGCGACACTTTGTGTCATGGGAACTAAAAAAATATAAAGGTACGTAGAGCTCAGTATTGGTAAAATAATCATACGAAGGTATTGAAATTTGTTTTGTATTCAGTCTTAAAGAATTTTTAATCGCCAAAATATTATTTTCATAGTTTTTATAATCATTTTGTAAACAGGCCGTCTTCTATCGTCAAGGTAGCTAAACTACATTGCAATATCGATATGGAACGATGCGAGTAGTTTTACTATTTATCGGTAGATGGAAAATAGTTAAGTGGGAGGGGCTTAAAATCCCCTCACCCCGCAAATTGTCCCGCATTGTTACATAATGAAATCTAATTACAACACCTCCTCTTTGTATTTGCTCCGTGGATTGAACGTTGATCTTTTAAACATGGATGACGTGCGTTTCGTTGCTAAGACTTTATAATGTCTATTAAATATTTATAGACACATATTTGTTTTAATTAAAAAAATAAACAAAAATAAAAAATAAGCCTTTACTGCTGTTCGTTGAAGCTTATTTGACAAACAATTATTTAAAAGTTGAAAATGGCGGTAAGAAAAAAATTACTTAACTAACTAAATCATGTTCTCTGCATTCGGTCCCTAATACCAGGTTGTCTTTCGGCAAAGGCCTCCTCTAAGGTTTTCCACAAAGGCCTCTACGGCTTTCCGCTTGTTTCTGTCCTTTGCTGTACTTAACCATTCTGGCCCCACTACTTTCTTAATATCATCTTTTCATCGCTTTGACTGTCTTCCTCTACTTCCTCTGTATTCTCTAGGGTACCATTCAGCTATCATTCTCGTCCATTTCTCTTTATTTTTTCCCAACATATGCCCATCCAGCGTCATTTTAATTTTCTGCATGCTGATTGGACTTTTCCGAACTTAAGTCTTTTATTCTTTTTAACTGTATTTTATCTTTTCTTGTTACTCCCAATACGCTTCTCTCTATTCCATTCTGACATATTATATTGATTTTATTTTGTTGTCATTCTATTAAGGCCCAGGTTTGGCATGTGCATGTCAGACATGGCAGGATACAAGCATTGAAAACTTTTTTTTTCTCCGATATTGGCATCTCTCTCATCTGGCACTTAACGACCAGAAACTTTTCCAAGTGTTAACTATTCTTCTTTCAATTTCTTTCTGCAGGTTCTCTGTTGGTGATACTAATTGTCCTAAATAAATATACTCATTTACATGTTCTAGTTGTTGATTAATAACTGTAATATACTTTTTTTGTGAAACATTTCTCATCATTTTGTTTTTGTCAAATTTATTGGGACCTGCTATTTCTGATATTGGGACATTATTTCCAAGGTATTCTTCGGGCATTTGGAGAAAAGTATTAAATCGTCAGCGAATCTCAAATGGCTCAATTTCTCTCCGTTCACGTTGTCTGAAATTATCCCAACCCAATCTCATGAAAGTCATCCCAACACAGCTGAGAACTGAGATTATCTTTGGCGAAATAGGGTCACCTTGACGGACGCCTCTTTCAATTGGGAATTTGTCGCCTGTCATTTCCAGTTTTCTATGTGCTGTACTTTTACCATAAATTGTCTTTAGTGTGCATATGTACTTTTTATTGACACCTTTATTTCACATTTATTTTTATCAATATTTATTTAAAATAGGATCCCATATCACTGGTTCTCCTTGATAAAATTCTATAAATTTAATAGTGGATTCGTTACTCCAATCCATCACAGTAGGTAGATATTTTTATTATATTTAAAAAAAAAGTCCCGCTAGATTTCTTGCTGGTTTTTCCCAGGACAGAGGTATTTTCCGAAGCAGTGTTAAATAAAAATATTAGTTTCAATAAATATTATGTAGTAACCTATATTGAATAAAAATCATTCTATTCTATTCTGTACTGACTTCAAAACATGGATATCTTTTGATAAAAACATTCAAGGCAATTCAAAGAAATTCAATTTGTCAACAATGGTACTCGTAATTTTTAAGATGTTTATAAAATAATTATTAACTTTTTGTTTTCATATTTAATAATATATAAAGGATTTTATCCTTTATTGTTTTTTTGCTTAATAATAAGTTGAGGTGTGAAAATGTTTTCCCGTAGCTTATTGGAATTTTTATTATCATCTAATATTTTGTATGTTTTTCGTTATTCATTGACTATTGATTGACTCATTAACTAATTTGTATTTTATAATAATGTAACATTACTAAGCCTCCATTTTAGCTATTTTTAGTTTGGGATGAACTTTAGGATCATATTATTGCGCGATGTTTTTTACCATTGCAAATGTCACCTTAAACCGAAGGAATCTTAAGATAAATGTCAAATGACTTTAGATAACGAAATCCCTTTTAAATAAACATTCAGCTGATATTATAATAGATTAAAGATGATTAATATTGGAGTGCGATGCAAGAAATTGCGGACTTTTAAAGAAAATGATGCCAAACGTAAAAAAATACAAACGAGAGTAGACGAATGACAAAATAAGGATGTTTAGTACATATTTCAAATTGTAAGAGGAAACGGGTCCGACATTGGCATTTATGAGGTGAATAGTTTTGCGTTGGGTATTGCATAGCCTCGACCAGACTATAAAAGTGGACGTATCGTTTGACTTTTACTAACAATAAGTGAGCAAGACGTGCCAAGTCTACAAAAGACATCATGGTTGCGAAGTGTTTTATATATTGTTTTATATACTGTTTCAAAGCACTAAACACATGCTTTTCGAAACTAGGCTCCGAACCATCCTTTGTGGCGTTCCTAGGGAGAGGCCTATGTTCAGCAGTTTGTGAAGGGCTGTAATGATGATATATGTCATCATCATCATTACAGACATGAGACATCATATGTTAGTTCTTGAAGGTTATGGAGCACCTATACACGAATACATGTTAGGAAACTGACTTGGTATATAGTGTACATGTAAGGGTACTGACTTGGTGATGGCAACAACTGCTCGATGTCCACAGACGGGCAGGCGAGCTGACGCGAAGGCTCGACCTTGCGCCAGCACATCGGCCACGGCACCCGGCAGGTATCCCGCGCCCGCGGACACCGCCTGCGACAGCCAGCCCATCCAGCCCTCGGCTGCACCCTCTCCCTCCCCAACCCCCTCGCCGGCACCCCCACCACCAGCCGTACCCACACTCGCGCCCGTCTCCTCCTCCAGCCGGAACACGTGCACTGTCTCCGTGTTGGACGTAGCTGCCAGTAGCTGTCCACAAGCGCTGAACGCTAAACATCCGATGCTGACGCAACGCTTGACTCCACGCCGGAACTCGTATAATCGCGTGCGCTCCGGCACCGCGAACACTCGGATGACAGTGCCGCGCTCGGACGCGGTGGCCAGCCTCCGCCCGCACATGGACCACGCGAGAGCCGCCAGCGGACTGTCGTGCGCACTCAGCACGCACTTTGCGTTCAGATGCACCGCGTCGAAGATCTGCACCTCGCCAACCGCACTCGAACCGGGATACGCGACGTAACAGCGGTCCACGTTGGGCGAGAGCGCGCACAATCCGCGCGGGTTGGGAGGCGTGTCACGGATCGTGTGCAGGATCCGCATGTCGCGGATATTGTGGATGTGCAGTGACTCTTCCAGGCACACGATCAACCGCTGCAACCCCACCACCAAACATATTCAGCTCAGCTCCCGACCGTATTAACATAATAACAACATAGTGATAGTAATAACACATGGTAGTCATCGTTATCATTACAGCATATAGCCTCCCCCATATATTGCCTCATAGGGGGGATATTTGCTATAGTTTTCACGCTTGGCAAATGGGTTGGTAACCGCAGTTTTATTTTTATTTTAAGACGTTTTAAGAAAGACGCTGATTCCCATCTCCTTATTTGTTTCCCTTTGTCGCCTCTTACGACACCCACGAGACTATTTTATAATTGTAGCGCAAATGGGTCACCTCGATCGGGGTAAGACCACGCTCTCACAGAATACCAGCATGAAATAGCATTTTAATTCTACTGTGTGTCATATAGTGAGTGTAGAGAACCGGAGACTCATTTTTACTGGAAACGAGGCATTCCATCTTAGTCCTCAGGGGTGACAACTCATCTAAATTTTAATTCTTAATTGAGGATAAATTAATGTAGATGTCTATGATCCATCCTCTTACTATCAGAGGGACTGTGTGTTCGTTTGTCACCCTCATTCTATAAAACACATATGTTTTAACCTAAATTACACATATCTATCGAGAAATCCTTCAATTAATGTATAACCCGAAATTTTGTCATGACTACAAATAACACAAATATAATAATATTTAAAGTAATATACAAGAAGACGTTACAATTATCAATAAAAAAATATCTGAACAAGTAAACTAGGCAAAACGTATAATCAGTGAGATAGTAACACGTCAAAACAAAAACAATAAGAGCAATGACACTTACAGATCGGTTGAGCTTGACGGCGAGAATGGTATTGCTATAGCTGTAGTTGCAGATCTCGGTGCCTTTCTTGTAATGGCACACGATGAGCTTTCTGCAAATGAGACGAAACGTTTCTTAAAGCAATAAATGCGCATTCGACTCATTTATACTTGTACTCTATGAGATAGAGCCACGCTGCAGCTATATTATGGTTGCGGCACTAATGAGTTGGCTCGACCGGGGAAGGATCCGTTCTTACAGAATACCAGAGTGGAATGCAGCTTCATGTTGCTGTGGTTCTTACAATGAGTGTAGAGATTTTTTACCGGTAGCGAGAAATTATAGCTCAGTCCTCATGGGTGACAACACATCTATATTTTGATTCTTAAATTAGGGCAGATGGGGGTGTCTGTGGACCCCAACATCCAGTGATCAGGTGCACTGTGTACTTGTTTGTCAAAGTACTTCGTAATTACACGGTTACTACTACGGGGTAAGAAAATCCAGTACCCCATATCGTCCCGGGGATGTCGTAGGAGGGGAATTGATTGAAACAGGTGATGGACAGCAACATCTGCCTGATAACGACTCAAAACAATAAAAAAAACTGCAGTTGCCATGAGTCACATTTATTTATAGGCACATGTACTGTTTATGCCTATATATATTTATATTGTTATTGAGTTTTTCTATCAAGAAATTATCAGTTACTGCCAGGAAGTTGGCGGTGGCGGTCCTGCGTCTGATCTCTCTCCAGTCATGCCGATTTACCGTCCCAAGAGTGTGAGGGAATAGAGAGTGCACCTGTGCTTGCGCATACACTTGGGCACTAAATCCTGTCCTGCACAGATGGCAATTCTCCGTTGAGACTGGCCGCCGTGACCGAAATTCGGAGCGGAAGCCATTTATTTATTTAAGCTTACCATACAATATTATGTATAAGCGGACTTAATGCCTGAGGCATTCCTCTACCAGTCAATATTTGGGTGATGCAGAGATAAAAATATGAAGTAGGTGTGGGAAACGTTAAAGGACAGAAATGTAAATTAAAGTAAATAAATATAAAACAAAATAAAACCATAAATAAACCCTTACATACACTTAAATATCAAAATTATTTAACACGTGCATAATATTATATATAAATAATATACATATGACTTAAGTAAATAACTATATATTTATATTAATAGGGTGAGTGGGGGGAAGATGAAAAACGGTGTAAGACAAAAAGGCATCAGTAAAGACAGATTTTGTGTAATTTATCCAATGCAGGCAACATTCATAAGACCGCCATTTTGTTACGTACCACACCAAAGTCGGCACTTGTCGTTTAGAGGGATCGGTCGTGTGTTATAAGGAAATATCTACGCTGTGGATTTTACGCGAGCAAGTCGGGTGTTTTAATCTTACCCCGTGTCGTGTAACTTGACGAGGTACGTACGAGTGTTTTTATTTGTATACATACTTATTATTTTTAATTGGTAGTTATGTTGCTATGTCTAAATATCGCTACTTTTTGGATTTTAGGATTTATTGTAACATTCCGTCTTTACCCGCCAAAATTTGACGGGGTAAGATAAACATATAAAAAGTTTCCATCTTGCCCCGTTTTCAAGTCATACAAATGGTCTCATGTTCTCAAACTGTACCTGAAAAAATGTTCTGTTTTGTTACAGCCATTATATAAATTGTCAGCGGCACAATTTCAGCTATTATATATTATCTAAAGGTATTTATTTAAATTTTTGTATATTATAAGAGAGGCAAAAAGGGCAAGCGGGTCACCTGATGGCTGTGATTTCACCGCTGCTTATAGACACAAGAAACAACAGAAGTGTTACTTGTGCGTTGCCTTCTCATAAGGTATAGGAACAGGATTCGTAAGAATGGGAGTAGGAACTTAAAGAAAGGGGAAAGACCACCAGACACTCGTTAGTAAATGTAACATCACAGCTCCTAGAACAATGCAACGTCACATCGGTTTATCTAGCAAACGTCAATATTTGGGTGGCCTTAAGAAAAGGGGAAAAGAAACAAGCATCCGGAACTCTCACTCACCAGAGGAAACATGGCAGCCACTAAGAAGCTAATCACTTCACGCTGATTTTCTGTGAGAGGGTAGTATCGCACCGGGCGACCCTGCTCATTTATATGTTACAGTGAACTGTAGACGTGGATCTACTACCAATTTTTTTTATTAATGTTTAGATATAAGTTTTTTTTGAAGTTTTTCTATGTTTTTAGTTGTAGCATTTTTTTAAGACCTTATTAATTGGTTAGCTGTTTAATTTTGAAATATTTAATTTTTTACGTTTTGTGCTACATATTTTGTTGACGAAAATGGTAAAAGGTACATGTACGTAATTGTGTTTAAAATTATCTTGGCATTAAAAATACATTTTTTATATGATTGATATCTTTCATTTTTTGTATAAACTTATCCAAGTAAAGTGAAAAGTTTGAGAACCTCTAGTTTGATAAACCGTAATTGTGTTCTGTGCTATAGTTCAATCTTGACCCGCCGGGGAAAGATTGAAATATAAAAAACAAATAAGTTGTGTTATCTGTGTTATTTGAAGGTATTTTGATATTATAGACAGTTCTGAAGTGTCAGGACAATTAAAATTGTAGCCCTACTGACAGTCAATATCGTCTGACATTAATTTGAACGATTTTAGAAACTACTTCGATGTTTCCCCACCACCCTTTCTTTCCCCCTGTTTTTTTTTCGATAAAAACATTCTAATTATTTTTTTTTTGCTTTCGAATAAATATAACAGGGATTTATCGATATGACATAAAAATATGTTCTTTGTACTTTATTCACTATAGATATAATTTTAGCTTAAATGAATATGTACTGTTTTACAAGACGTCAAACACAACACTGCTCATCTCATCAAAAAGCCGTTCGATCTCCCCCCCCCCCCCCACTCACCCTACATAAATAAATAACACTAATGAAATTATTCTGCCAGTTTATTTAAATAATATTCGCGGACTTTGTTCTTGAATGCGTAACGATTGTTAGCCGTTCTAATTTCAAGAGGGAGTTCGTTCCAGATGAGAACAGACTGTACAGAGAAGGAAGAATGCAAGAAGCCAGATTTATGGGAGGGACACTTTAGTAAGGTTTATGCGAAGAACGCAGGTTTCTGTCATGGCTAGAGCAAAGGAAGTGAAAGTGAGAAGTTAAATAAGAGGGGGGGGGGGGGGGAGTAGGAGACATGAGAATGGAGTATAGAATTAATAGTGCGCGCATACTATGTCGCTGACGAATGGGTTGCCACTTAAGCTGAGAACTATAGGTAAACACATGTTGATACTTACGAAGATTAAAAATGAACCGAATGCAGTTATTAAGAAGACGATCTTATGTGTTGAGAAGATCTGCATTCAGGTCAAAATAACACACATAACACGTATATACACATTGCATTTATGTGCTTGTTTGATGGAGCGATCAGTTGCGAGCGTGCGCTACGCAGCCGCTTGGTCGCAACCACCAAATTTTGACACGTATACAGGATACGTGTTTACCAAACTAAAGCCCGCTTGACTTCGTGAATTGCAAGAACTATATCAGTTTAAAAATCCGCAATAGTTATTCAGCGCTCAAGCACCATAGTCATATTGCCAGTAGTAAATGCAGGGCGATAGCTGCCACATGCGTCACACTTGTAAACAAGTACTTGTGTTCGGGTTTGCACTACACTAATAAGCTCCTAATTTTCAATCGTCCTTTTTGATGTGAGACATCTGATCTATTGGTGCGCCTTGACAGTAAAACCGACTCGTATGCCGTGACGGCAAACGGCATGACGCTCTCTTATGACGTCATGAGATACGCCCCTCGACTCCCTTATGTTTACGTGCGCATATACTATACACTACGTTGTTTGCCTATATGAGTTGTGTACTGCCTTTCTATTTATGATGCGATAGTATACATGACGCGTTCATCGCTTGTATACATACTTTGTATTTATTTTTAATATTAGTTTTTAATTATTTTACTCCGTATTTCTTCATTGCTTTTCATTAATGATAAATTCTACCATCACATATGTTTCATACCTACCTGGCATCCCGCTGCGGCCACTTTTTTAAGTACATCATAGAACTAACTTCAGCTACCGATGGGTCTGGTATTGTTTACCATTCCGTATAGCTATATTATAGCTAATATTAAAAAATGACAAGCAAGAGAAATTTAAAAAAATTATGTATTAACATTTTTAACATATAACACGTTTTTTTCATATTCTTCCGATTCTGAGCTATATTCATAATTTCAAGCCTTCTAGTCTAGCTCATTGGGAATTTAGTTTAAAATCAATTACTAAATTCGACAAGAACGGGCATACATGAAAGCGAGTTATAAAAACGTGATAAAAAGGGAGTTTTTCTTTCGCCGTGTGATCTCCGTGCAAAAGTATCTCATCTCGAAATGTAATAGATTTAAAAAAGGCATTTGACAAACGAAATTACTATTTTCTTACGTCAAAGATATAAATAAATTTCATATCATATGCTCAGCTCAGGGGCGCGGCAGTGGCGGACACCAACGCACCTATTGCACACACGCGCCATGTTGCATTCGCAATAAAGCAATTACAGCAATAAAACTGACTCTAATAAGGACAAAACATGAATCCACTGTACTGACAAATCATCGAAATTTCGTGTGATAGATAGAGCCTTTACCGGAAACGAGGCATTCCATCTTTGTCCTCAGGGGTGGATCAAGATTTTGATCGAGGATAGATGGATCTATGGTTCACAGCATCAGCTTACTGTCAGATGGATTGTGTGCACATTCGCAACCTAGTTTTATAAAAATAATAATAATAATTTCTAACTCAAATATCTAAAATTGTATAGTATTCAATAAAATATATTATATATAAATTACTTATATTATATAAATTACTATTAACATGTACTGGTTTGCACTATGTTATCGAGCAATTTTTTGCGCAATCCACGAGAGACCTCGATCCTCGACAAATCGCGCGCATGTCAGGGTCGGCGTAGAGGTACTTTAAGGTCGCGGAGATGGAGAAGTACGTGCCAAGTGTGAAAATGCATTCGTAACCGGCGAGAATTAGATATGTGTACCTTTTGGAACTAATGGATATTGATTAGCGATATTGGCGATTTGAAACAAACGGACAGAAACAAACAATCCTGGGAATGAGGTGATCGCTACCAAGCTATTTCTAATTCGTGTTGTTAATTGTGTAACATATAGTAGTATAATTGTAAACTGTTGAGTAAAAAGTGTGTGTAAAAAAACTGTCCCGCTAGATTTTCTGCTGGTTCTTCCCAGGTCAGGGGTAATTTCGTAACCAGTGGTAAATTAAATATAAGAGTAACTTTCAATAAATATTATTTATAATCCATATTAAATAAAAAAGTTTCTATTTTATTCTATCAATATTTAAGTAGAATCTTAAAATCCTATTCATGGATAAAATATTAGGAAAAAAATAAGAAAATGTTGAAAAAGAAACAGAACAAACAAAAATCCACACGATCATTACACGAACATAGTTCCGTATGAAGACCTTTCTATAGTTGAGATAATCTGTCGTAATGTATTGTTCTAGATTACTCAAAAATTTGTTCCTTTCATTAAACCTCTCTAGATATTTCAAAAGCCTATGGTTGTTCTTTATCTTCATTAACATACAAACGTCCATTGTTTAATAAGAACCTTCCCGTTTTATAGAGGATTTGCCTTAATTGCTTCAAGTGGTAGAGCTGCAGCACGCTGCGGCTATATGATGGTTGTAGCACGAATGGCTCGACTCGACCGGCAAAGAACCACGCTCTCAAAGAATACAAGCGTAAAATAGCAGCTAAATTCGACCGGAGAAGGACCACGCTCTTATATAATACCAGAGTAAAATAGGAGCTCTATGCTATTGTGTTCCGTGTGATGTGTAGCCGTGTAACCGGAGACCCTTTTATCTGGAAATGAGGCATTCCATCTGAGTCCTGAGGAGTGAAAACGCATCTGCATTTTTGATTCTTAATCGAGGATATTTGTAGATATCTATGAGGCCACATCACCCACTAACCATCAAGTGGACTGTGTGCTCGTTTGTCACTCTTATTCTATAAAACAAATCGTTGGCAATAATTTCACGTGCATTTCCAATTATTATATTTTGTATTATATCTATTGCTTTCATAAATACAGCAATTTTTCTATTAAAACAAATCCATATTATGTTTATGACATATTTCAGTTCACTGACGTAATTAATACTATTTCGGAACGTTATATGCCTCATACGAAAATAAGTTTGTTTTATTGTTTTGTTTTTAAATAAAAATAGAGAAGGAATTCGAAGTAATCAGCTGGCATCGTGCAGGCCGCGTGTCCGACGCGTGGAGGCCAAGTTCACCGTGCATTGTCACTGTAGTAACGGCCAACACAAAAATAAAAACAATAATGTTTTCTAGTTTTGACATTTTGAGCATTTAACTCAGTGAAAATATAACAATTTCAACTGTCTTACTGGAATCATGGTCAGTATCTTACATTATTATGTGAATTGATGATAACAGACGATGTCTTAATTCAGGATCCATCTGTGTCCCTGGTGCCGTATCTTTAGTTTTCAAGTAATACAAGTCTTTTTAACTAATCTTAAAAAGGTGAAAGTGATCAATTTATTATTTTTTATATATTTTATACCTAACACAATGTGTAGATTACAAAAAATATAGGCGGTTTTCAATTTGATATGTTTGTTTGTTTGTATTATATATTATGCGATATCTACATCAATTGTGAATCGATTTTGATGATTCTTTTTTTAATAAGTTTATACTTCAGGTATAGTCTCTAAAAAATTTAGGAAATAAAATCAACCCCCTAATAGCGTTAAATAAAACTAATTTCACGGATTTTATCGCGTTTAATTTATCGTGTTAAAATTAAACGCGATAAAATCCGTGAAATTAGTTTTATTCAATGTCAAGTGTTCGTGTAAATATAAGAAATCATTACCACTTGTAACGGATCAAGTTATTAATGTAACAATTTGGAAATGGAAATTGTGATCTTTACCGTTATGGTTACAGCCTATTATCCATTGCAAAACATAGGCCTCCCCCATGGAACGCCTCATAGGGGGGATATTTGCCATAGTTGCGCCTCTTTGCAAGCGGGTTGGCAACCGCAGTTTTTTTTATTTTTAGTCGATATTAGGAAGACGCTGCTGCCCAGCTCCTGATTTGTTCCAACCTGTCGGCCCTCACGACACCCCCGGGACGACATGGGGCAGTGGATATTCTTACACCGCCACTACACGGTACGGTTGTGATCCTAAGTCCACCCAAAAGAGTAAAAAAATACTTTTAATGAAAGTAAAAGCCGACTTAAAAGAAATAAAGAAATAATAAAGTAATTACATATTGTGAAGTCGGGGGCACTTTTTTTATAGGATAAGGGTGACAAACGAGCACACAGTCCACCTGATGGTAAGTGGTTGCTGCGGCCCATAGACATCTACATCTATCCTCTGTTACAGATCAAAATGCAGATGCGTTTTCACCCGTGAGGACTAAGATGGAATGCCTCATTTCCAGTAAAAAGGGCCTCCGGCCACCTGCACTCACCAAGCGCAACACAGAGGCAAACCTCTACTTCACGCTGGTATTCTGTGAGGCACTGTCTTAGCACCAGTAATAAGTTGCCAGCATCTGTGTTTTCATCCGATTACAGTGTGGGTGTCTTCAAGGCAAGAGTGAATAGGCTTTTGTTAAGTCAGTGCACTTCACCATCTTAGGCTACATCACCACTTACCATCAGGTGGGATCGTAGATATGCGCTGGCTTAGTAGAACATAAAAAAAGCTTCAATGCGAAGTTATTTTATTATTATTAATTCTCTATGGTCGCCCCGGCTTCGCACGGGTGATTTCTGGATCTCGACAACAGCGCCAGCTATCTGCTCCAAATGTGAATCTAAACCATCCGGGGTCCACACAAACACACACAAAAAATCTCTCAAAATAGGTCCAGCCGTTCTCAAGTGATGATCTTTCACGCATGCGGCAATAATTTTTTATTTATACAGATTCAATTTATAATATCAAATTTATAACTTCAGTGTAGTTAAATTATTATGAATCATATAAAGAAATAATATAAACAATCAATGATTTTTGGCTTTGATTATGACATGTATATAATCAAAGGATTTTTGGAGTCGGTTAAATTTTTAAAAGTAACCCAATTAGTTTTATCCGAGTTTCTAGCAATTTGCCCATCAAACATCAACACATCACATCAATTTCGACAAATACATATAGTGGAAAAAGAAGATAAAATGATAACTATTAAGTACAAGCTGTAACACCCTATATCACCCCCTCACGGATTGTTGTTGAAGTTGAATTGTCCAACACCTTTCTTAGTGGGTATCTACGTCGAGTCAATCAGGCGTATAGTTTTGGAAATCTCGTGATGGGTGAGTTAGTAATGGTATTGAGCAAACGTCAACATTAAAAACAAGAGGTACAAGCGTACGTGCATCAGTGTGACAAGCAATAATGGTTACACGCATTACTATCGTAAGGCGTTAGGCAAGCAATCATGCTATCACCTGCACGTGGAGCCACACGGTTTTATTATTGTTTACAATTGTATAATATAACAAGCTGAGACCACTGCTTTTTTTTATCTTTAACGTTTATGATTTATTTCAATAGTCTTTCGAAATTATACAGGCTGTATATGTATTTTAAAATTAAGTTCAAATACATAAATAATGATATACCGTTAAAGCAGTTTTTGAAAATAAGAGTAAATAAGGCTTCTACTTTTATTTGAAATTATCTCATTGTGATGAGTGATTTATGGGCAACAAAGATTTTGCCTCCTGATCGACCCTTGATGAATGTGTGCGTGCGCAGTAAAATCGGTTATAATAATACATTACCACGCATTTGTGATTTAAAAGATAAAAAGGACAGTATATTTAAGATTCTTTCAATTAATTTTTCTTCACCATTCGCCTATACTACTTATTCTGAACATTCTCTGCAAATTTGGCCGGTTATTTCAAAATAACCCTTAACGGGTTTATCTGTAATATTGAAATAACTTCTTTTAGATTACTTGAGCTCCACGGCTAGCATGGGCCGGGTCAAGAAAATTATCACCCGATTATATCCAAATGAAAGAGAAAAAATTATGCTTTTTTGAGATTTGGAAAGGATAATTTCATCCTAGTTCATTGGACGTGGGTTTAAGTTTATATTCATAAAAAATATATCTAAGTCTATCTCCTAGTTCATTAAACGTGGGTTTTTTTTTATAGGATAAGGTTGACAAACGAGCACACATTCCACCTGATGGTAAGTGGTTGCTGCGGCCCATAGACATCTACATCTATCCTCGTTTGCGAATCAAAATGCAGATGCGTTGTCACCCGTGAGGACTAAGATGGAATGCCTCATTTCCAGTAAAAAGGGCCTCCGGCCACCTGCACTCACCAAGCGAAACGCAGAGGTAAACATCTACTTCACGCTGGTATTCTGTGAGGTCGTGGTACCACCCCGGTTCGAGCCGGCCCATCCGTGCGACAGCAAAAGCTGCCGCCTGGCTCTACCACTGTTAACAACGGTTTAAATTTATATTCATAAAAAATCTATCTAAGTCTAAGTTTATCTCCCATTTTATCTACTGTGGATATGGGGAGGGGGGGGGGGGATGAGTGGTAGAAACCAGATACCCTCGGACACTTATTTTATATAGGTAGGTAATAATTTAGTTTTATTTTTACGTAACCCCCAAACAAGTCTCTATACGTAACGATTTTCGCAGTGGTCAACTGCGCCCGACTACACGACGGAAATAGACTGACCGACACCAGGTACGGCTAAAATTAGCCCCGACACGACACTACTGCAACCGGCGACACCCCCGCTGCAGAGAGAACTGGACGAAGGCTGTGAGTTTCAAGAGCGACCAATTTGCACATTTTTGAATACAATAGAATCATTTTTATTCAATATAGATTACTTGAAAGTAATTTAAGTTTAACCACTAGTTCGGAAAAAACCTGTCCTGGGAAGAACCAGCAAGAAACATTAATTTACAGTGTAATCTAATATATAAAATTCTCGTTTCGCGGTATTTGTTACCAAACTCCTCCGAAACGACTGAACCGATTTGTTTGAAATTTTGAATCGTATGAAAAATCGTGTAGATCTGAGAATCTGCCAACATGTATTTTTCAAATCCCTAAATGATAAGGGTGACCCACACCTAAATATTTTTTTTTATTTCTTTGAGAATTTTTTTTTATTTTATTATGATTTAACATTGAAAAATACGTAAAACTTCAAATTTTCACCCTTCTACGATCAATCCCTGTTTTTTAATCGCGATTTTTAAAACTAAAAAATATTTCCTATTAATAATGTAGGTATATGACAGCTAGTATTTATATAATCAAGTATTGAAACGGCGTGGTAGCGATCACCTCATTCTTAGGGGTTATTATCAATCATCTACTCCTTAGGAGTATAACAAAGCTTATTAAAAAATTTGCTTAAAAACATTTTTACTTTATTTTCTGAAACTTCATCAAAGAGTCACAGATTCGGGTACAAAATGCTAACACAGTACAATCGAACGTGATAGATATAACTTGTATAAATGTGGTTTTAATTTTTTTAAAAAGGACTTCAAGTATGTATATAAGTATAATTTTTAGTTTGTTTAAGTTGTTGTATTGACTACGTTATAAATGCCTCTCGGTTGGCTACGAAAGATCATCGCTTGAGATCTTGAAAACGGCTCGACCGATTTTGATGATTTTTTTCTGTATGAGTTTCGTTAGGTGTCGCTGTTGTCGCTGTGCGAAGCCGGGGCAGATCGGACGGTAACCAAGACCAACCGGGAGCAACAGTCTGCGTTGAGCTAAGAAGTAATCGACTAGCTAAGTTGGTGTATGTATGTGATGTTGGTTTGCGTATTTAATACATTTCTACGATTTTTATAACGTAAGAGAAATATTTCTTTTATTTAAATAATTTCGGTTAATTTCCAAAAACGCATAATAAACGAATAACTCAAATGTAGAGGCGACGCGACGTACAAAATATTTTAATAATAATAATTTTTATCATGAGAGTGCCACAAATCACATATATTATGGCTGCAGCATGAAAAAGTCGCCTCGACCGGACCGGAAGGACTACGCACTTACAGAATACCAACGTAAAACAGCAGCTTAATGCTTCCGTGTTTTTATGGTTAGTGTAGAAAACCGGAGACCCTTTTTACTGGAAACGACTGCATTTCATCTCAGTCCTCAAGGGTGCATTTTAATTCTTAATCGAGGATAGATGTAGATGACCACCATCAGGTGTATTGTGTGCTCGTTTGTCACCCTTATACTTTAACTTAACAAAATTTAAAAGGTGAAAGCCGACTTCAAAGAACTAAAAAGAAGTTATTTTTTGCCACTTAAGGGTGGAATTTTCTCCAAATTTATCATCATTATCATCATTACAGCCCTTCACAAGTCCACTGCTGAACATAGGCCTCCCCCAAGGAATGCCACAAAAAACGCTCCTGAGCCACCTGCATCCAAACTTATATATGAGACCACAATCGATATCGCGTAAAATATATATAAAAAAACAAGTCGAATTGTGAACCTCCTCTATTTTGAAGACGGTTAAAAATAAAAAATTTTTTAAAGTAAAGAGTTCAGTTTAGGTGTAATGAGTCAGTAGTGCCTAGCTTATATGTAGTTACAATACATTTCAACAGGCGTCACGCGTATACTCAAACGCGCAATAAGTTAATACGCAAGTAGCATGCGATCGACGACGCAACCACGTGTGAGTCAACACCTTATCATAACGAAAGTTATCATTCATTCACATTTATCGATACTGTAAACACAAAACAAATACTTAATGAAAGCGAGATTATATATCGACGTTTCCTACTTGCTGCAAGTAGATAGCAATTCACCGATTTGGGTTTTAAAAAAAATTACCTCATATTCGGATGAAAATTAAAACTTGAGCAAGACTTCTTGAAGCATATTGTTAAACAAGTTAACAAATTTTACTCACTAAGAGGGGATCTCTTTTAATGTACGTGGAAATTGAACAGTCTACAAAAATATTTTTTAAGATGAAGAGCTGAGTCCTAGGTTAGTCGACGTCAATCTTTTAGACGTAATAGAAAAAACGTAAATTTTATGTCACATTTATTTTCTTTTAAAATTAGAAAAACGTCCTTCCATTTACACAAATTTTATGGTCAACAGCTGAACATAGACCTCCTCCACTGATTGAAAATGTTTCAAATACAAAATTATGTAATTTTTTCAATATACCACCATTTTTTTCATCCGATTCTGAGCCATGTTCAAAATTTCATGTCATGCTCATAGGGAAGTTGGTTTAAAATTAATTACTACATTCGACACGAACAAATATACACGAAAGTGAGTTAATAAAAACAAAAGAAAAACAAACGATTAAGCCCGATTGGGGTAATAACATCGTATGTTTTTCAAACAATATCCGACGTAATAGCCGACGTCTATCTTTCCGTCCGAATAAAATCATCAACAAGTCATCAAGGCAAGAGTGAATAAGATTTTGTTACGCTAAGACAGTGCGACTTACCATCTAGGGCTGCATCACCACTTACCACCATGTGGGATGGTGGTCAAGCATTGGCTTATAATAAGTAAAAAAAAACCAGGGGATGCTGTTTATCTTCTCAAAAACTAAAAATAAAAAATTAAAACTGTCGAAGGCCTTTGTTCAGCAGTAGTTTTAATAGGCTGTGACGGTAACGGTGATGAGAATATGCCCAGAACTCAAGAGAGAGAGCAAATTGTAATTTACATTTGTCCTTAATTGGTAGTAGTAATAGTATTTTATCGGACCCGTTATCAGATGATGCCAAAAAACTGTATTTGTTAGTTAATAAGAGATTAAGTAACTAGTAAACATAATAAGTGTATTTGTTAGTAATTATATTTAAGATTTTTTTGTAACTACCAGAGCGACATAATCGCATCAGTGACAAAGCCCTTTTTATATGAAAAAAAAAACGGTGATGAGACAATACAGTAGGTATATAATCTTGAAGCCACACCTACTTTGCGCATGCCTCAGCCAATACGCATTTGGCTATTTGTGGTTAACATGGTAAGCTATTCACTGACTTGGAGAAAAAGGAAACAAAAGAACAGGTATCTAACACAAAGGATTATTGTACAACAGATGAATCGATCAACGTCTACTATTATTGGTAATTATCACCCAGTGAGCCGGGGGTGACTGATTACGTTCACAACTAGGCTTACCAACCTCAGTGTACGGATTTGCGGAAAAATTGCAATCACATTGCGGGTCGTGGCTTTTAAGTTTAAAGCGTAATAATATTTTATCCCAAATAAGATTTTACTTTGATATTTGAAACAGTTCTACCGACTTCAAAATCGAAGTTTTATATTCATTAATCAATTGAGGTCATTATCATATAACTATTTCTTTTTAAGAGGTTTCTTTTGATTTTGCAAATTCACGTATTTTTTTTTCTTGATCATGTAAGGAATAAAGTGTGTATGCATCTAGATATGTACTTCTGCACGAAATTTAGTCGTCTATGCATATAAAAAAAATGAATTGTTTGTTTGTAATGTCAACATAAGTTTTTTACTAAAATGCATATGAAAGAAAATATGGCACTTAAAACAAAAAATATTTTTTTAATTTCTGTCTATCTATCTGAATATCATGAAATCCAATCGTAATGATTACCGCGCGGACGAATACGCATCCGCTATCGCTCTAGAAACGGGACGTCCTGTCTCTCGCGGGACGGTTGGCAAGCCTAGTCACAACACAGCTGTGGTATGTTCACATAGATAGAATGTAGGACCACACGTCCGAATGTTTCTTTTCTGCGGGTTCGCGTTTTGTCTCGCGATGTATGCGAGTAGTCCGCACTGACTTAACGTCGTAGAGCTTAACAGCTGAATCACCAGTACCTACACAGCTGCTTACCGCGAGTTAGCACTGACGAAGCATACACAGGAGGACATAAACTTTAATTGTATTTTAAACCTTTGTTATATGACAATGTTTTGAATCGCATTTGAATTGTCAAACGATTTGTTAAATCGAAATATTATGTTACATATTTTTTAACCTTTTTAACAGCAAATTTTGGGCAATAAAACATTCAATACAAGCCATAAAAAGTGTTAAAATCGAATTGCATGTTTTATATATGAAGCGTCAGTAGACTAATGGCAGGGTGCGGACTGCGAACTCGAAAGATCGTGGGTTCGAATCCGCCATTCGACTACTGTCGTGAACCACTTCTAACACAAGCATTTTAAGCTTACCAGAAGTGGTTAAAGGGAATAATAATGTTTAATAGCATTACTAGTATTTTTTATTTTAAAAAAAGTTAAAAAAAAATTCAATTTAATTTAAAAATTTAAAATTAATATAATCACAAATATTTACAACCTCTGTCTTAGATAACACAATTAACCTTGTAGTGGAAGTGTAGGAATATCCACCAGCCCATATCTTCCCATTGGTATCGTAAGAGGCGACAGAGGGAAACTGAGCCGGAAGTTGGGCAGCAGCATAGTCCTGATAACAGCCAAATGAAAAAAGACCAGTTAACAACCGGCTAGCCAAGCTTGGCAATTATGGCAAATAGCTCCTCTATGAGTCAAAGGGGCAGGCCTATGTTCAGCCGTAGAATTTTGATTGACCGTAATGGTAATAGTATAGACTTAAGAGAATACAAAACTGCTGTTTCAAAATTATGTTCCCGACTGGAAAACATTTGTGACTTTTGAACATGTAACAATAAAATGATACCGTATCTGTTTTTTATTAAAAAAAAATAGATTCATTTTAAAGAATAAGGATGAAAATCGGACATACAGTCTACCTGATGGCAAGATGATATTATGCTCATAGACATCTACATTTATCATCGGTTAAGTATCAAGATGCAGATGCGTTGTCAGCCCTACTACAATTAACAAAGATGAAATGCCTCATTTTCAGTAAAAAGGGTATCCGGTTCTCTACACTCATTATACGAACTAAACGTAAAAAATTATAGATGTAAACGCCCAGATAAAAGCAGGCGGAAGCTGCGTAAATGATGCGGTGAGCAGTCTGGTCTGCTATCCCCAATAAATTTGCCAACCATGGCGTTAATGCCATTTTGCCCCATGTCCAGTAGTACTACGGGTTAGTAAAAGAAAGAAGGATAATATAATACAAAAACCTCTTCAACGTCACCCTTTACAAGTCCACTGCTGAATATAGGCCTCCCCCAAAGAACGCCACAATGACCGGTCCTGAGCCACCTGCATTCATCGACTTCCTGCTTATCTTACCAGGTCGTCACTATTTCTAGTGGGGGCCGCCCTACACATCTCTTCCCGGTCCGAGGCTGCCTCTCGAGAGCCGTTTTTCCACATCAGTTGTTGGTTCTTCGAGCTACAGGGTCCATTGCTCCCTCAGTAACTAATTTGTTGAGCTATATCACCAAATGTTGTGACAAACCTCTTTACTATTATTATTTTGTCTCAATTAATGTTTGCCTGATTCATTTCACATCTACGTGCTGTTTTCGAGTCATTACGAATCGTCTCGCACGAAGAATCGACGACTTCCAGCCTCAAAAACAATCCGGTCGGCGAAAAGGCTTTAGCACCATAGACCACAAACATATCCTTAAGCAAATTGTACAGAAAAACGAAGAGTACAATCTGCCACTTTGTCTTGCGTATGTGTACTATGAGAAAGCCTTTGTTTGATTCCGTCGAAATTTTGGCGGTGTTACAGTTCCTCCAGCGGTGCCAAGATGAGTGTCGGTATATCGAAGTGCTGAAGTTTTTATGGAGTAGGGCTACGATGGCTATCCGAGTACAGAATCAGAGTACGAAACCTATACAACTGCAGATAGGTGTAAGACAGGCTGACGTTATATCCCCGAAACTCTTCACCGTTTCATTGGAAAACGTTTTCAAGCTACTGGACTGGAAAGGTTACGGTATAAACGTCAATGGCGAGTACATCACTCACCTTCGATTTGCCGACGATATAGTCCTTATGGCAGAATCGCTGGAGGACCTATGCACTATGCTTAATGACCTTAATAGTGTCTCCCAACAGATAGGTCTTAAGATGACCTTGGACAAAACACAAGTCTTGTGTGACGTCCATATTACACCTATGCCGGTAGTTGTTGACGAGTATGTTTACCTGTGACAAATAGTCCGCCTAAGTAAGTCCAACTTCGACCGAGACGTCAATCGGCGGATTCAACTCGGCTGGGCTGCGTTCGGGAGATTTTTTTTTATAGTATAGGATGACAAACGAGCACACAGTCCACCTGATGGTAAGTGGTTGCTGTGGCCCATAAACATCTACATTTATCCTCGTTTGCGAATCAAAATGCAGATGCGTTGCCACCCGTGAGCACTAAGATGGAATGCCTCGTTTCCAGTAAAATGGGTCTCCGGTTCTCTACACTCACCATACGAAACACAGCAGTGTTAAGCTGCTATTTTCCGCTGGTATTCTATGAGAGCGTGGTCCTGCCCCGGTCGAGCCGACCCATTCGTGCTACAACTATACTATTAATATAGCTGCAGCATGGCTCTACCACGTATTGTAGATTACGACACATCTTCTCGTCAGGCATACCTCAAAACAAGATTGTACAACCAGTGCATGTTGCCAGTGATGACTTATGGATCTGAGATGTGGTCCTTCACTGTTGGCTGTATAAGGAAGCTCTAAGTCACTCAGCGAGCTATGGAGAGGGCTACGCACGGGGTTTATCTGCGTGATAGACTTTAAAAACGAGGATATCCGCAGTAGAACCAGAGTAACCGACACAGGGTTAGTAAGTTGAAGTGGCAATGGGCTGGCCATATAACTCGAAGAACCGACAACCGATGGGGAAGAAAGCTTCTCGAGTGGCAGCGTACCGGCAGGCGAAGTGTAGGGCATCCCTCCACTAGATCGAGTGACGACCTGCTAAGACATGCAGGAAGTCAATGAATGCAGGTGGCTAAGGACCGTATTTTGTGGCATTCCTTGAAGGAGGCCTATGTTCAGCAGTGGACTTGTGAAGGGCTGCAATGATGATGATGATGATCCATTTCTGTCACTTCAACAAAAACCAAGTGACGCAATGGACATTATTTAGTTGTCCAAATCATAAGTGAATAAAGAAAAAAATCAGGAACCGTAAAAACATTTGATATTTACGTTCAATATATGTTAACCAACTAGGTAATTTAGATAACGTTATGAATAAATTTAAAAACAACTTGTGAAACCAAGCAAGTAACAATAAGAACTCAAAGCTTGATAGATGGATAAAGAAACATAGGTTGTTATATGAATATGCAAGATTTTTGTTGTATAATATAATATGTTTGTGCTCACTCAACTTATAATTAAAATAACATTATGTACTAATAAAATAATAGAAAGTGAAATAATATTATGTACTAATACTTTTTATTTTAAATGAATATTAGTAACGGCAACAAGAAAAATTATTAAAAACTCCAAGTAAACTTAAAATGCTTGTCTTAGAAATTATTTCAAGACAGTAGTCGAACAGCGGAATCAAACTCATGACTTTTCGAGTTTGCAGTCCACATTCTTAACCATTAGACTTCTTTCGTTTATTACAAGTTTTAAAACATTACGAGTTAGATGTTTATGAAAATTTTTAGTCAAGTACGGTAAAATAACTGAATCTTTTGTATTGCAAAACTCCTCATATACTTACTTAAAAAAAATATAATATTTACAGTGTTAACAGGTTATAAAATCAGTGCTAAGACACAGTGTATTGCAGATATAAATCACTAGATTCAGAGGCTATTAAATTATGTGTTTAATGCTCAATAAAATAGAGGTATAGTGAAGGTTCAAAATAAAAGTTTCAATGCACCCCTCTACATCTTGTCCATGCTTCCTTGATACAATGAATCAAACAGAGTGAAGAAGATGCACACCTTTGTATAACTGTGACTATGTATATGGCTTAGATTTATTTATATTCATAGCAGAGCTAAACTAACCTTGGTGCTGCGACTGTGACAATAGCCACAAGGGAGCTGCTGAACAGTCTGTCCACCAAGCAGGTGTCCTGCCCGGAGCGGCTTGCGTATATCTCCTCCACTCCATCATCAGGAGTCAGTGCAAACAAGTGGTAACCGCTACTGCTTCCTGCAACTAATGACCTGTAAAACAACAACTCAATTGAACTTTTGTTTCATAAAACTGAAGTGACAAACGAACTCACAGTCCACTACTACAGGTCAACATAGGCTGCCGTAGTCCATGGTCAGCTGCAGCCAACTTCATACAAAGTAGGCTACAGGTGCATTTTCACCACTAAGGAATGCCTCGCAACCTTAATTATACTGACTCACTATACCCTTCAGAATTTTGTGGCAGAAATAGGTAAGAGGGTAGCACCTATCCATCCAGTCCCCCTGTGACCATGGGTTGCTGGTAAAGCATCCCAAACTTTGGGAATTAAAATATATAATATGGTCATAAATAAAATAAAATTTGATTGTGATAAAATCCGTAAACATAGTTTTATTCAGTACCTATCCATACAAATTTCTAGGCAAAAATGGAGTCCTGCCACATAGTGAATTTTATTTTTAAAGAAATGAATCTAGAACTATTCAATGATGTCTCACAATGATGAAGCAGGCATGGCAAACCTTTATTAACCTTTATTAGACCTACTTGATAAACTTTAAAGTTATTGGACATAGCCTGGCAAAACTTTACACAAAAATACATTTAAATAAAATAATTAAGATGTTAAGAAATTATATTGACTTGCTTGGAGAGCTATTAAGGGCTCCGTGGGGCAGTGGCTTAGCAGTGAGTTGCAGCACTGAAGGTCGCGAGTTGGAGCAAGTATTTGTATGGCCTACAAATAATTGCTCCGGGTCTTGATGTTGGTCCTTGTAAAATTTATGCATGTCAATTGCCCCCACGATACAGGAGAAAATCTTAGTATGGAGGTAATTTTTTTTAAAGACTATGCATGGCATATTCCTGAGAGAAACATAAAACAAGGTGGTCACTATAACTTTTAGAGTTAGTGAGCTAAAGTAGAAAATTTCGAAACACATCCATAACACTCTTTCAATAGGTGTGACAAGCTCATTTCCAGAACCAGAAACAAGATGATGAACAAGTTCAAGAGTGGGGCCATGCCTAGACATTAGACAAGCATAAGGTGGTGTTGTCAGATAGCACAATATTATGTGCAAAGCCAAGGTAAAGTTACTGCCCATATAAGTCCCACAACTGGGCATTGGAATCCCCTTATTTCTGTGATGGTTTTAGGAAAGGGAAGTGTTTGCTACAATGTCCTAATTGGTGTTGGCAAGCTTCACATGTCCTCAAAATATTTTTTCTCAGAGATGCAGGTTTCCTCCAGATGTCCTCCAATGTGTATGTGGTAAATCATCAATTAAAATTACATTGGACCTAATCATTATGGTTTATACATATAGCATTTGTTAATATCAACTACAGCACCACTTAATGGGTCCTAGCATAGCTTTGAACCTTGTGTTGATAAAACAAACATATTGTGTGAATATGACCTCAATCAGTTAAATTGTTCATAAGTTACAAGATCACTAACAGAAACACCAATAATTATAATATAAGTACACCAATTACAATAACATAAACTGTCATGTTTCATAATAAAATAGCAAAAAAAGTGTAAATTCAAAATGTTTACAATGTCAACAATCACCAATATTACATTTTATTTCATCATAATAAAAGTGTAACTACAGTGGACCCCCGGTAATCCGGCCCCTGTCTAATCCGGCACCCCTTGTAATCCGAAATGGTCTGTAATTTATTATTAGATTTTTTTGACAATCTTCGCAAATGCATGATTGAACAAGTTATAACTTTTACACACCACCACTATTGTGCTCGACGCGTAGGGCATTGTTTTAATTCCTGATTGCTTAGTTTGAATTTTACTACATACATGTGATGAAGATAGCAGTGTGGTCTTCAGAGTACATATATATAACATATAGAATGTTATCTATGGATCTGGAATTTGTCGAATTACAAGGTACTCTTTTATAAAAAATTCTGGACTAATATGTCTTAGGCAGTACTCTATAATCCGACAAATTCGATAGTCCGACACTGCCCTGCAAAATGTTTGTCGGATTACCGGGGTCCACTGTAGATACAAAAAATCTAGTCCAAAAGAGATTTGCTAGTTTAGTGGAAGCTTGAGCATGTTAATCTGTCACTGCAAACAGGGAGATGCTAATCTTGCGAGATCCAACACATCCAAAACACAAGTATGTCTCTTTACTCCCAAAACTGGGTTTGCTCACCCTTGTTCCTACTTTCAAGGACTTATCTTTGGAGTACACTGATCACTTTTATATGTTAAGAGTGAACATTTCTTCAAATCTCAGGGTACTATATTGTGTCCATGGTCAACGCAGCCAGGAGGTAGAGCCTTATATGTGGTAGAGCCATGCTGCAGCTACATTAGTAGTATAGTTGTAGCACAAATGGGTCGGTTCGACCGGGGACGGACCACACTCTCACAGAATACCAGCATAAAATAGCAGCTTAACGTTGCTGTTTTTCGTATGGTGAGTGTAGAGAACCGGAGACCCTTTTTACTGGAGGCATTTCATCTTAGTCCTCACAGGTGACATCTGCATCTACATTTTGATTTGTAATGGAGGATAGATGTAGATGTCTATGGGCCACAGCAATCACTTACCATCAGGTGGACTGTGTGCTCGTTTGTCACCCTTATCCTATAAAAAAAGGAAACTAGGTATATTTGCAAAGTGCAGTGTTACTTCACTCCAGGGTAGC
The DNA here is from genome assembly GCA_033319125.1 of Parnassius glacialis. Classification (NCBI taxonomy): domain Eukaryota; kingdom Metazoa; phylum Arthropoda; class Insecta; order Lepidoptera; family Papilionidae; genus Parnassius; species Parnassius glacialis. The sequence goes on along the minus strand of JAVANC010000005.1, from coordinate 407,570 downwards.
TGGTAGCCCATATATAAAGTACAAGTATATTTGTGTTGGAGTATTGCTGCCATATATGGCAGGTACTGCAAATGATACCTACCAGGGTTAGACTTAGTAGAAGCATGCTAAGAGGCTTATTGGTGACATTGTTTGGTTGAAACTAATCTTGTTTGTCTAAAGCACAGGTGCAGTGTAACCATCCTCTTAGTATTCTACATGAAGTTTTTTGAGTAAAAAGGATAAATCAGCAGCATTTCAGAGAGTACACAGGAATTGCTTGCATTTCTGCCCTCCCCTTTCCACAGCCAGGCGGTCAGTGGGTCTTTCCTCAATTGTTGTTAATATTCCACAGAACTCTTAGTTTTAAAAAAGTAGTATTTGTTTTTATTTGTAAATGTCATATCCTTAAATATCTGTTTGTTATTCTATCCATATACTATAACAAAAACAAAAGCTGTCTAGCAGGTATAGTCTTAAGAAAATAATTGTCTGATTTGTCAGAGTAATTTGCATTTTCATGTTATTATCTTCTTAACACCTTATTAGTTTTTTTATAAACAAAAGCAACACCTTATTAGTTTTTATAAACAAAAGACATGATTATGGTATAAAAGCAAATAAAATCAATTACAAAATGTTTGTAAATGACATATTGCATCATTCAATAGTAACAAGTCTTTCTCAATTGGGCGATGTAACAAAACTCCACACTTGACCATCATCAGCACTTCCAATTAACTGTCACCTTAGCACTGTATTTAGTCTATAGCAAACTATCAGGTCATTAATTATAGCAGCATAATTTACTGTTTATTGATAAAATCTTTGATCAAATCGATCAGAAACTTACGTGCAATCTTGATTAAACTGAACAAATATTCCTCCTGCATTTGATCCGTCTGTATTGTGACCTCCTCCCAAACTCATTGGAACGTTCTGAATGACGAGTTTGTTAAAAACTAGTAACTAATACAACCGACATACACAAGTTGCGACCTTTGTAACTAAAGATTAACAGTATGATACTAAACGTAAATAATAAAACTGAGTATTTGTTACAAGAATAATTTTTGACACAAAGAACGACCTTGTTTGCCACTAAAAACAAGTCCCCTCCCGCACAACTCAACATTCGCTTGCAAAGTCATCCCCTCCACTATTATAGCACGACAGATTAAAAATTACAATTTACTGTGTTTTATAATATGGCACATGACTATTGTGCACCATTATGCACTTTTATATTTTGATCTGTACTTTAATATAAATTTGTAATATTTTTGTTAACTGAAACAAAGCTGTTATACTTATCATCTATCTTTCATTGTTTTTTATTTAATTTCTCTAGAATAATAATTTATGATTTCAAATGATTTAATTGTGAGGATATCAGAATCAATTTATTTAGTAACACTAATAGATATATAACCGTTATAATTTCGCACCATCGGTGGAACAAGGGCACAACTAACAAAAAAATCTGAAAATGATTTAAGTATGCCAATGTGCTTTAAAAACATCCCTTTAACTGGTGGAACAAAGTCGCTCATTAAGTTCAGTCTCATGTCGCTAGAGCGCTATTGTGCCTTTGTCTTATTGGTGCGTTTTTTGTAAAATATTAGAACGACAAAATCGCATTGGTCAGTTGCGTAGTCGCCCGCGCGTTGTGAAATTGTGTGTTGGACCATCAAAGCCGTTAAGGTAAATATGCCCTTTTTTGTTTGAGGTTCGGGAAAGACAAAGTCACATTTGGTGTACTTATGCCTATTATATCGGCACATGTTTGGAAGAACAAAGTCGTTTAAGCAGTTGTGCCTTTGTATGTCCAACATGTGCACATTTCGTAGTCTTCAATACAAATCTGGCTTTGTCATTCCAATTCTTATAGTATTTAGGTACATATAGGTAATATATTTTTTATTTACATTTATGATTTTTCATTCCAAATTGCTTATCTATTTTTTCTGTGTAGTGTATGATATTAATTAACCCTTAGTCAAGGTTATTATGATTATATTTTTGTATTATTTTTGAACTTTTCATTGAGATAATAATATAATTTTTTCAGAACATAATGGAATCACGAGGAAGAAAAATTTTAAGTATGGTTTTTGATGATCAAGCCAATAGGCATACCGAGGCTACTGAGGAGCCTCAGATTGCTGAGTATTTAGAATACACCTGTGTTAATGAAAATGATCACAATACGGCAATAACTACTCCAAACATTAATTCATCGACGGGTATGAAAATTCTCTTATTTTTGCTGACCTACATTATTTATATTAACTTTTACTTAAAATTTTAATCAGAATAGATTTATATTGGTATTTATTTTAAGATTCGTCGAAGAGAACAATGGTTGAAAAATGGATAGATAGTAATAACTTAAACAGTGAGACTTCAGAAGCAGTAAATACACCCATTATAACTGCATCGGATACAGATGATATTACGGTTGAGAAATGCACAGACAGCAATGACTATAAAATTCAGAAGCCTATGTTAGTGGATATTTCGGACGGAGTAAACCCACCCATTATAAATAAAACCTCAGTTATAAATGCAAAACAAATATTAATCTAGTAGTATAATTATTTATATTAATTGATAAAGTACAAAGATGGTAATTGAATCAATTAGAAAGTAATATTATTTTACGTGTTATTATATTTAAATAATTAAATTAATATTCCTGTTTTGAAGGTAATGAGGATTCCGATTCCTCAAATAATGGAGATTTTTCACCATCAGAAGATTTAGAATATAAGCCTCCAAGTCGTGTGAGGGAGATTGAACGCAACACTAGATCCTCCCAACCTAAAAACTTGTCAAGTTCTTCTAGTTCCAGTAGTAGCTCTTCTAGTTCCAGCACCAGGTCGTCTCAGCCTATTACGGTTGATTTGGAAAATGATGAAGGTATTTTTGAAACAGAACCAACTTTCCGCACAAATGAGGATAATGTTGTCCTAGAATCGAATAAAAAACGGTCTAGAAAACGTCAAAGAAATATGAGTGAGTGGAAACAAGTTATATCGAAGCGTTTAAAGAACAGTTGCCTAGAGTATATAACAAAGAGAGAAAAAGTTGTAGCAGCAAAATCTATTCTTTCTCCTTGCACTAACAAATGCCGACTATCGTGTTCCACTAAAGTTTCTTCTGAAAAGAGGAACATCATTTTTAAATCCTACTGGGAACTGGGAACACATCAAAGACAAAGAGATTTTCTTGCGTCCTGTGTCAAACAAATTCATCCTGCAACCCGAAGAGTCACAGTCACTATTAATATCACCTGTAAGGAACCAAGAAAACCAAACGCGAGCTTCTACTTTATAATAGATGGAAAAGAAGTTAGGGTTTATCGGACATATTTGCTAAATACATTGGTTATTGGTGAAAAAACTTTACGAAATGTAATTGATAGTGTATCTATTCATGCTTTAAGTGTGAGTTTTACTGATAAACGTGGAAAACACGGCAAACATTGTAAACTTACTGATGAAGAAATACATTCAGTTCATGACCACATAAATTCGATCCCACGGACGGAGAATTATTACCTAAGGGCGAATACAACTAGAGAATACATAGATGGAAGTCTGACTATAGCTGAGCTCCATCGCAGTTATCAAAGACTCAGACAAGAAGCTGGTAGACCAGCCGTCAATTACGACGCTTACCATCGAATCTTCAACACTGATTTTAATTTAGGCTTATTTGCACCTCGTAAAGACCAGTGCGACGAATGCGAAGCCTACAAAAACGCTGTCGACAAAGAACGTAAGTAAGATAAGCATAAATTACACCTTGAGGAAGAAAGTCTGGCCCGATTGGAACTTGAAAAGGACATAGAACAAAGCAAACAGATAGATTCGAATAATATAGTAGCCATATTCGACCTACAGGCAGTCTTAATATGTCCTATTGGCCAATCGTCAGCTTTCTTTTATAAGTCAAAGCTTAACTGCTACAATTTCACGGTATGAGTTGCTATTTTTTAAATATTAACTTAACATTTATAAAATTATAACAAACGTCGTTCTTGCACTGAATTAATTATTTATTTTTGTTTAAGGTTTCAAATATCAACGATGACACAACATTATGCTTTTTCTGGCATGAAGGTCTCGCAAAACGTGGAGCTAATGAGATAGGGACATGCGTCTATAAGTTTCTGGAAGAACTTAGTCACAAACAACCTGATAAAGACATCATATTATATTCTGATAATTGATGTGGGCAGCAAAAGAATAAGGAAGTATCTTGCATCACAAGTTTATCTCTAATTACTTGCTTGTTTGTTACTTTGATCGTCACAATCACAATATTTTTTTCACATAAATGTAAACTTCAATTTCAGATTCGTTTTCGGAATGTATTATTATGCTGTTAATACATTGCCCATCAAATCAATTACTCACAAATTCCTCATTAGAGGACATACTCAGAATAAAGCTGACTCTGTTCATTCCGTCATTGAGAAGAACATTAAACGGGCCAAGAAAGCAGGTCCTATATACTCTCCAGTCGAATATATAAGTCTCATCAAAAACGCAAAAAAAAAAGCGGCGACAAATTTATAGTCAAAGAAATGAACTTCGATTTATTCTTTGATTTAAAGCTGTTAGCTGATGAAGTCAACTTGAATTTTAACAAAGATATTGAGAGAAATAATGTCAAATTATCCGAAATGAAAGCCATAAAGTTCACAAAAAGGTCAGAGACATACCAATTCAGAAACAGCTATAAATCAGTCGTCTGGACAAAAGCGAATGTCAAAACAGGCTGGACTGCTAATAGAAAACAGATGAAAGACATTACATTAAATGTGTTGTACACTGAAAAGTTGCCGATCCCCGATCGGAAAAAAGAAGACATTCGTCAACTGATTCCTTCAAACATTGTTCCAAAATTCTATGAACAATTTTATAATGGTTTATTTTAATGACACATTCCAAGAAAATGTTTCTTATTAGTTACGTAAAATAAGGTACTATAAGTAAGGATTAAGAAAATATTACTTAAATATACGACTTTTTCTAAATAGAGTATTGTTTTATTACATAAATCATCTAAAAAGAGTGTAATGATTTCTTATATTTACGCGAACACTACACATTGAATAAAACTGTTTTTTACGGATTTTATCGCGTTTATTTTATTATTTTTATTCCCGACGTTTCGAGTGCTTTTCAGCAACCCATGGTCACGGGGGGTACTGAGATGTTTGACGTCCCGATGTCACAGTTAGCCCGGCTACCTTCAGTTTTTTAATATTAATTTTTGGTTCGATTTACGCAGAATGAACTTCATTCATGTTCATTCTGCGTAATAAAATTTAAAAAATAATATTTTTGATGTACACATTTGCCCTTTTTGCACCAAAATTTAAATAATTTTGTAATAATGACCTTAGTAACACATTCTTTTTATTGAATAAAACTGTTTTTTACGGATTTTATCGCGTTTATTTTATTATTTTTATTCCCGACGTTTCGAGTGCTTTTCAGCAACCCATGGTCACGGGGGGACTGAGATGTTTGACGTCCCGATGTCACAGTTAGCCCGGCTACCTTCAGTTTTTTAATATTAATTTTTGGTTCGATTTACGCAGAATGAACTTCATTCATGTTTGCTGAAAAGCACTCGAAACGTCGGGAATAAAAATAATAAAATAAACGCGATAAAATCCGTAAAAAACAGTTTTATTCAATAAAAAGAATGTGTTACTAAGGTCATAATTACAAAATTATTTAAATTTTGGTGCAAAAAGGGCAAATGTGCACATCAAAAATATTATTTTTTAAATTATAGTACAAATAATAAATTATTTACTCCTGTAAAGTACCTACCTAAATTCGCAAAAGTGTAAAGCTTACTTCACTCAAAAAATATATATGACCTAAAATCAATTTAAGCAGACAAACTCAATATTATTATACAAAAATCTTAGAATGTCTCTAGTAAAAAATTACTAAACATGCATTTGTGCCCTTATTCCACCGATGGTGCGATTTAGTCAACAATATAGAATTCATGTTTAAATCCGTCATGAGATCACAGTTAAACGTAGGCCTTTCCCAAAAAATGAAAACTTAAGGAAACATTTTGTACGGAAAAGGGCGTACCTTTGTTTGCATTAAACATGATGTGTATGGATAAACCATTCGCTATCTATTATCTAATCGGATATCTTACATTTATATGATTTCAGGATACGTCATAATATCCACATATATAAATTAAACCTTTAAAAAAAACCTTTGACGATAGAAGAACTGAGTTGCGAGACTTGGTTTTTTTTTACAAGTTATGTTTTTGATGGTATAAATGATTAATTAAAGAAACATTGTACAAAAAGGGTTATTATAATGTTGCGCGCCACTATTAATGCCTTGTACATGGCAACACTAGTTACTTTAGCGCCCTTTAGTGTCGAGTAGCAGAACTAAGAGACTCAAGATCCTTCCTGAAATGTCGGGACCGATATGTACTCGAACAATCTAGATGTCGCTACCGTAGAAGGTTCTGGAAACTATCTGAGGCCCTATATAAGGCCGGTATAGACCACGACCGGGGCAGTATTAAATTGGCGATACAAGAGAATACTTCGAAGCGAAATAACTGCGAACTAAAGTGATTGTGTTTTATTATTAGTGTGATTTTAGATTGTAATTAGTGTTGTGTAATTAAATAGTCAATTTTGGTAATTCAATCGGCAGTTTGTAATTGTCTCGAACCCCAAGCTCGTAACAATAATATCAAAAAATGCAAAAGTGAAAAAACCCTTGGGAATAGGGTGATCGCCACTATGCTCGTTCTATTAAATCTCATTTAAAGTTTGAACAAACAAAAAAACAATATTATTGTAAAATGGAATATGTTTAGAAAAAAGTCCCGCTGGGTTTCTTGCTGGTTCTTTCCAGGACAGAGGTATTTTCCGAACCAGTGGTAAATAAATAAAAAAATTACTTTCAATAAGTATTATGTAATAATCTCTATTGAATAAAAATATTCTATTCTATTCTATTCTATACTGTCGGTATATCGAAGTGCTGAAGTGTTTGTACAGCAGGGCTACGATGGCCATCCGAGTACAGAATCAGAGTACGATACCTATCCAACTGCAGAGAGGTAGGCGTCGTCCTAATACAACGCGAATGCGCGATTATCGCAAGTTCGCGCGAATTTTACTCGCACGAACACGCGATCAAACATACTAATCTCGAATGAGTATCCTAATTGGCATTCGTGCAATGGGGTCACGAGACTTAATTGTTTGAAAATCTATTCGCGCGAACTTAGTTCGCATAAACGTGCGAACAAACATATTGCTGTCGTATAGGTGCCCTAATTGACATTCACGCGACAATCGTGTCGTGTCGTCGGGCAGCGGGGTGAAGGGCAGGGACATGACCTATATTGATTGTGAAATTCACCACATATCGGTCTCATTTCCAACAAAGCACATTGCGACCCATTTCGTTTTTTCATTGCTGTCAAGACCAGCAGAATAGGTCATCGATATATTATCAGAAAGTAAAAACTGGGAGTTTCTGACGTCCATGTTTAGCGCCAATGCCATGGGTAAACTGCGAAGCGAAGCGGACCGCTCGCATCGTCAATTCGCGCGATGATCGCGTATTCGCGTTCTATTAGGACACCCAGTTTTCGATATCGCGCGAGCACGCGATTGTCGCATCGCTTACACGCGCGATGATCGCGTAATCATGTTGTATTAGGACGACGCTGCATGTGTAATATAGGTAGGGTGACGTAATATCCCCGAAACTCTTCACTGTTTCATTGGAAAACGTTTTCAAGCTAGTGGACTGGAAAGGATACGGTATTAACGTCAATGGCGAGTACATCACTCACCTTCGATTTACCGACGATATAGTCCTTATGGAAGAATCGCTGGAGGACCTAAGCACTACGTTTAATGACCTTAATAGTGTCTCCCAACGGATAGGTCTTAAGATGAACTTCGACGAAACAAAAGTCATGTGTAACGTCCATGTCACACCTTTGCCGGTAGTTTTTAGGAGTACTAAGCTCGAAGTTATTGACGAGTATGTTTATATAGGATAAATAGACCGAATAGGTAAGTTCAACTTCAACCGGGAGGTCAACTACGGATTCAACTGGGCTGGGCAGCGTTCGGGAAATTACGGCACATTTTCTCGTCAAGAATACCTCGACACCTCAAAACAAGATAGTAGGTACAACTAGTGCATGTTGCCAGTGATGATCTATGGATCTGAGACGTGGTCCTTCACTGCTAGCCGTATGAGGAAAATTAAAGTCTCTCAGCGAGCTATGGAGAGGGCTATGCTCGGGGTTTCTCTGCGTGATAGACTTCAAAACGAGGATATCCGCAATAGAACCAGAGTAACCGATATAGGATTAGTAAGCTGAATTGGCAATGGGCTGACCATATAGCCCCATGGGTAAAGAAACCGACCAGAGGGGAAGCTACATACAAACGTCTCACTGCGGGTACACCCACACATAGCGCAGCAATGTGTGCGTGAGTTCTCACCGACAGGTTTATTGACACTCCGTCGGGGTACAAACCGGTTTGCACCGACTCAGTCGGAGTATGAATGAAAGGGCTGTTGGTCATGCGCATTAAAATAAATAGACGAATAATATGTCGTGATTTTATAGATCAATAATATTTTTTTTTTACAATTAGAGTTAAGTTTAGAGATTGTGTACTATAAAATAAGACATTATAGATTTATATATATATATATACTAGCTGACCAGGCAGACATCGTTCTGCCCTTTCCGAACGACCATTTGCTTTCCCAAAAAACTCCTGAAATTAGCAATAAAAAAATTGAGGGTCACTTATCGGGATAAAAACTATCCTATCTCTCAAGTTGGATCAAACTGCACACAGTCTGCAAATTTTTTTTGAAATCGATTCTATTCGTTGGATACTTACAGCAACACGTGGTGGTTAACTACTAAATTGTAGCTTATATTAACACTAGAGTACACGCGCGGCCTACTATAGTAGACCAGGGTAACTCTTTTTGCAATAACTTTTTAATTTAAAGAGCTAGAATCTAGTGATTCCAGGTAAGCCTCGTCTGGTATATTTGTCACAACCTCAATACCGCGCGCCAACCCAGCGCGTACGTATACACAAGAAATTTGGCGCCAAAAGCGTGGGCCTACTAAAGTAGTCCGCGCGTGTATTGGTGTACCAAATTCAGGTATGTAACTTTTGGTGTATTATCGATTTATAACGCTTTTATAATATTCTTTACTTATTAATAATGTATTTATGTGTATGTATATTAAATTATTATTATTTATATATTGGCTACAATTTGTAAAATGTATATTTTTTCTTATTTTAGTATTTTTACAGATTTATCTATTGGATTACATCATGAATGATTCACAAGTGGAAAGGTGGCTCCATGAGCTAGATACTGAAGATAAAAAAGGGATTGAGAGTAAAGATGATGAAGTTCAGCCAGAACCAGACTTGCAGGCCCTAGTTCGCGAGTCAGAACTCCGTGAATATGAAGAGGAAAGATTGAGTCAATCTGACGAAACATCAGGTTCAGATGACGTTTAACTCTCACAACTAGCAACCAGAAGGCGCGGTCCAGTCTGTAAGTCAACGAATGGAACCAATTGGCACAAAGATATTCGCGAAATCGACGGCGTAACATAAGGGTTTTTGGGATAACACTCTTGTGGCATATACAATTTTCAAACCAGTACGGTTAGAATAGACCCGAAATTCCTAAGGAGTTCAAAGCTTCGAAGTCTAGGACTTTTTTTGGATTTAAAAAAGACGCTACACTATTGTCCTACGTTCCAAAAATAAACAAGGTAGTCAACTTTCTGTCTACAATGCATTATTACTTTTTATAATCGTACTCAATCTACTCGCTCTCGTAACTCGTAATGTCTACACCACATTTGGTGTAAACATTCTAGACAAAATTTGCAAGCAGTTAGTGTTCAGAGTAATTGCCGTCGATGGCCGCTAGTAATATTTTTTTTGATTTGATAAACATTGTTGGAATCAACGCTCTGGTAATCAACCAAATGAACACCTCTGCCGAAAAAAATGTCAGGCGTAACTTTTTGCACGAATTGTCCTTCATTTTGATAAAACCGCTTTTGATTCGCCGTGCATCAATTGAAACACTTCCACTACAACTTAAATTCAGGATAGAAGTACTTTTGGGCAGCACAGCTCAAGAACCACAAGAGTCTCAACATGTTTTGACTCTGCTCGAGAGCCCGAAATCGGTCAACAAAAAAGTAGTGCAAGACTTGCAATAAATGGATTTGTCCCGATCACCAAGCAGTGGTGTGTCCTGAACGCTACGAAAACAAATAAAATAGTAATAAAGTTTAGTTTTAAGTTAAAACAAAAGTACGTTGATCTCAGTGTGTGCCATTTTTTTACTTTTTCTTACATATTTACTAAATTGTTGCTTCTCAATTATTTCTTAATATTTTATCGAAAATTAAGGTTATAAAACTAAGTAAAATAAAAACCTTTTCTATTCCATTTGTTGTTTTAATAAGATAATTAGGAATATACAAATTACTGACATTTTAATACGGCCTACTATAGTAGGCCACGCGTGTACTCAACTACAAAAAAGGGGCGCGTGTACTGTAGTGTTAAACGTTTGTATTTTAAACATAGCGCCATCTATTAAATATTTACTCAATCCAGTCAACAGATATCGTCATCTGACAGAATTGTTTGGAGCTAACAGATAATTGTGACTGTCAAATAATAGACAAAAAATTTTCAATAAAATAATATTGTATTGCGACTATAAATTGAGATGTAAGCTATCCTATCTCTTAAGTTGGACCAAACTGCACATTGACCAAAAATTTCATTGAAATCAGTTCAGTAGTTAAGGAGTCCATCGCGGACAAACAACGTGACACGTACTTTTTATATATAAAGATTTATATATAAAAAGTACGTGTCACGTTTACGTTTTACAGTTGAATGAGGCTAATGAGCAAATAACACAATTTAAAACATATATAGATAACCTTAAAGCCTCCCAGACTCAAAGCCTGTTCTCCGAGCTTGTGCAATGTGATACTTCAAGAATGTTACAGCAATCTGCAACAATAGACTTGACTGGTGACGACTCTTCCACTTCAGGAAACACAGTAAGGATTAATTGCAGTAAAACCAAATTGAAGAAGTATATAAAAGTTAATAAATACTTAAGGAAAGTACAAAAATTAATAAGAAATAAGATTAATACCAAAAATTATGTTAATGTATGTAAAGAAAAGCAAGCATTGTTATGTGAACTTAATTTGTATTCAATTGAGGTGGATAACATAAAAAAATGTTATGAGACTGAAGTAGAGTGCCTTAAATCAGAAATATTATCACTTATGAACTCCCTTCAAACTGTGTCCAATAAATATAAATCAGCCCAAAATGAAATAAAAGAACACATATTGGCTATGGATAATCTGGTAAAGACTTGTAAATATAATGAGGAGCGGTTTGACTCCTTAGTTAAACATCAATGTGAGTGTCAGCGCTCAATACCAGATTCTTCAGAGTCAGTGTGTGCTGATAATATTATACCACCACCAAAACTCTATAACAGTGCCATAGCAGAGGATATTAAAATAATAAATAACTCAAATATTACTAAAAATAATATAATTGTTTATAGCGATGACATGGGAAAAAATCTAGGCATAACTTTAAATAACTCTTTAAAGGGACAAAAAGTTACAAATTGCTGCATGGCTGGAGCATCTTTTAGTGACATCCTAAATAAAATTATTGTTACTAAATTTTGCCCAAATAGTACAATAATAATTATTGTTGGTAGAAGAGGCAGTGTAAACAACAAACAGTTATTGAGATATATTGAACAACTTAATAACTTAAATGTACACAAAATTGTCTTGTTTACACTGCCTTATATACAGGGATTGCCACAGGAAAATAATTTAAGACATAATTTAAATATACAAATGCATAATTTAATATTTAATAATAATTTAAATTTGACATATAATTGTAATGATAATAATCATAAATTTCATGTTATTGACATAAATAATTTAATAAAAAAGTTTTGGACAAAAGATAGGTATTACCTATCCAAATATAATTTAAGACTGATAGCAAATGTGCTATCTTATTATTTACTTTTTAACTCAGCCAAGTTTTTGGCTACCAAGACTGCTTTTATTGAGCATAATCATTTGACATTTAATTTGGAATCAGTTCCAACTAATTTAAATTAGTGAATGAGACAATAGAGGCAATCTCTAGCAATAATAAGAGTTTAATTAATTTTGAATACAGCCCACAAATAAGTAATAAAAATTGTTTACACCTGGTGCATCAAAATATACAAGGCATGTTGGGCAAAGAATTGGAAGTTGAATTGTTTTTAAATAGTAACAATATACACATCCTTTGTATTACTGAACATTGGCTAAAAGATTATAATTTCATGTTTAATTTCAGAAATCACCAGGTGGTCAGTTCCTTCAATAGAGAAAAAAGTTTACGTGGTGGCTCCTTAATATTAGCAGATAAATTATTATTATATAAAGAACGTAAGGATATTGTGAGCCTCTCTGTTGAACGAACTGTAGAAATGGCTTGTGTCGAGCTCGAGCACCTCATTGTTGTAGGTGTTTACAGACCCCCATGTGCTACTTATGACCATTTTGAAAGGATTGTGGAAGAAGTTTTACTCAAACTTAGCAAACAGAACAAGTCTGTTGTAATATGTGGAGACTTTAATATCAATCTCCTTGAAACTTCTTCCATTAGTATTAAGTTTAGCTCATTGTTTAAATCATATAATCTTGTAAATTTATTCTTAGAACCAACACGTATTGCTGGGCCGAGTGCGACCTGTATAGATAACATTTTTACAGATGTTAAGCCCTTGCATAAATCAATTATTCAAAATTTAAGTTCAGATCACTGTGGACAGTTGGTATCACTACCTTACATACACAAAACACAGAAAAATAAGAAAGTTGTGTTTGTTCCAATAAATGAACATCGCTTGGAGAGGTTTAGAAGTAATGTAATAAAAAGACTTCCATCACTTTCGTTTAAAAATAGTGCTAATTATATGTATGCTACATTATTTAAAATTATAAGTTGTGAATTTAGTAGAATATTTACTTCTAAAACTTTCTCTTTTAACAGTCGCAAATCATTTAATGAATGGGCGACAGTAGGAATTTATAAAAGTAGGCGAAGGTTATACGAGCTTTATGATGAAAGATCATATAATAGTAGTGTTATATTTAGAGATTATGTAAAAACATATTCTAAAATATTTAAAAAAGTGTGCTCCACTGCTAAGGCTTTACATTTAAGCAACAAAATTAAAACTGCATCCGACAAAATTAAAATGACCTGGAGAATAATAAATAGTGAAACGGGCAAGGTCAAACCGCGCAACTCGGATTTTCAATTGAATATTAACAATAATTTAACGCGATCTGATCAAGAAGTTGCTATGGCTTTTGAGAAACATTTTACTGATGTTCCTTTTTTGACAACAAAATCATTAAATTCTTCTCCTACTGTCGCCGAATCATTGCTCAAACAAAATGTAAAGGCTTGTTCTAATACTTTTAAATTCCATAGAGTACTGCCAAAAGATATCGTTAAATATTTTAAAGCTATTGATGTTAAGAAAACGGCAGATTTATGGGGGATTTCCGTTAAAGTTATTTTATCTATAATAGATATATTAGCACCTTATCTAGCCACTATATTTAATATAAGCGTCGAATCTGGTGTGTTTCCTGATTTAATGAAACATAGTAAAGTCATACCTATATTTAAATCTGGTAGTACAATAGACCCCGCCAATTTTAGACCAATTTCTGTACTACCAACATTAAGTAAAATTTTTGAAAAAATTATTTTAGATCAGATGTTAAGTTTTTTTAATATTAATAAATTGCTACATAAAAATCAATTCGGTTTTACAAGGGGTCGCTCGACAACTGACGCTGGAGTTGAGCTTATTAAACATATTTTTTGTGCATGGGAGAATTCTGAGGATGCTTTGGGTATATTTTGTGACCTTTCCAAGGCCTTCGACTGTGTTCACCATGAGACATTAATCAGGAAGCTACAGTACTATGGTGTCAAGAACACAGCGCTTAAACTTATTATTTCATATTTAAGTAATAGAAAGCAGAAGGTTATTATCAATGGTAAAAGTTCTTCCGGGTCACCTGTACTAATGGGTGTTCCTCAGGGCTCGATTCTCGGCCCATTCCTGTTTCTGGTGTATATTAATGACTTACCTCACCTTGTAGGGGATAGTCATGATATAGTATTATTTGCTGATGATACTTCCTTGATTTTTAAACTTAAACGTCAATCATTTAAATGTGACGAAGTGAATAATGCTATATCAAAATTAGTGCATTGGTTTAACGTTAATAATCTGCATTTGAACGGAAATAAAACTAATTGTGTTAAATTTACAACAACGAATGTTAAAAATCTGAATACCAATGTGTTTTTAAATGGGGAGGAATTGAGCCCTGTTGTATCTACTGTTTTTCTTGGCATCACTCTTGACGCCAAGCTTCAGTGGGGCCCCCATATATCCAAATTAGCAAGCAGACTAAGTTCTGCAGCCTATGCTGTAAAAAAGATTAGAGGTCTCACTAGTGTCGAGACAGCTAGATTAGTTTATTTTAGTTATTTCCATAGCATAATGTCTTATGGGATTTTGCTATGGGGAAATGCGGCTGATTCAGAAACTATTTTTGTTTTACAGAAGAGGGCCATTAGAGCTATTTACAATCTAAAACCGAGAGAGTCTCTTAGAGATAAATTTAAAGAAATTAATATATTAACTTTGGCCTCTCAGTATATTTACGAAAATTTAATGTATGTTCACAAAAACAAAGATAGTTTTAGTAAAAAAAGTGATATACATTCTGTAAACACTAGGAACAAACACAAGCTAGTGATGCCAGTTTCTCGACTCCACAGAGTCAGTAATTCATTCTTGGGGCAATGTATACGCTATTACAACAAGGTCCCGGAAAGTGTACAGGTTCTCTCTATTACCAAGTTTAAATGTTTTATTAAGCTGAAACTGTATAAAAAGGGTTATTATAGTATAAATGAATACATGGTTGATAATAACCCCTGGGAATGAGGTGGTCGCTTCCAAGCAGTTTCTAAAATAAATTTTGTAAATAGTTCGTAATCATTTATATTGTAAAATTTATTTTAAAAAAATTGTCCCGCTGGGTTTCTTGCTGGTTCTTCCCAGGACAGAGGGTTTTTTTTCGAACCAGTGGTAAAGTAAAAAATGACTTTCAATAACAATTACACATGTAATGTATATTGAATAAAAATTATTCTATTCTATTCTATTCTATTCTATATTAGATAATTAGTATAAAAATTTTACAATATATATATATATATATATATATATATATATATATATATATATATATATATATATATATATTGTAAAATTAAAAATAATACAATATTGATGCAGTTAGTGGTAGTAGTGCTGTTGATGGTGATGGTGGACGGTGGTGCTGATCGTGCTGGTAATGGTGTCAGTGATTGTCGTGGTGATGGTAGTATCATTGGTGATGGTGGTGGACAGTGGACCACCACTGGCACCACCACCACGACCAGCATAACCACCACAGCCCTTACTACCGCCACCATAATTCTGGTAATAAAATTGGTGGTGGCAACTGTCCATTACCATCATCACAGTCAATACTACTACCACCTGATTTTTTGTACTTTATGAATATGTTGCCTTACGAAAATGATATTGATAGAAATACAGATATATGTAATGTGAAGCTAAGCATGAAAATAAGCAAAAAATAAAATTTTTGCAATTTCAATTTTAATTTCAAATTAAGACATGTTATTATATTATTAACTTAAGGTGGAAGCTCCGGGGTGGCCCGCGAAATTCAAATTTTCTTGCGATGCGAAAATTTGAATTTCGCGGGCCACCCTGGAGCTTCCACCTTAAGTTGCAATGAATATGAGGGCTGCACTAAACGTATCGGGAATAGAATATTTCCACTGTTCCTGTCATATTAAAATCTTTTTAATTGAAACCTCCTTGGTTTCAAAAATCGAATACCATTTATTTATTTAAAAAAAGATTCTCGGTCTTGCCACAAGGTTTTATCAAACTTGTTTAGTCGTTGAGAAAATGGAATTGACTCGAGAAAATTCAAGAGCTATGATTTATTATGACTTTCGAAGTGGTTTAACACAAAAACAGTGTGTTAACCGGATGATTTCTGCATTTGGTGATGAAGCCCCATCCAAAACCACAATTTATCGCTGGTTTGCTGAATTTCAACGTTGACGTCTTAAGCTTAGTGATGATCCACGTCAAGGTCGTCCAAAAACTGCAGTCACCCAAAAAACGTTGATGCTGTGCGTAAGCTGATTGAGGAAGATCGACATGTGACATACCGCGAAATTCAGGCAACTTTAGACATTGGCATGAGTCAAATACAAATAATCTTGCATGAACAATTAGGTGTAAAAAAGTTGTTTTCCCGATGGATACCGCATTCGTTCTGTGAAATGCAAAAAGCGGCTCGCGTAACTTGGTGCGTCAGAACTCTCGAAAGATTCCACGCAGGATCCTTAAATGCTGTATACAACATCGTATCAGGTGATGAATCCTGGATATGCGTACGAACCCGAAACAAAAAACCAGTCACGAGTTTGGGTGTTCGAAAATGAGTTAAAGCCAACAAAAATTGTTCGTCCACGGAGTGTTGCAAAAAAAATAGTGGCCACGTTTGTCTCCAAAACCGGCCATGTTACGACTATTCCTCTTGAGTGACAAAGAACGGTTTATTCAGAATGGTATGCTAGCATTTGTTTGCCACAGGTCGTTTCTGAACTCCGTAAAGAGAACTGCAACCGCCGCATCATCCTCCATCAAGACAATGCGAGTTCTCACACCGCATACCGAACAAAAGAGTTTTTAGAGTCAGAAAACATAGAATTATTAGACCATCTGCCGTACAGCCCCGACCTAAGTCCTAATGATTTCTATACTTTCCCTAAAATAAAGAATAAATAGCGTGGACAGAGATTTTCATCACCTGAAGAAGCTGTGGACGCCTACAAAACGGCCATTTTGGAGACCCCAACTTCCGAATGGAATGGTTGCTTCAATGATTGGTTCCATCGTATGGAAAAATGTGTCAAATTTTGCGGAGAATACTTTGAAAAGCAATAAATACATTTTTAAATAGTAATGTTGTGTCACTTCCTTGATTCCCGAAATTTTCAGTGCCGCCCTCGTACACATGTTGTTTTATACTATATAATATTTTTATTTTTTCCTTAAAATTTTCACATGCATCAGGTCATAACCCTATTAGAATAGTTATAGATTTTTGACTTTGTTAGGAAGCTTTCCCTCTGGTCTTTACTCTTTACTCTGTGATATAGCTGCCAAGTAGATAATCGATGGGGAAGAAAGGTTCACGATTAGCAGCCTCGTACTAGCAGGCGAAGTTTAGGGCGTCACCCCACCAGATGAGGTGACGACCTGGTAAGTCATGCAGAAAATCAAGGGACGCAGGTGGTTCGGGACCGTGCTTTCTGGCATTCCTTCTGGGAGGCCTATGTTCAGCAGTGGACATGTGAAGGGCTGTTATAATGAATGATGATGACACTTGAAAAACATTACCCTCCTTTTAGAGCAGTCAAGTGGAAACTTGTGGGATTCTGAGTATTAAATATCTGAGTTTTACTTTTGGTAAAAATGTTAAATAATTGTTTCTCATTTTCTTCGGTTCATGAATATTTTTGTAATCAAAATTAAACGTCAAAGTAGGCTGTATGGGCCATATATCTCTTTGTCTTTAAATAAAAAAGTGCTAATGTCACTGTCTCTGTCATAATCCGGGGCACGCATAGATATAAGAAAAATAGGGGATATGGCATGTGGTCACGTGACCTGAAGTCAAGTGTTTCTCAAATATGGCGACGACTCCACCCACAAGAAATAGCGTTGTTTTTGTCGATATTTTCAGTATCGATGCTATATAAATTATGACGTACCATCGTTCTCATAGGTATATATTAAATAAACAAATATTAGATCACTACACTATTGAATTAGGTTAATCCTATAATAATAGTTGTATTGAGATGATAAATAAATAAATCTTACGTTCAACTCAGAATAGAAAAGTTTTAAAACTGTAATTGCTTTAAAATATGGTGAAGCAACAGTCAAAAGTGAGCGAAGAGACCAAGGAAAGAGCACTTGATTGGAGCTTTAACTCCTTTCTTTTCAGAAGACGTGTACGACGTGCACCAGAATATTATACTAAGTTCGTGCAACGAGCGTGCGTCCTTGGGTCGACGCATGCATTTTTTTTCTCCTCTGCAGAGATTAACGAAACCACCACTATAGGCAATGTATTAGGCTCCGTATGATTTTTTTGTCCAGCCCATGCTGTCCCACTACTAGGCAGAAGTTTTTTCCAGTGGTTTTGTCATGCACCATATCGATTCAGCCCCAACGGTATGTGCCCAGGTTGCGTGAATTATATCATATACTATATAGACTTTATAGCGGCTGGGAAGTTAGTTGCGAGCGCAAGTCCTGTACCTTCACGCTTCGCTTTACGTACTGTGATCTGAGACACCATCAAGTTTTCTTTCAACTATATCTGCACGGACTAGCGCTCGCTCTTAACTTCCAAGCCGCCATAAAGATTCGACAACACCTTTCTTTCGTGGTAATGGTCGGTTACCAGTTCAAGTCACCATGAACGTGCAGTGGACTGACCTTTATCATGATTTATTTAAAGTTTGTGGAGCATGTGTTCTTTCATACATAGTTACTAGCCGTCATCTCTCTTTTTTTTATAATAAAGATTTTTTATTTATTTATCTCAGTAATCTAATCGAGTTGAGCAGCCCCTTTCTAACCATACCACCGTTCACACAATCCATTAATCATTTAACTATCCTAATGTATTCCTCAATCTTCAGCATCCCAAGTTCATACCATACGACAACCAATTTCCATGCAACATTTCGATCAATAGGGGTGGCTGCGCTACTTCAGACTTCCACTTCCATACTCATTTCTCATTATATCCCATTTGTGTAACACCACAAAATATCAAATTTATAGTGTTTACAACCTGCAAGTTGTAATGACTTCCACCAGTAGCGTAATTAGTGGTGGATACTGGAGGTAAACGAGAGAGTAAGGATTAAAAATAAATAAAATAACAATAATGTATACTGATTAAAATCATTTATTCGTGACGAAATAATATTATTTAGTCAGAAAATTTATTTTAGACATGAACCAAATCACCTTTAAGCCGAACTACCTCCAGCGTTCTATTTATACATTATTTTTCAAAATGCAAGGAGCATATTCTTCTTACTACTGCAGGTTTTATGTTTTCCTGGCCTATATTTTCAATCCACAATTTTTGAAGGCTTCATTTTTTGGCAACCTAAAATAAATATTATGTATCCTTAAGTACCAATCAAAAATAATCTTAACATCATCAAATCTTGTGATGAAAAAAACTATTATAGAAAATTTATGATTTACACTATTTTCAAGTTCTTTTCTTAAACGAAAGGCTCCCAATCGATCGTTTGATTAAATATACAGTTTACGTATCTAAAACGTTATTTGATCATGACTACATTAATATTATTGTTAAACAGGTTCAGAAGGGCTAGAACCCAGAGCCGTTAAGCCAGTTTAATAAAAAAATATTGTTAAAATTTATATCGATAATTTCAAAACATGACAACACGTAAGGACAACACTATGTAAAAATGTAAACAATCAAAATGTTAACTTGTTTAAATTTACATGATAATAGTCATTGGAAATTCTAGATAATAGCGGGAAACACGATTTAGAACCCATAACATGAACACGAAACGCAATTCACACGAAAAAATATACAATTAAGGAAAAAAGTTACAACTAACCTGAAAAATGACAATCCTTCTCCATTTTTACGAGAATTTGAATTACATCCATTGATGCAACACTTTGTCATGTTGTTTTTGCTCAACTACCCTTTACTAATGAACAAAAAAGCTCCAAAATAGTCAAAATTCACTGTAACACTGCAAAATAACTCCGAACAAGGCTTAGATGACAGACGAACTACCACAAATGAACGTCATCCTAAAATGGCGTCATGCTTCAAGGTGGAGCTTGGTGTTATTTATGAAAACTGGCAACAGAAAATTGAAGTCTAAGATATGTACTTATCTCTTTTTACATTTGAAAATCATAACGTGTGAGAATGAGACAGATATATTTTTGTTGGCAAGGTTCATGTTTGCATGATATTTGTATAACCAAAAAATATATATGCAATTTACAGCTTATCCTCTACTCTTCTTATATCAATGGGGGCACGGGCATGAAGTTATAGATAAAGATGGAGGCCACACTTGGAACAACAGCTTGAGTCAAATACCTACGTATCTTTATCTCACTCTCTGTGGTCTGACTTCTATTTTTAGTGTGGAACACAATATTGCTATGTAATATTTGAATCTCCCGGTAAATTCTTAGAAATAATTTCCACACTAACTAAATCAGAAGTTAAGCTCTGTAAAATAATGTACCAATAAATAAATAGTTGATCTACGATTAGTTACATTAAAAATTCCAAAATTGAAGGTCTCGTATGCATTATCGGGTTAACAAATCAACGAATTACACTCCCATTTCCTAAGGGTTCGGTAATGTGGCAACATTAGCCCTATATGTCAACATAAATTAGACAAATATGGCGGTTGTTTACTTAGCTGTTCACAGCGTCGTTTGAGATATTTAAAGTTAATTATTGTTATAATTCAAGAAATGGTGCAAACTTGTGTAGTACGTGGTTGCGGCAGTAGTTGGTGTCCAGGAGGTGATATAAGATTTCACACGTGTGTTTAAATAGTGACTTCTGGCATTGAATACTTGTAAACATACTTTTTTGTATTTTCACTTAATTTTTTGCCGAAACGTTTTATCAGTGTTTTAAACATATTAGTAAATTATAACTTTGGCAAAATCAAATAGTTTTACATTGAATTTAATTAAGTTTGAACAATTTTATTGTTTTCGTTTAAAAGAAATCGCACTGAAGTAGTGTGACCATATTGACGATGTATCTGAGACTTTCCGTGTGACCTTAACTAATTATATGTACATGTTTCTTATTATGTTACCGGAAATGCATGAAATTTAGGAATTATGTACACTTCCTATATATTCTATATAATGACGGATTTCATAGATTTCATAATATTAAATTAAAAATTAGTAACATAATATATTGTTTTGGTAGACAATTTATATTTATTTAGTCTTTGTTTCTCATTATTCTGATACTTTAATTACGTTTATAATAATTATGTATTTAGAAATGTAGTAGTTTGAAAGTTGTTATAAAACAACATTTTGTAAAATATGTTATTATTTGCAGACAACAAGTGCATTACATGAAGAGTCTATTGTGCAAATAGCTGCTCTGGCTGTACCAAGCACTAGTTCTGGCATTTATGAAAGTAGTTCTGCACTTAAGGAAACAGAAGTGAAAATGTATTGGCTGTAATATTGAAGAGCAAACTAGTAAAAAACAATGTCGAAAAATTCTTGAAAATTTATGCAATCTTAACAAATTACCTGTAAGTTTCCTTTTCCTTTATTACTAAATACATACCTTTTGTTTGTATTTATTATGACTTTAATATTACATTACATAATGTATTATATAGCTTAAAACACATACATATTTAAACTCTTTAGTGCCGATCGCAGTGTGGTAACCGTCACTACGACACTAAGCATAAAGCTTCTTGTTTGATGCTTCATTTATGCGTGCTCATGAAGGCGCGCTCCGGTGTATTATGTGTTACCTATTAAGTGATGTAAATTTGTACTGACATTATGATGTAGAAGAGTTATTTGTTTCTTTTTTTTGTTTGAGTTCTCTAATCTCTGGAACTATGCCAGTCTGATTTGAAAATATTTTTTTGCATCTTTAAAACCAATTTTTCAGGAAGGCTATCTAACATCACGCTACGACCCTTATGAACGGAGCAATACGATGTACGATGCTAAAAATACTGATTTCATAAAGTTTTCTTGTTTTCTTAGGTCAGCAGTGAATACGACGATCCCGCGAAGATTGATAGGGGCGTGCAAGTGAAAATAAAGTGTACTAAAGAAGAAATACTTGAGACGAAAACTAAGATTCTTAAGCAAAAAGTGGCGCGCCAAACTAAAAAATTCAGGATAGGTCTTTTTTAATGGACACTATTAAAAAGTATACGGGTCAGTCAGAAATTGAAAATATTATTCAAGGGCGTTTTGCTCATATCTGTAAGGACTTCAAAAAGCCACAGAGTAATCAACATGGTGTGAAAAATTTCAATAAATAATTTTAATATGGAAAGTGTTTTTATTTATTTTTTTAAGGTTTTTAACAAACCATGTAGTGGCGGTGTGAGAATATCCATTACCCCATATCATTCCGAGGGTGTTGTAAGAGATGTCAGAGGGAAAATGAAACAGGAGATGGGCAGTGGCATCTTCCTGATAACAACTCAAAATAATAATATATTATCATTTCTATTATAGTACATATGTTACAAAAAATCTATGAAATCCGTTATTATATAGAATTCCTAGGAATTGTAGATAATTCTTAAAATGAACTGGATGTGTGGGATATAGTATTATACACATTTCAGCTCAGAGCAACCTGACTCGGATGGGTTAGGTCAGAAGGCTAAGGCAGGAGCTCCGCTACGCTGTTTTAGTCCTCGTGATATTTTTTTTAAATAATTGTCCAGAAATAGATTTAGTCTGTCTGAACAATAAATCAGGTATATTTTGCCCAATTCATTGATCACCCGGGGTTATAATAAATTTTAATTTTATATTTCGTTGGTACCGTTTAGGAATTGTATACAATAACCAGAAAATACATTATCGAAATGGTAGTTATAAAATATTCTCTGATATATTTATTTTCCACATTTTCTAAATAGGCTCGGCATTATATGGGTTGTGACGGAAATGCGTGGTCATATTTTAATACCGGTTCTGCCCATGGAAATGAAAACCTATCTTCATAAAACTAGTCAATTCCCAAAAAAATTGTACAAAAATATATAATCTATATAGGCTAGGTCTTAGTAGTAAACAGAGATATAGATATTTATAAATAAAACAATGTAACTCAACTACTTATAGCGATATCCTGGGAAAAATAAAATAAAGGTTACCTACTTAGAAAGAGAGGGTCTGCCCACAGAGAGCGAGATAGTAATACATATTTTTTGCTTCAAGTAGGTATTCGGAGTGTGGTCTCCATCTTTATCTATAACTTCATGGGCACGGGCCGTAGATTGAATACAAAGTCTATGGGCACGGGCATACTCATGGTGGTATATAAAAAGTTAAAACGTACTCTGTGCATATTACAGAGTACGTTTTATATACTGAAAGTGCACATGGTGTAAATACTTGCTACATATATATTTATCTATGAAATATGTCATCGTAGAGGGAGTGTGTGTATGTAGTATGTACAAATGTCATCAATCTTTAATCTCAATCTCATAATATTTTATTGGAATAAAATTAGTATTTGGTGTGTTTAGATTGTGTGTTTGTTTTATTAAAATGGGTCGTAAGATACCCGCTAAGAAGCACAGAGGTGTCAAAGATCCACTCGTTCAACAAGCAAGACGTTTACAAGAGTATGTATAATTAGTATTAACACACGTTTACTATATTGAAACAAAAATAAATTTCTTATAATATCCTACTGATGATTTTAGCTTAAAAACAAAAATAAATGCACCGCCTAAAGATCCAGATGAGCAGCCAGTGCCGCGGTCATTGACTCGCTTATTCGCTTTCCAGGATCGAAACAAATCAAAAGATCCAAAAAATAAAATAAAGCGATATAACAGAAAAGGTAATTTTTGCATATATTTTATTTATTTACTTCGACCAACAATGATCATAGGGTAATATTACGTTAATTCAAGTTAATTATAATGCTAAAAAATTTAATCATTACAACAATTAAAATTTCTAATGGATAAGAATTCAGGTAAAACTATAGACATCCGGTACTTGTGTACGGGAATGGGAGAGGGGGGTATGGGGTAGGTTCAGAGGTAGCCTCCCCTACCTTTCCCAACTTGTGGAAAAGTATAGTTTATAAGTGATGATTTTATTTCGTAATATAACATAACCTTACTTTTTTACATAGGAATATTGACCCAAAGTTACTTCAGCAATTGCAGTAAGTGCAGCTGCTTCGAACTTGCAAATCGCAGGCACCCATGCTAGTAACTTTGGTTTATTGGTTGTGTTCAGCCTCCAGCCTCCAGCCTCAGCCTCAGCCTCTATGGCTCACATAGGTGCCTGCAATTTACTATGGTGTGTGGGGGCTGCTCTCCCTCCACGTCTATGGCTTTATAAAAACATTAGGGTTAGGGTAGACAAAACTATTTGGAGTTGGAACGTGCTAATTCGGTTTTAGTACAGATTCGATTTATCTATAAAGTCAGGTTGCCCTAAACCTGCTATGATAGTGGTAAATGAAACAAAGTAATGTGAATTGTTATAATGTTGTTTTCTAATAAACCTCTTGTCTGCTCTTCACTGTGACTCAATATGATGTGTCATTCCATCTTCACCATCATCATCATCATTACAGTCCTTCACAAGTCCACTGCTGAACATAGGCCTCCCCCAAAGAATGCCACAAAGCACGGTCCTGAGCCACCTGCATCCATTGACTTCCTGCATATCTTACCAGGTTGTCACTCCATCTAGTGGGGGGACGCCCTACACTTCGTCCGCCGGTACAAAGCTGCCACTCGAGAACCTTTTTCCGCAACGGTTGTCAGTTCTTTGAGCTATATGGCCGGCCCATTGCCACTTCAGCTTACTAATCCGTTGGGCTATGTTGGTCACTCTGGTTCTACTACGGATATCCTCATTTCTAAGTTTATCTCTTCGGTCTGTTACATCTTGTACTGAGATTTCTAAGTGGGACAGGTGTTGTTCTCAAGTTAACTCTTTGTTAAATTTCATTATAATGGGTCCAGTGGCTTAGGCGTTAAAATGTAACAAACAGGGTTCTTTTTTATAGAATGAAGGGCAAATGACAAAATGGCAAATGAGCACAAAATCTACCTAATTGGAAGTGGATCATCACATCATCATCCTCATCATTACAGTCCACTGCTGCACATTGGCCTCCCCCAATGTATGCCACAATGGTGTCATATTAGAAACATTGTATGTGACTTGTGTGATGTGTGGTAATTAAAAGCAAAGACTATCAGTGTAACTAACCATCTATCTAGTTGTAATAATAATAATACATTTATTTACTCTCACAGTTTAAGTTTACAAGGTAGATTATAAACAATGTACACTATGGGCTGAGAGTCTGGTGTCTGTACTAGACGGAAGCCTGTGTTACGGCTCACCAGGGTCTCCCCCTCAGGATACTATCATCAATAGTAATAAAATATAATAAGCTGTTAGTTGATCGGCGATGGAGTTTCTAGATGTTATTGTGCCACGCTGAACACTTAATTCGGTTCAAGTAATACTTCAATGTTTTATTTGCATTCACTGAAGATAATATTATTCTTTTTTTTTCAGACAGTGATAGCGTGAGCTCGTACCGTGATAATCCAATTGCCAAATTACAGAAACTGCCAGGTGAATCAGGACGAGGATTCTCCTTAAGAATTAATAGTGCAATAAAAGCTCTTCACAATCCAGCACTGGAAGAAGATTACCCTGTATGTATTGTTTTTCTAAAATAGTATATTTTGAAAAAAAAAATCTTATAAAAGACTAAAGATAATTAATAAAATCAGGCGTTACTTAGCGGAAATCCATTATATTAAAGTTGGAAAATTTTTACTTTGTCAATATCCACTCAATAAAATAAAATGATGAGTTTTACATAGTTTAAGGAGCACCTCCCGCCCTCACTCACTCCCTCAATTGCATACACTATCACCGTCACTTTAAGATAAGAGAAGCACTGAAATAAACATTTTATCATAATTATTTTAGTACACCGCCACTAACGTGACTGCATAGTGGTGTGTGAGCATATGCACTACCACATATCGTCCCATGGGTGACGTAAGAGGCAACAGAGGGAAATTGAAACAGGGGATGGGCAGCAGCATCCTCCTGGTAACAACTCAAAATAATAAAAAACTGCAGTTGACAACCCGCTCACCAAGCATGTCAACTATGACAAAATATGATGCAATCTATGAGGGAGGCCTATGTTCAGCAGTGGACTTTTGTAGGCTGTAATGGGTGGAATGGATCGATGGATTTTATTCTCTCGTCTATATTTTCAATGCTACAAATATATTTCAGAAATTTGTGGTTTAAAAAGTAAGTTTCAGATCAAAATACATTTATATCCGGTAACCAGGAGCCAAATTACGTGCATAAAAACATGTCATTAATTTAATGATGAATTAAATAATAAAAATAAGACATGAACAGGCTCTGTCATAGGGCTGTCAAGTAGAATGCCATGACTAATTTTATTACAAATTGTGTTGTCACTAATTGAAATGAGCTACTGCAAAATGTGATTGATGTTCCTACATTGAATGCCATTCAAAAACAAATTTGATAAAATCTCCAAACATTAAGTTGCATATGCATCAGCTTGTAGCTGCTAGTGTTAATATTATTTTCTCTATATATAAAAATGAATTGCTGTCCGTTAGTCTCGCAATAACTCGAAACTGGCTGGACCGATTTTGATGAATTTTTTGTGTGTGTTTGAATGGGTCCCCGGATAATCTAAATGCTTCACAAATGGTCCCGGTAGGTGGCGCTGTCGAGATTCGAGAGAGAGAGTAAAAAATTAATATGGTATATTATAGTTGAATGGCCAGCTTAATCTTTATATATAAAAACTACGTGTCACATTGTTTGTCCGCGATGGACTCCTAAACTACTGAACTGATTTCAATGAAATGTTGCACACTGTGTGCATTTTGGTCCAACTTAAGAGATAGGATAGTTTTTATCCCGATAAATGACCCTGAAAATTTTTTATTGCGAATTTTTAGGATTTTTATAGGAAGGGTCGCTGAAAAAGGCAGAACAATGTCTGCCTGGCGAGCTAGTATAATATAGAAAATATAACTAAATGTAATAATTTAGTTTAACCAGACTGCTAAACATTTCCCAGCATGTTATGTTAAGCGTTTTACAAAAAAATTCTTAAGACAGTGGATTTATTTACATGCTTGCCATCCAATTAACGCACTGATTAAAATTAACATTGACATATCAAAATGTGGAAATGATCTGATTATTATAAAATTTCTAACCAGCAAGATATTGATGCAGAAGATGTAAAAGGAGAGCAGATGGCTTTACAACGAGCCAGACGTAAAAAGAAACAAAAGAAAATGGTTGCAACGGGCAACGGTGAGGAAGCCACACCAAAACTAAGTCGTGCACAGAAACTAGCTCTAAAGAGAAAAGCCAAGAGGGACAAAGCTTTGGAGGTTTGATTGTCATATTACTATAACTTAGTATTTAGTATTTATTTTACATGAAAGTGATTAATGGACTGACAGTCCATTAATCACTTTGACTGACTGTAGGTGACAAGTGCCAGCCATGGACTACTGCAACAAAATTGTCACCTCTGAGAATTAAGATGGAATGCCTCAGTCTCAAATCAAATCAAAAAATCAAATTTTTTTATTTTCGGACCAGTAATATTTAAAATTAAGCACATTATTGGAACACTCCTTTTAAGTTAGGATTTTTTTAGAATTATATTGACTGTCTATACCCTCTTAGAATGGAACACAACAATTTTTATTTTGCTAGAACCTAGAAACTTAGCTTTTACTAATATAAATTATTTTGAAATTTTGCGCTCCGTCTCGCAGTAGCTTAGCTTAAGTTACGGCGTTGAGGGCCGCGGATTCGAATCCTGAACAAAACAGGTACTTGTATGGCCTACAAATAATTGTTCTGCTTCTGAATGTTTGTCCTTTTGCAACACCATTATTCTATATAAAAGTAATTATGTTTGTAAACTGCCTCCAAGATACAGGAGGAAATTTTGGTGTATGGGCATTGACCTACTATTAAGTGGACCTCGGGTTCGAGTTCAGTAAACTGTTTGTGAACTGCCTCTAAGATACAGGAGGAAATTCTAGTGTAGGGGTATTGACCTACTATTAAATGGACTTCAGGTCTGAGCTCAGAAGTGTCCGAGCCAAATGAGTTCCAATCGTGCGCCAGTCTTCGTTTTGTTTAACGACTTAATTAATACGCGTTCAAAATGCCGTACTGTATTGTGAAAACGCGCAAAAACTACTTTCGTAAAGTTAGAAAAGAGGATGCTGTATCATATTTTCGATAAGGATTGTTAATCATTTAAAAGTAATGTTTTGCTTATATACATAGTATTTAATTTAAGTTCATATTATTTGTAAAAACAATTAACCATACTGGTAATTTTCATTAGAAGCTTTATAAGCTGAGAATAGTGCGGCGCCTAGTTGAAGTTAATAAGGCTTATAAACTGTCGCAAGTAAAATTGAGCAGTTTTTCAGTGACTATATGGCACAGAGTAAATATTAAGGACCAGAGGGAAAGCTTCTTAAGAACGTCGAAAATGTATACCTATTCTGATAGGGTTGTCACATGATGCATGTGAAAATTTTAAGGAAGAAATAAAAATATAATTGGTAAATCCAATTGAGCATACCTTAAGCGCATAAAAAAATACGTATAACATGATTATATGGAATTTTTAAAGTAGTTTAAATACATTTCGACAGCACTATCGGCTTCAACACCCTCGAAACCCATGAAAATGACACCCATCATGAAAAAATTGATAACTATTGCAGCTGCCACCTTGGATTTACATTTCGACAGCACTATCGGCTTCAACACCCGCGAAAACCATGAGAATGACACCCATGATGAAAAAAAAAGATATCTATTGCAGCCGCCATCTTGGATTTACTTTTCGACAACCCTATCGGCTTCAACTCTCTCGAAAACCATGAAAATGACACCCATGATGACAAAATTGATATCTATTGCAGCCGCCATCTTGGATTTACATTTCGACAGCACTATCGGCTTCAACACCCTCGAAACCCATGAAAATGACACCCATGATGAAAAAATTGATATCTATTGCAGCCGCCATCTTGGATTTACATTTCGACAGCACTATCGGCTTCAACACCCTCGAAACCCATGAAAATGACACCCATGATAAAAAAAATTATACCTATTGCAGCCGCCACTTTGGATTTACATTTCGACAGCACTATCGGCTTCAACACCCGCGAAAACCATGAGAATGACACACATGATGAATAAATTGATATCTATTGCAGCCGCTATCTTGGATTTACTTTTCGACAACCCTATCGGTTTCAAATCTCTCGAAAACCATGAAAATGACACCCATGATGACAAAATTGATATCTATTGCAGCCGCCATCTTGGATTTACATTTCGACAGCACTATCGGCTTCAACACCCTCGAAACCCATCAAAATGACACCCATAATAAAAAAAATGATACCCATTGCAGCCGCCACCTTGGATTTACATTTCGACAGCACTATCGGCTTCAACACCCGCGAAAACCATGAGAATGACACCCATGATGAAAAAAAAGATATCTATTGCAGCCGCCATCTTGGATTTACTTTTCGACAACCCTATCTGCTTCAACTCTCTCGAAAACCATGAAAATGACACCCATGATGAAAAAATTGATATCTATTGCAGCCGCCATCTTGGATTTACATTTCGACAGCACTATCGGCTTCAACACCCTCGAAACCCATGAAAATTACACCCATAATAAAAAAAATGATACCCATTGCAGCCGCCACCTTGGATTTACATTTCGACAGCACTATCGATTTCAACACCCGCGAAAACCATGAGAATGACACCCATAATGAAAAAAAAGATATCTATTGCAGCCGCCATCTTGGATTTACTTTTCGACAACCCTATCGGCTTCAACCCTCTCGAAAACCATGAAAATGACACCCATGATGACAAAATTGATATCTATTGCAGCCGCCATCTTGGATTTACATTTCGACAGCACTATCGGCTTCAACACCCTCGAAAACCATGAAAATGACACCCATGATGAAAAAATTGATATCTATTGCAGCCGCCATCTTGGATTTACATTTCGACAGCACTATCGGCTTCAACACCCTCGAAACCCATGAAAATGACACCCATCATGAAAAAATTGATAACTTTTGCAGCTGCCACCTTGGATTTACATTTCGACAGCACTATCGGCTTCAACACCCGCGAAAACCATGAGAATGACACCCATGATGAAAAAAAAAGATATCTATTGCAGCCGCCATCTTGGATTTACTTTTCGACAACCCTATCGGCTTCAACTCTCTCGAAAACCATGAAAATGACACCCATGATGACAAAATTGATATCTATTGCAGCCGCCATCTTGGATTTACATTTCGACAGCACTATCGGCTTCAACACCCTCGAAACCCATGAAAATGACACCCATGATGAAAAAATTGATATCTATTGCAGCCGCCATCTTGGATTTACATTTCGACAGCACTATCGGCTTCAACACCCTCGAAACCCATGAAAATGACACCCATGATAAAAAAAATTATACCTATTGCAGCCGCCACTTTGGATTTACATTTCGACAGCACTATCGGCTTCAACACCCGCGAAAACCATGAGAATGACACACATGATGAATAAATTGATATCTATTGCAGCCGCTATCTTGGATTTACTTTTCGACAACCCTATCGGTTTCAAATCTCTCGAAAACCATGAAAATGACACCCATGATGACAAAATTGATATCTATTGCAGCCGCCATCTTGGATTTACATTTCGACAGCACTATCGGCTTCAACACCCTCGAAACCCATCAAAATGACACCCATAATAAAAAAAATGATACCCATTGCAGCCGCCACCTTGGATTTACATTTCGACAGCACTATCGGCTTCAACACCCGCGAAAACCATGAGAATGACACCCATGATGAAAAAAAAGATATCTATTGCAGCCGCCATCTTGGATTTACTTTTCGACAACCCTATCTGCTTCAACTCTCTCGAAAACCATGAAAATGACACCCATGATGAAAAAATTGATATCTATTGCAGCCGCCATCTTGGATTTACATTTCGACAGCACTATCGGCTTCAACACCCTCGAAACCCATGAAAATTACACCCATAATAAAAAAAATGATACCCATTGCAGCCGCCACCTTGGATTTACATTTCGACAGCACTATCGATTTCAACACCCGCGAAAACCATGAGAATGACACCCATAATGAAAAAAAAGATATCTATTGCAGCCGCCATCTTGGATTTACTTTTCGACAACCCTATCGGCTTCAACCCTCTCGAAAACCATGAAAATGACACCCATGATGACAAAATTGATATCTATTGCAGCCGCCATCTTGGATTTACATTTCGACAGCACTATCGGCTTCAACACCCTCGAAAACCATGAAAATGACACCCATGATGACAAAATTGATATCTATTGCAGCCGCCATCTTGGATTTACATTTCGACAGCACTATCGGCTTCAACACCCTCGAAACCCATGAAAATGACACCCATGATGAAAAAATTGATATCTATTGCAGCCGCCATCTTGGATTTATATTTCGACAGCACTATCGGCTTCAACGCCCGCGAAAACCATGAGAATGACACCCATGATATAAAAAAGATATCTATTGCAGCCGCCATCTTGGATTTACATTTCGACAACCCTATCGGCTTCAACTCTCTCGAAAACCATAAAAATGACACCCATGATGAAAAAATTTATACCTATTGCAGCCGCCATCTTGGATTTACATTTCGACAGTACTATCGGTTTCAACACCCTCGAAAACCATGAAAATGACACCCAAGATGAAAAAATTGATATCTATTGCAGCCGCCATCTTGGATTTACATTTCGCCAGCACTATCGGCTTCAACACCCTCGAAAACCATGAAAATGACACCCATGACAATAAAATTGATACTACTTACTTTTAGTATGTACTACTATTATTTATTCTGTGCTTTTAAAATATTGTAATGAAAAAATCTCTTATTATTATTATAATCAGGTATTTAAGAAATTTGGATATTCGAATATTGTGTATTTGTACAGCGATCTTTTTGAGCCGCTGCAAACATCCGAAACAATGTCCACTCACGACGGCGACTGACCAGTATATAAAAAGTACTCTGTGCGTCGAACTGAGTGAGTGAGTAAACTACTCTGTGGCTTTAGCTCCCTTTACGCCCAGGCTACACTAACGAGAAATGCCGTTAATTATCGCGTTGATGGGGGTGTGGCCACCACTTAACGCGATTTAAAAAAAATATTAATAAGTTCAACAATCATTTATCTTTCTAACAATGTGCTTTTTATATCATTTATATGTATTAATATGATTGCTAGATACGATTTTATTCCATAAAACGTTGGAATCTTAATTTTAGGCGATAGTAGAACATACCTTGCGCTTTCTTAAGCGCTTAAGGTATGCAATATTGTATAGCATAAGGCAACATGTGCATTAATTATAACTTATATTAATGTAACAACATATCTATTAATTGTTCAAAATCAAGAGTTTTGGTGTAAGTGGTAGTGGTGGTGGTAGTAATGGCTGTGATGGTATTCGTGGGCAGTGGTGGTGGTGGTGGTGGTTATAGTAATAGTGGTGAAGGTGGTGGTCTTGATGGACACACTGTTGGTCCACTGCCTACTACAACTACATACGATATTACCACTTCCACCACCACTGACATCATCAGTAACACTATCCATCAACACCAGCACCACTTCCACCAACACCAATCCCACCACCCCCACCAATGTCTGGCGATTGTATTCCAACCATAATGCAGTGGTATTTACTCCTGGGGTCGCGACTCGCGACTCACACAAAGTAGCTTATATCCTTCCCAATGAAGTAACTTACCTCTATACTAAAGTGGGTGGATAAAGTCACACATTTCGCCTTATTACGTAGGATATCCTGCCATCTACGGCATTGTCAAGGTTAGACTGACTAACGTTTCAAGTGGGTGAGACCTTAGAATAATAACACCTAGAAGCCGAGTCCGTGTCCGTAATGTGAGGCAACTCAAACTAAGCCAGAATGGCTTAGTTCAATACTCGGCCCGTTAGTGCTCAAAGTCGTGTCGTGTTGACAACAGCTCCCGAAATTTTAATTAAAAATGACGTTTTATGCAGTGAAAGGATGTCAGTACATCAGAGAAACACAAGAAACATAGTAACATTACATTTCACGAGTAACTAATGCTTTTGAACTTATATTTTTACGTAAAACATTTATCAAAAATAATTAATATGAATTTTAAAAACTGATATATAACATTATATGGAAATGTTGCCAAAGTGAAAGAAAAATTCTCCCACCTTTTTTAATTAAAACTAAAACACGTCAATAGGAATGAGGGCATCTACTTTTTCTGCTACCACCGCGGCGCCACTTTTCAGGGAGGTAAAATATTTGACTGATTTCATAGCGGGGATAATAATTTCTTAAGAAAATGTAATGTTTAAGGTTTCTTTCTGTATTATTAGTTATATTTTATATTAATTACATTAGAAATGAATAAACCGAACTATAAAATATAACTAAAAGCCGTTTTTTTAAAAGAGTTATAAAGTGCAAAAAATAAAAAAATCGAACCTCTGACGCATTGTGTTGTGTAATAATATAATATTCTAGATATGATAAACTATTATTTAAAACTAATTTCTCAATTAACTGACACTATGTTACAAAAAACTTTACCTCAGTCACAATTAGCGACATCTGGTGAGTGGAAGATTATTAGCCCTCATTAAATAGAGTGCGTAACGCAACTTGACAACTTATTACTACGGGGGCTGCCAACATTGAAAAAATGCACCGCAAGGTTTTTATTTATCGACGGCTTCGTAGCGCAGTGGCTTAGCAATGAGTTGTTGTGCTGGGGGCCGCGAGTTCGAATCCTGCACGGAACAAATATTTGTATGCCTTACAAATCATTGTTCCGGGTCTGGATGTTTGTCCTTTAAAATTTTCTTGTGTTTTTCGTATTTTAGCTTACATTATGCATGCAGTGAGGTGCGGTACACCATCACTCGACGATTATTAAAAAAAATTGTTAAAAAGAAACTGAATAATAGATACTGAATACGATCAACCGTTCGTCGAACAGTCGTGTGTCATGCATCGGGCGGGTGTATATCGAACTTGCATTAGTCATATAATTATAACGTCTCTATACAGTTACAAAGAAAAAAAGAATCATCGAAATCGGTTCACCCAGCAAAAAGTTATGAGGTAACACACATAAAAAAACATACAGTCGAATTGAGTACCGTCTCTTTTTTGGAAGTCGACAGAAAAATATGATGCAATCACATTTATATGGTTCATAAAAGTATCTCACTTGGCTAGATAGGCAAATATACTATTCAAAAATATTTTGAATTTAGCGGGCTACACTTCGATAATAGAATTCAAACAAACTTATTTTCACATTTGTGTGAGTCATACGTTA
The DNA here is from genome assembly GCA_033319125.1 of Parnassius glacialis. Lineage (NCBI taxonomy): Eukaryota > Metazoa > Arthropoda > Insecta > Lepidoptera > Papilionidae > Parnassius > Parnassius glacialis. Next base: position 372,840 of record JAVANC010000005.1, on the reverse strand, counting down.
CGTTGAAACTATTAGTCCAATATAGTTTCAACTTCCCTACTTTTCGGGAAAATTTAATGTATTGGCCACATTATTTCTTCACTTGTGTGTGTTTCGTCTAGCGTAAACACAAGTTGATAACGCATACATAGATTTTGTTCTTGCCCCACTTTTGAACGTCCGCTTTGTAGGGAACTATCGTTCTAGGTGTTATTATTCTAAGGGTGAGACCGACTTCATCACTCGGCGATATAATACGTAAAAAGGTTCTTACTTCACTTGATCACTCGAGTACAAAAAAAGGAAATATCCTTATTTTCTCTAGAATTATTCATGCATACTGTACAACTACTAGGTATTTTTGCTTATACAGAACACTTATTATTTACCCATATATATTTATAATAACTTAATTCTTAATTATTTTAATTAAAATACTTAAATCCAATTATTTAATAATAGCAAAAAAACTTAATAAATTAATTTATGTATAAAATTTCGAAATATTGTTGGTCTATTTATTTAAATGCGCACGACTAACAAACAGCCCTTTCATGTATACTCTGATTGAGCCGGCGCAAACCGGTTTGTACCCCGACGGAGCGTCGGTGAACCTGTCGGTGAGAGCTCACGCACACATCTCTGCGTTATGTATGGGTGTGTTCGTAGCGAGCCGTTTGTATGTAGCTTTTCCTCTGGTCGGTTTCTTTACTCATGTGCTATATGGTTTCAATTAGGATGTTATAGATCTTTTTATATTTCTATACGTGTACCTACGCTTGTATAGGTTGACTCGTGACACATTTTTCGTGAATTTTGTTCTAGACCCGCCGTCCACGTAGTAACAATAACCAGTAGTACAAGAAGTAGCAGGTCAATGTGTACGGGTGACGTTTTTAAAAAAGGAAAGTAATTAATTAAACCACACCATCATGTAATGGCGGTGCAAGAACACTACCACATATCGAGCTGTGGGTGTCGTAAGGGGCGACAGAAAATAAAAATGAAAGATAATTTATTGATTTATAAAAAATAGTTTGTTTTGTAGTATATTTTGTGTGCAGGAGCGCGAAGGCGGCGGGGAGGTGCGGTTCGAGCGCGTGGCGTTCGGCGAGGTGGCGCACGCGCCGCCCGCGCTGCTCGTCAAGCCCCGGCGGTCGAAGAACGAGCTGGGCGCGCCGAGGGTGAGATACCCTATTTACATTTTTTATTTCATAATACATAAAACATATAACAACGAGTGCATTTGTATTGGTGTTGCCAGACATTTACACGCATAAATATATGTCCATACCGGGTGCAAACACCCTTTTTTTAAATTGTTATTTGAAAATTCAATTCCGTAAAGAAAGTGGCTTTAAGTATAGTGATCTTCTTTTAAGCAAAAAGTCTCTGGCTGATTTAGATTGTCACAGAGCATGCTATCCAAAAGTAATTTCCTTACGAGAAGAATACATTGAAAAATACATACCATTTGTTAAAAAAATTAAAGTAAAAAAAATAATCATTTATAATTTTATAACTTATAAAATTATATGTTATCGACTATTCGGAAAGCGGCTTCTTCGAGACACTAGAAGTCTGCGTGCGCAACAATTCGTAATGATTCTCAAAAACAGCACGTAGACGCGGCTCAGAAGAGAAATCGGTCTATAGTTCTTAAACACAACGTTGTCGCCTTTCTTGAAAAACAAGACCACCGCACTTCTGCTCAACGCCTCCGGTATAGTGCCACTGAAAACAAATTTTGTAACTCGAGCCGAACGGTTTCGGGACTTTGGATTAAAGCACGAGTGGGACGGAGCGTTGACTTCATTAGACGTGACCTCTCCAACTTAACGTTTAGGTTCAGTGTACCTCTCACCATTCGATGATCGCCGGTTTTCACCCTCGCAATCACTGACACATCACTGAACAGTTGTCGTCTGGTCGTAATAATGAAGTCTCATTTTTTGTCGAACCGTCGGGACTCGACCAGGTCCACTTCTAGTGGAGCCTCTTCTGGTAGAAAAAATTCATCATAAAATGTCCTTCTTTCTGCATAAAGTCGGCCAGCTTCGGCCTCTTGGGTTGCTCTAATCCAAATTTCCCTACTTTCAGCTCATCGTTCTCTCTTGTGCCTAATTCTGCATTGCATAACAGTGGTAGAGCCAAGTGGCGGCATTTGCTGTCGCACAGATGGGCCGGCTCGAACCGGGGTGGTACCACGACCTCACAGCATACCAGCGTGAAGTAGAGGTTTACCTCTGCGTTTCGCTTGGTGAGTGCATGTGGCCGGAGGCCCTTTTTACTGGAAATGAGGCATTCCATCTTAGTCCTCACGGGTGACAACGCATCTGCATTTTGATTCGCAAACGAGGATAGATGTAGATGTCTATGGGCCGCAGCAACCACTTACCATCAGGTGGACTGTGTGCTCGTTTGTCACCCTTATCCTATAAAAAAAAAGTCTCCCATTACCACCGTATAGTAGGATTTGGAGAAATGCATGGCTCTAGAAATATCCTCATACATTTCCTCCATGTCTTCATCGGGATGTGCCGAGGTTGGTGCGTAAACCTGTATGACCTTCAGCGAATACCGTTTGGTGATTCTGGGTATAAGGTATGCAACCCTAGTCGACACACTCCCAATCTTTACAACGTTATTACCGAGAGACTTGTGGACGATAAATGTTACATCTCCTTGGGAGAGATGGTCACCCCCCGGTGATAAAACAAGTTGCCTTATTCGAGGATTACCATGTCCTCCCCCTCTCTTCGGACCTCAGATAATTCTGTAATAGTCCAGCACTACTTGTCTCTCTTTTTCCAGCTTCAGGATCTCGTCAGTCCTCAGGGTGCGTGCGTTATAAGTTGCCAGGTCGAGTCGTCGTAGATGGCAACCGAACCTCCACCAGAGATTCTTAGCACCCCCTGCTTTGCCGTTACCATGGTCGCCACCGTAGCTAGGAATAGCGGGGACGCTGGGGACTGTGGACCATTTATGCTATTATCAAAAAGATGCTGCTGCCTATCTTCTGCCTCAGTTTCCCTCTGTCGCCCTTTACGACACCCAAGGGAAAACATGGGGTAGTGGGTATTCTTTTCCGCCACTACACGGGCTAGATTGTTAGGTTGAATTGAGTATTGGGTTAATTATTGGGTTGAATGTTTTCCCAACCGAATTTCTGTCACACAGCGGCCAGTTTTAACGGAACCTAGTCTATCTGCACACTACAGAATTATAGTGTCTGAATGTATGCTATTTCTTCACAATCATCAAATCCTAATCCGACGCGAAAGCTTATGCCCAGGACCAATAATTTACACACAATTTAATAGCTCCTGATGTCAAAGCCTTAATTCTTCGATACACTGTGTCTTTGCACTGTTTGGACAGCTCAAGCTAAGTCGTTTTCTGACTACTATATGAGTTTAATAATAAAAGAATAATATTTATTTGCATTTATAACATTTTAAAAGTTATATAAAATACATTATAGAAAAAAACTACACAAGAAAAGGAGTATACTACACGGGGTGGGTAAGAATACTCACTATCGCGGGGTACCACAGCTTAACTAACCGTTATTACGTAACAAGTAACCCTACACTTACTGTGTAGTGGCAGTGTAAGAATATCCATTACCACATATCGTCCCGCCGGTGTCGTAAGAGGCAACAGGGAGAAACAAGTCAAGAGGTGGGTAGCGACGTCTTCTTAGTAACGACTAACAATAAAATACTGCAGTTGGCAATCCGCTTGCCAAGCGTGCCAACTATGGCAAATCTCCTCCCTGTCAGGCAATCTATGGGGGAGGCCTATGTTCAGTAGTGGAGTAAATTTCATGCAAAATGACCTGAGTATAATAGAAGCCAGTTATTTCAATATTACAGAGAGACACTTCAATTTTATTTATATGTATTGATTTAATATCAGCATGAGTGTAGTATGGAGAACTGTTTGTTGCAAAATAAATGACTTGTATGAAAATAAAATTAATGCATGGTAGAGCCATAATGCTGCAGCTATATTAAGGTATAGCACGAATAGGTTGGCTCGACCGGGTAATAACCCGGTGTTATGTGTGTTAAGTGTAGAGAACCGGAGATCCTTTTTGACTGAAAACGTTGCATTCCATCTTGGTCCTGAGGAATAACAACGCATCTGCCCACAGTATCCACTTACCATCAGGTGGACTGTGAGCTTGTTTGTCACACATATCAAAAAAAAAGAAGAAAAAATACGGATATAAGGCGAAATATAGACAAATCCTGTATCAGTGAATTGGTCTGCAGCCAGGGCGGAGGGATCTGTTGCTGAGCGCCATACTCGCAGGCAAGAACAGTGAGAGCAGCAAAAACAGCAAGAACAGCAAGATCATAGAAACCGTTACAAAGAAAGGAAAGATTAAGAAAAGCAAGAAGGAGAAGTTGCCAGCAGTGGAGTTGGAACGTCGTGAGCGAGCTCGCCTTGATGCGGTCGCTGCGTACCGCGCGCTGAAGAAACAGAAGACGCCTCTCACGAACACACACGTCAACCTCCTCACCTGATTCAGTACTGAAGAATTGTTACCCAACTACGGTACACGAAAAGAGAGTAATGTGTTGTACAGAACTGTGTATATTAAATATTTTTAAATTGATAAATATTTGTTTCATTTTACCCATTAAAGTAAAAGTAATAAGTCCGTAGCCTATGCACGTTCTCAAGCCGAAGTCGGAAGATTTTATACGTGTTAGAGCCACTGCACACAACACTGCTGCTGTATTATGGTTGTAGCACGAATGTGTGGCCATCGACCGGGGTAGGACCAGGCTCTCACAGAATACCAACTTAAAATAGCAGCCTAATGCCGCTGTGTTTAGTATGGTGTGTATAGAGAACCGGAGACCCTTTCTACTGGATACGGGGCAATCCTTTATATTCCTCAGGGGTGGCAAAGAAACTGCATTTTAATTCTTAATCGAGGATAAATGTACCTAAATGTCTATGGGGTAAAGCAGTCTATTTACTATCAGGTGGACTGTGTGCTCTTTTGTCACCACCATTCTATAAATAAAGTTTTTTTTTATTTCAAGACATGCAGTTTTCCTTACGATGTATTTTCGCCGTCCAGCACGGTAAATCAGCACTTAATTGCACCTCATAATTTCAATGGTGGTTGGGGACCGATCTTGATCGCGATAATTTATGTAGGACCACAGTAAAAGTATGGGTATTCTGCCTGTATATAAAAAATAGAGTCGACGAAGTAGGATAACGCATTTCTGAGATAGTTTTATATTCATAAAAAATGCAGCTGAAGTGGACGAATAGCGAAGCGCCTTTTTTCAACAACAGCGCCTACCATTGTCTTATTAACTGCGAATATAATATGTAAAAAATGTGTATGGTGTAAATGGTGAGCGGGTAGCGCGCAGGTATGTTCTGCTAGGGCCTAAAAATTAAGATTCCAACGTTTTGTCGCATGAAATCGTATCTAGTAATCATATTATATATATAAATGATATAAAAAGTACATTGTCAGACAGAAAATCGCTACTCTACTTGTTGAAGTGTAAATCGGACTTTACTCCCCGGCAAAAGCAGAGGTAATAACACCACCAGCAAAACCACATATAATTTGTAAATGAAAATTTATGTAAATTCATAATTTTTTTTTCAATCGATATATTGCTATTTTTACATAAAAAGGGGTTTTAGTGGCTTATGGTGTGGATTTATCTATCATGTGGGAAGCCATGGAATGTAAATGGCAGTTTAATTTTGTTTTGTTTAGTTATAATTAATTTTTTCGGCTCTAAAATGGCGACATTTTCGGTGGTTTTAGCAGCCTTGTATTAATTTATTTTACTAAATAAGCCGAAGCCGCAATCCGAGCCACAGCCACAGAGTACTTTATTTGCTCCGGCCTCAAATGCCGTTGTGAGTGATCATTTGTTTCAGCGGCTCGCGCTGAAAACTATCGATCGCCGTAGAAATACAAAATATTCCAAAACCAAATTTGATACATACTTGACCAAGGTAAGATGTTATTATTATTTTTATAATCACAGATTTTTGTTACAATATTTTCCCTTTAGTAAATAAATATACTTATACGTCTTGGACTTTATAGACCTGAAAGTGTGTCGGTATCTGCTACTGGAACTTCTCGACGAGGAAAACTAGATGTGCTGAGTTTGGCCTCGTTTTGTTAGTTATGATGAGACCTTACCTCCGGACTTGACGGAGTGACTTGAAAGTGTACTTTGAAGATTGCCACTGGAACTCGTCGACGAGGGGAACTAGATGTGCCGAGTTTGTTATTTTTTTGTGTTATTTTACTAATTACACTTTTCCTTCCTCACTTCGGGCCATAGATAATATACTGTATAGTAAAGATGGTTAATATATTATATTTTAACTGTCGAAATAGTTAAAAAAATAACAAATTTGTTAAATAAATAAAATTAACCCTATTGAATAAAGTTATAATATTCTAGTCCATTCAAAATAATCCACGACGTTACTGATTTATATTAACCGTATTTATGCTATCTAGCGTCTTCCTTACGTACCACCGTGAGATTCGATCAATTTTCGTGCGATAAAATGACTTTACCAATTGAATGGAGTAGATGGCGGTCAATACATATATTCTTTTGATTTATTACATTAAAATTTAGACTTCACATGTCTAATAAATGAGAACTGTAACAAATATTTGCTACAATATCAAACTTATATCTTATGCTCAACTTGTGGTTGAAAATAATCATACTCGTATTAAATAAATTGTTTTCCGTTAAATCTTTTGAAGTGTTATTTTTATTAAACTGTACAAAATGATATTTTAACACATAAATGTAATAATTGGCTGAATTCATTAGTGGCTGAAGTTAATTTTATGTACTTTGTTGTTACGCTATTGGCTGAAATATTGGTTGGTATTCATTTAAACGAAGCGCGTCAGTTTAATATTATTTAAAATTGAACTTTGACATGAAATTACTGGAAAATTGAAAGTATAATAATAAGGTTATTAGTGAAAACTTGTGTGCACTTAGGGCATGCACAATTGGATTTACCAATAGTTTTATTTTATACTAGCTGTTCCCCGCGACTTCGCTCGCGTGTTCGGGTTTTTATGTTTTTTCGCGTAACCCTAATTCTTTTTCTAAAATGAAAGTCGTCTAAGTTACTCCTTGTGAAATCAGCAATCTTCCAGTGAAAGTCCCGTCAAAATCGGTCCAGCCGTTTCGAAGATTACCCGGAACAAACAAACACACAGACAGACAAAAATTTTAAAAATTGTATTTTAGTTATAGGTACTGTATTTACTTTCATATGCATATAGTAAAAATCTGTAATTTTGACATTACAAACAGATACTTCATTTTTATTTATTTGTATAGATTTATAGCAAAATGTCAACAGTACAATCTTGATATAGGTACCAAATCTGAAGGGGATTAGAAAATATTCGTTATACCAAGTAATTTGTTAGAATGAGGATTGATATATACAGGTTAGGTTAGGTTAGGTTGGCCCCACGCGCATGTGCGAGGAGACACCGGGGTGGTTGTAGCCGGTAAGAGTCCGGCACGCCCCTCCGCCTTTTCCCAGGCGGAGGTAGTCCATGAGGATTTCCCCCCGTAAAGAAAAGGTTAGGTTGGTTTAAGATACGTTTTAGCAAGGTAACCCAACTTAAAAAAAAAGTAAAACACATACATACAATACGAATTAGTTAATGAATAACGAAAAATATACAAAATATCAGATGATAATAAAAATTCTAATAAGCAGATAATGGGAAAATATTGTCAACTTTTTATTGAGTAAAAAAGACTATTAAGGATAAAATCCTTTATATATTATTAAATATCGAACAAAAAGTCAATAATTATTTGATAAACATAAATGTCTCGAAAATTACGAGTACCATTGTTGTCACTTGTCAAATTGAATTTCTTTGAGTTGCCTTGAATGTTTTTATCAAAAGACGTCCATGTTTTTAAGTCAGTTCAGAATAGAATAGAATAGAATATAATGATTTTTATTGAATATTGATTATTACATAATACTTATTGAAAGTATTTTTTTTTATTTACCACTGGTTCGGAAAATTCTGCCCTGAGAAGAACCAGCAAGAAACCCAGCGGGATTTTTTTTAAAGATATTTCACTTTACAATAATTTTGTTTGTACAATTTTTAAATTAATTTTTATAGAACCAGCATGGTCGCGATCACCTCATTCCCAAGGGTTATTTTCATTCATGTATTCTGTGATATTATAATAACTCTTTTTGTACAGTTTTTCTTCAATAAAACTTTTAAATTTGTTTAATAACAAACTTTGAACATGTTCTGGGATTTGGTTGTAAAAGCGTATACATTACCACATGAATAAATTACTGAGTCTAGTAACTGTTATTACAGGCTTATGTTTGTTCCTAGCTGTCTCAGCATCTGGGGGATATCTAATCTTTCTTACAGCATGTGCTGCAGAACTAAGTCTGCTTGCTTGTGTTTAGATATATGAGGGCCCCATTGAAGCTTCGCATCAATAGTAATTAATACCAAGAAACACAGTGGTATCCACAAAATTCGATCTCTCCCCGTTTAAGAATACATTGGTATTTGAATGTTTAACATTAGTTATAGTAAATTTAATACATTTTGTCTTATTGCCGTTTAAGAGCAAATCGTTGGCGTTAAACCAATGTACTAATATCGATAGAGCATTATTTACATCGTCATAATTAATTGACTGTCGTTTGAGTTAGAAAATTAAAGAGGTATCATCAGCAAATAATACTTACTATATAGAAGATAAGGTAAGCCATTAATATAGATCAAGAACAGAAATAGGCCAAGAATCGAGCCCTGAGGAACGCCTATTGATATTACCGATCAGGAGGAACCTTTACCATTGATCACGAATTTTGAGTTCTGTTACTTAAATATGAAGTAATCAGTCTAAGCGTAATTTTTTGATACCATAATGTTGTAGTTTCCTGATTAATGTCTCATGATGAACACAATCGAAAGCCTTGGATAGATCACAAAAAATTTAGGTATTTTTTGTGAATGTGTTTGAATTCTTCCAGGGATTAAAAATATATTTTATAAGCTCCGCACAGGCGTCAGCTATCGAGCGACCCCTTGTAAAATGAAATTGTTTTTTATTGAGTAATTTATTTGTATAACAAAAATTAACAATTGATCCAAAAATATTGTTTTAAAAATTATATTGAGAATTCGTAGTACAGAAATAGGTCTCAAACTAGCGGAGTCCATTGTACTACCAGATTTAAATAAAGGTGTTACTTTACTATGTTTCATTAAATCAGGAAACATGCCAGAATCGATACAAGTATTAAAAATAATAGCAAGGTGAGGTGTAATTAAATCTATTATGGACGCATTAGCTGTAACAGAAATCGTTTTCTTTACATCAAGGATTTTTAAATAATTTACAATATTTTGCGGTAATACTTTTTCTAATCTAGATTCTTTTAAACAGGTATTAACATTCTGTTTGAGTAATGACTCGGCGACAGTTGGAGAAGTATTCAAGGACTCTGTTGTCAAGATATATATCAGTGAAATATTTCTCAAACACCGCTGCGACTTCTTGATTTGATTTAGTCAATATAATGAATGATGATATGAGAATATATGATAAACGAAATAGGTAATGAATGCGTTACAACGCTAAACATTCATTTATGATAACAGTTTGAATTTCAGTAGTCCTGGACTGTATTTCGATAAATTGAACTTGCCTGAATTCGTCGACACATGAACTCTTGTTAGATGGATTGGTGGAATACTTTATGCAGAGTATAATTACACTTTCTATTTATGTTTTGCAATGACTGAAAAATCGTTATAAAGAGATTATAACAAAAGTTACCTATTCATAATATAAAGATATATTTTATGTTGGTCAAACCTTATTTTATTTAAAATCTACAACGGTTTCGAAATTGACCAGAGAAAAAATACTCTGCAGGAATTTAGAGCTTATCATTGCACAGACAACTCGAGCCCTACATCTCCCACTAGCAATATACCCGTCATAAAAGTTATTATCCTGCCGTATGCTGGCAACGTAAGAGGATTTAATTTAACAGTACATTTCGTCTTGTAATTGTCAGTAGGTTACAAGAAAGCCAGAAACAACACTTTTATGGTGGTATACCATCTTGTATAGGTATGCTAATACACAGATCTAAGATTATGATTATACCTATACCTGACTGCCTCGTTGGTCTAGTGGTTGGAGTAGTGCGACTGCTGATCATGAGGTCCCGGGTTGGGGCAAAAAGAAATCAGTTAGAGTTTTTCCATCAAGAAATTCTCAGTAGCTGCCCGGAGTCAGGAAGTTGGCGGTGTCTCACCCCCGTGCCTCGGAAAGTTCGCAAAGCCGTTGGTCCTGCGCCTGATCTCTCTCCGGTCGTGTCGGACTATGAGAGTGAATGAATAGAGAGTGCACCTGTGCTTGCGCATACACTTGGGCTCTATAATCCTGTCCTGCGCCGATGGCTAGTCTCCGTTGAGACTGGCTGCCGTGACCGAAATTCGGTCTGGAGGACATTATACCAATACCTATTTACACATTAACAAATACCTAGTGTCAAAGCTATTGTTACTCCGTATGCCTAACGTGATGACTAAGACTTATGTTTTTTCTTTACTTATAATAGGAGAGATCAATGGAGAAAAAGAAAAGATAAAATATTATTGCTTGTTGCTGTAACATGCGCTGAAGCATTACAAAACTTTTAGGCCATTTGTGGATTCGAAACAATAAAAGAGTTACAAACAGCTACGGAAAACTACATTATAATGATGTCCTCTAGCGCCAAGTCGCACAGAAAATAGTAACTAAGTAAACTGATCAGAGATCAATAAATACTAGCGCCTGACAATTTATGCACTGCAATCACGATTATCTCCAACAAATGCATTTTTTTGTGTGTCCGTTTTTAAAGGTCTAGTAAGGGCAACATCATTGCGGCTAGTATGATCTATTGTGATCGCTGCTATGGGTATAGTTCACAGTTAAGTACTGTATCTTCAATGAATTGAAATAATCAGCTAAGCACGTAGTTTTCCAGATGTGTGCTTCATTTGCACATCAAGAACCCACAATCAGTTAGGATGTACAGAGGACTTTCTTCCGTCAATAAGCAGAATCGGCACTTCCTTGAGCTACTTAGTCCCAAGACAGCGAAGTGTTCTTTTAAACAGCAACATACAATTAGGATCCTTGCAAAAATAGGCAGTTTGTTCTTACTTCCTAGAGCTTCTTAAGCAAATGGGTGATATCTCCGATGTCCGAATTAAGGTTTTAAAGTATTATACCAGATATTCAGTGGTTTTTGCGGTAAAGAACTTCAAGGGACAGTTAGATCAGGTTTTTTGAGATTTCAAAATATGGCTCTGGTCCAAATTGTGTACTCTTTGTCCCCTCGCGCGCAAGCTCGTGGGCTTGTTCATTGATTAGTACATATACCTTCATGAACTAGATGCCTATCTGAAGACGACGCTGTTGTTCATCAGAATAAAGATGACTCGTTTGTCATACATCAGGCGGTGGCCAGATTAAGTGAATGTGTTGGCCCATAGACATCTACATCTATTCTCGATTAATAATCAAAATGCAGATGAGTTGTCACCATTGAGGACTAAGATCGAATGTCTCGTTTCCAGTAAAAAAGGTCTCTGAATCTCTACGCTCAGCATACGAGATACGGTATTCTATGAAAGAGTGGTCCTTTTCCGATCAATATTCGTGATACAACCATAACATAAGCTTAGCTGCAGCATGGCTCTACTACGCATGACGTGCGTTCAAACGGTTAAGGCAAGCTTCCACTAAGTTTGATCTTAGAGCTAGCAGTGATGCTTGACTATCAGAATTTATATATAGAACATGGTCAAATGGAGGCAAATTAAAAAAAGAATATTTCCAAATTCATACTAAGTTTAAAATATCAGGGTCATTACTAGTAAATTCCAATCCCTACGTCAAAGCTTATTTTTGACCCATCGGCCATCGCATCGGTGAACCACATATAAGGCCGGCTTACTGATGACCTGTACATTTAGCCAGTATTCTTCTGAATGTAGGTTTACTAAATAGATTTTGTTAAAAGTGTAAAGTGGTTGCAAGATCTCCAAGATCATGCACAAAGTCGGTTTTTCCTTTGCTGGGACTAGCAGGGATCTCCCTCTGTAGGAAAGCCAGCTCAAACTGCCCTGAACGTTGATCCTATACAGATTAGCTCTCGCCTTCTTTTCTTTATGTAGACAAGAGTCTACATAAAGATCAAGCGATGTTAGGCATAGAAGTGTGACAAGAGGAGAGAATCGTACCGCTCTAGTCGTCATTAACAAGCAGTCCTTTGAAGGCTATTAAATAGCCGCTATTCAACTTATCTCTAGTCGTCTTTTGGTTAGCTTTATTATACCACACTGTGGAGGCATAAGTTACTATCCGCCTCACTATGCTGCTGTCCAGCCACAGGATCATTCTTGGACGTAGGTCTTAGTTGTTCCCGACTATACGGCTGCATGTTCCTAGAGCACTTTTAGTCTTGTGGCATAAATAGCTCGCGTAAGAATGGATGTTAATGAATGTTAACAATTTTAAAAACGACGATAAACAAAAAAAGGCGTTATTGCTCAAATTTCAGCCACCCTGAACCGAATGTCGTCCTTTTGTGTACCTAATACCAGCATAGCATAGGGTTGGTACCTATTGTAGGTAAGTTTTAGAGGCACAGTAATACATTCGTAACAAATTTTAATTTTGAATCTGCATGTGACAAGCATGGAATATGTATTAAGGCAGACGACAATATTATTTTATTTTAATGTTTTACTAGTTAACTTATTGTGTTTTAGTTTAAAGCAGTTCAATAAATTAAACCAGATTATGATAAAACATTATGTAGTACATCGATTTCTAATAATTTAATCATCCAAATTTACAAATCATCATCGTCTTTACAACATTACACAAGTCCACTACTGAACATCGTCCTCCATAGACTGCCGAAAAGCCTGGTGCTAAACCACTTTCTTTGTCATGAATTTTATAATGAAACTCCCTTAACTATAAAATAAGTTGTGATCTAATTAATGGTATTTATTCCAGTTTATGACAGCCCTGATTTATATTACGTGGCTGAAATTAGATACTTCTTATTAGGTACCTCAAACCAAAATAACAGCCGGGCGGCTGACATTATGCACTCCATACATTTCGTATATGTAATTACAGCCCTATTAAATTCCACTAAAAGAAAATAAATAACTTGTAAATTTAAACAAAAATAACTGCATTACTATGTCTGTAATCATATTCATACAAATCAAAAAAATAATGTTAAGTAAGCATAATTTTATCGGGATCATAACTTGTCAAAAAATTAGGAAAATGAGCGTTTTTCGTTGCGCACGTGTTTTGATTTTTAATTTAACAGTTAGGTTTAAAACTGTGAGGGTTGGAAGTTAGAGAGTAAAATTTGAAATATACTTTCCTCTAGTTACGAAGAATTTTTAGGTGATAATATTTATAGTTAGGACTACTAGAAATCTTATTTACGAAGTAAAAAGGCGAAAAGGCTGGAATTAGGGGCATGGCTGGTATTAGGGGCATCCACCCTACCTACAGGATCGTGCCCGTCACTACATTAGATTTGATAGACCACAAATCCTCGCTAACAATGATTCTTTCCAAGGATGATTCGCGAGGCTATTGAAATCAAAAAACATCCTAATTTCAATAGAGAAGATGACTCGGTGCTACCATCTGCTTGGGATCCCATAATTAATAAAATTAAATCCTAAGCCAAGCATACAACTGCAAGATTTCAAGATACTGTAAGTTCATACTGCGTAGATCGGAACAAAAATTAATAAGTTTTAATCTGGAGGTAGTCGTGGTTAACTATGACATTGGGACGTCATACACCTCAGTCCCCCCCCGTGACCATGGGTGCTGTAAAGTGTTCGAAACGTCGGAAATATAAAATAAGTTAATATACGTGATAAAATCCGTAAAATTAGTTTTATTTAAATGAAAATACTTATCGAATTCCATACAAAGGGATTCGATTCCGCGGCCCGCTGCAGCCAAACGCTTAGCCATTACACATCACGCGGGAAAGGTTAAAAAGAAAAGAAAAGGTTTTGTCACCATTACACCTCTTATCTATTTGTTTTCCAGTACTTACTTACTTTGGAAAGAATTTCCTCCAAAACTAATCCTTTTTGTATTGTTTCTATGGGTCACTTAGAATGTTTTACGAAACTAAAAGAAAAGTTCTATGGCTTAAAGTTTTTATTTATAAATATTTTCAAAGAACTTAGTCATGTTACATCCACGACATATGGGTGCTTGGCGGTTCACGACTGTGTGATTTAGGAGTTTTCTTTATCGCAGGACTTCTTTGTGGAATTGTTTACCACCAGCGATTTTTACGGACCGATACGACTTAGGGACCTTCACGAAACAAGCTTACTCCTTTTTAAAAGGGCGCCAACGCAACTGCAATTCTCTTAGTGTTGCAGTTGTGCATGCCGTCATGGGCGGCAATCGAGATTTACCATCAAGTGAGTCATAATATATGCTCGTTTGCGCTTTCTTTTATAAATAAAATTCTTCAGTAGCATCTATATGAAGTCTCATATGTCTGCATTAATTTTTGAAACTCCTCTTCTACATTTGTTTTATTTTAGTGAATAAAAAGAGGTCACACTGTGCCAAATCAACGCTGTAAAGACCCTCCTTAAGCTTATAATCATTGTGCTGCTTAGGAAGTCCCTTGTTTTGATTCCTGAGGAAGCGGGCGCATTGGTGTGATGCATAAGCCTGCGAATGTTCAGTCGCTTGCTCACATTTCTGGCAAGCATTTGGTAGTTCAGCTTTCGGCAATGAGGCTTCTTCAATTTTATAAAGGAAACACCAGACATTTTGTCAAAGTGATAAAACCAGCGATCAAAATCTTCCCCACGCTTCTCAATCGCTTCACTTTGGTAGGCGTTAGTACTTTTAAAATAGCCAAATCGTCGCCTGGCGCTTCGTTTCTGGTTCGTATTGATAAATCCAAGATTCATCGTAGTAACGTCGTATTTTACGTGGTAGAGTCACGCTGCAGCAATATTATGGTTGTAACACGACTGGTCAGCTCGATCGGGGTAGGACCACGCTGTCACAGAATACCTACGTAAAAGAAAGTGTGTTAAATGGTGAGTGTAGAGAACCGGAGACCCTTTTTACTGGAAACGAGATAATTTATCTTAGTGTTCTGGGGTGACAACACATCTGCATTTTGATTCTTAATTGAGGATAAATATAGATCTATATGGGCCACAGTATCCGTTTACTGTCAGGTGAACTGTGTGCCCGTTTGTCACACTTATTGTATAAAAAACGAGACAAGCCTGTTTCAATTTTAGTGATCATGTCACCATTCCATTTGGGCTTTCTTCTCAGTGGGTGAGGTTCTTATTAAATATATTTAATAAAAATGAGAAGGGAAATTTAATTTTACTTGTAAAATAATCATATAAACGATATAAAAATGTCAAAATAAATTATAAATGGTCAGCGCCACATAAAAAAGAATTTTTTTCGCAAAACTTTCTGCGTGACCTGTCGTTTTATTTTTTATTCACTTTCCTATCAATCAATCAATATTGATCGTATACTAACACATATTAAAACAATAAAACGACAGTAAGGTGAAGAAGTAAGACAGTAAGCACGAGTATCTAAATCTGGTTTTGTCGCTCTGCAAGTGATTTTTCTAAGCGATCTTTTTATGCAGTTTTTGAATTAATAATAATGAAAATACTTATAAATGATCTATTATATTTATGTATTATATTAGAAAATCGTCAACTGGCAGTGCCAGTCACACAGTACTCTGTATACGTGCCAGTTCCGGCTGTGCGCAGTGTAGAGCCCGCCGCTCGTTGATTTAATGATCCATAAAATCAATCTATATTCTCTGATATTATAAATTAATCATAAAAGCAATAAAATTTTAACGTTTTAACTCACACTACCTTAAACTACGTAGTACTATTATTTATTCTGTGCTTAAACTTGGTTAGCCTTGTGAAGATAGATAGTATTTATCTCGTGACGCGCCAACAAAATTTGCGTTTGCTGAGTTATTTCGTTGAGAGTTTTTATGTAAATTATTATTTGAACATAACAAAAAATTAAGCTTTATAATACTCGTATGTTAATTACCTCAAGCGTGGTATTTAAAAAACGTTTGAAATTAACAAACTTGCTTTAAAAATGATTTAGTTTTTATAACAGTTAATTATAATTATTTTTCGGAATATCATGTTTGGGCCACAGACCGCATCGAATGTGTTTGTTACACTCTTGCGCTTATCGGGAATTTGTTGTCGGTATTCAGGGACATGACTCCACGTGCGCTGCCTTAACGTTTTTTTTTTTTTTATAGAATAAGGGTGACAAACCAGCACACAGTCCACCTGATGGTAAGTGGTTGCTGCGGTCCATAGACATCTACATCTATCCTCTATTACAAATCAAAATGTAGATGCGTTGTCACCCGTGAGGACTAAGATGGAATGCCTCATTTCCAGTAAAAAGGGCCTCCGGCCACCTGCACTCACCAAGCGAAACGCAGAGGTAAACCTCTACTTCACGCTGGTTTTCTGTGAGGTCGTGGTACCACCCCGGTTCGAGCCGGCCCATCCGTGCGACAGCAAACGCTGCCGCGTGGCTCTACCACTGTTAAAACAGTTTTACAACAGTTCCAAAAAATATACAAGGTGTCTTTAACACCAAGTTTAAATTTTTTTATTTAACAAACTGAACTGATTTTTTTATAACAAAGTTTAGTTAAAGTTAGTAAAGTTACAGCCTACATAATATACACGTCCCACTGCTGGGCACAGGCCTCCTCTCATTTCTGAGAGGGTTTAGGGCAAGGAAATGTCCGCCGCGCTGCCCCGATGCGTGTTGGCGATCTTCACATGTCTTCGAATTTTTTTTTCTCATTTCTCAGACATGCAGGTTTGCTCACGATGTTTTCCTTCACCGCCGAGCATGTGGTAAATCAGCACTTAAAATTGCAATTAACAATTTAATTGGTGCCTGCGGGATCGAACCAGGGTTTCTCGCGTACTGTGAAACTTACAGCGAGCGCTAACCATCTGAACTACCACGGCTCTTACAGCAAAGGTTAATAGAAATATTTTAATATTTCATCTTATCCCGTAAGTGGCCCAGATATTAGTCCGTGACCGATGACTACATATTTTAGCTATTTTATGTAGAGACAATCGGTCCGTGGGGTCCACGTGTCTGACCACTGACCAGTAAAAAAAAAATTATCATTCAAATATATCATTTCACCTACGTACGCAGCGGTCGAACGCGCTTGTTTTTCCGCATTTTTTTTTCTATTTTAGTTATATAATTTTTATCTAATTTAAAATGTTTGTAAGAGTTGTTGCAGAGGGTTAATTTTAACAATTTAACATTTAAGTCGGTTATGAAAAAGGTCAATCTGGCAATTTACCACTGGTTTGTGGTAGCCCAATATTTCTTATAAAGTAGTGAGTATGGCAGCAAGGTTAACTTACCTATGAAGTACCTAGCAGAAGGTTAGTTAAGAATATTACATGTCATGTCGTACCTAAATGTTTGTACGTACCTAATTGTTGCAACAATGCTAACTAACGGCCGTATTATTAAGGGAAGTAGACGTAACAACTACACTTTTCTCACATTTTCGCTCAGAATTTTCTTAATACTTTCTTTTTTATTAGACTTTTCTACAATGGACCGTACAGGTTTTCGTTTCAAGCAAACTTGTGAGGCACTACGCCTTTCTTAAGTTTCAGCAGTCCTCGTACTCGTTTAAATTTCATATAGAAATACCATATCATTCTCATCTTGAAAACATAAATGAATTTATTTTATGATCACCTGTGTGTTGTACTTTACTAACTGATACTAGGAGCCGCTGGGTTTCGCGTTCGAATCCCGAGCGGGAATGATTCTGAGTTTTGATTTTATTATGGATTATAGATATATATTTTTTATACTTTAGAGCTATGTTTATTCAAATTAGTTATTGAGGTTTTAAGTATAGCAAGAAATACTTCACACACAATCTTTAAATGCGGGTTGAGACCCCTTAGTAATCTTGCCTGTGCTATACAACATTTTTTATTGCAATTTCTATGAATATGTTACAAATAATGCGGCCCACTAGCTGCTGAAATCTATTATAATAAACCGAAAGTATAATTTTACTCATATTGGACCTTTACACGCCAATGGCAGTGAGATATAAACAAGATCCATTGCGCAACGATTTTTGCATGAAAATTTAGATATCTGCCATTATCTTCTAACAGGATACGGAATAGAACCTCTATTGATGGGACTAAAGACCAAACTTATTGATTACACAATGGAAGACTATTGCATATTATTAATAGGCGATCAAGATTTCAAATCCACTACAAATTATTTTGAATTAATAACACACATTCGGCAAACATTATCAGAAATTACACATACAAACATCATCTTGTGTCTGCCGACCTTTAGATACTGTAAATTCGGAAATTTATTTAACTGGCGAGTAGAAGTTTTTAATAACTTACTACATCTAGATTTAGAATATGATTATACCATGTTTAAAAGACACACAGGTATTTTAAATAACTATGGAATGCAAACCATATTCAAAGACATTGATGCACTTATGTGTGAAATTGAAGATTATGGCCATAAGAAAACATTAGAACCCGTGACAGAATTTCGGAGTGACCAAAATGAACCAGGACCTGCCTCGCCAACTCTAAAAAATATGTGTTTTCAATAATAAAATAAGGATTACCATACCTTCCGGCAGAGATGCCGCAAGCGGCTGATGCAACAACAGTCCCTGGCTCTGAGTGGTTCGGCTATCCCGTCAAATTGGTGAACATTCTTGTATTTTTGTATTTTGTATTTCATATTTTAGTAACTATTATTTATTGTTTGAATTTTTATTTATTTATTTTTTGCTGATACGTGTGTTTCATCACTTGCCTAAGAAACTGTATGTATACTGCGCAAAGGCTGTGGTAGAATAGCAGGAGTAATGGGTTTCCCGTTACAACTGAGTCACAGACCGTTTTGTCACAATTTATTATTAAGCTGTCTATTTAAATTTTAACATTGTATAGTTTTGTGGCAAATAAATACTTTTATTATTATTAAAACATACAAAGTTTTAATAACAAACGGCATTTATTGGAAGCTTGGACAGATGAAGATAAAAATGTACACGCTATTTGTCTATCTGAAACCTGGATCAATACTTTGAAACTTGACCTACTCAAAGTACAAGGTTATACCCTGGCATCCTATTTCATTCGATCTGATTCAGTAGGAGGAGGTGTTTGTATTCTAGTGAAAGATGAGATAGATTATATTGAACGAAACGATTTAAAAAATATGTCTATAGAACCTATAATTGAAATTTGTGGCATAGAAATACCAATTTTGAATTTATTAATAATAAATGTATACTGGCCAAACAGCAACAGAATGCGTGATACTTTTTACAGTGTATTAGAAAAGCTCTTGCAACGAATACAGCAAAAAAATTCTAAAAGAAACGTTATAATAGGTGGAGATTTTAACGTAGATGTGCTAAAACAAAGTATATCAACTGTAAGACTTTTAGATTTAATGCGTAGTTACAATTTCATTCAACATGTTCAAGAACCAACTAGGGTAACAGAGAGTACAGCTTCATGCTTAGATTTAACATTCACAAATTTTAATGTCGAACAAGTCGTAATTAATGTTGTAGAGTTGAGTCTCTCTGACCACAAAGGAGTTATAGTTAATATACCTACAAAAGAACGAAACATACTCGTACGTAATACGTGGATACTAGAAAAAAGATTCTATAGTGAAAAAAATATCCAACATTTCAAATCTAAATTAAGAGAAGTAGACTTTAGTAAAATAATTACAATTGATAAAAACATTAATGAAAATTATAACTTTTTTTGTAATAAAATTAATCATATACTAAACTTAACTATACCAAAAATTCGCATAAAAATTAGAAGTTTAAAGAAAAAGCCATGGCTTACAAATGGAATTAAAACATCGTGCAAAAATAAAAGACTTAAAAAAAATATTATCTCAAACAAAAAATCCAGTACTAAGCAAGTATTATAAAAATTACTCCAAAATACTTAAAAAAACTATAAATATTTCAAAAAAGAACCATAATATTAAAAGAATAAAGAATTCAGACAATGTCATAAAATCAATGTGGAATGTTGTAAAGGAGCAAACCAATAAGTTTACACAAAATAAAAAGAACATAAAATTATATGTCCAAAATAGTATCACTGTGGACCCTGGTCAAATAGTTAATTCTTTCAATAATTTCTTTTTATCGGTTGGAAATGATAATGCTACTTTTGGCTCAACAAGTGCGACCGGCCAGTCTGTTCTTGATCCAGTAAAAAATTCATTCTTTTTACAACTCGCTACTAATCAAGAAATTATAAAAACTACACGTAATTTAAGAAACAAGCGTAGCTTCGGTCATGATGAATTACCACCTTGTCTAATTAGAAAATGCGCCGAAGAACTAGCTCCAGTTATGACGTTCTTAATAAATCAATCGTTTACAGAAAGTAAAGTTCCAGACCACCTAAAAATTTCAATAATTAAACCACTTCATAAGAAAGGCTCAAAAACTGACTGTAATAACTATCGCCCGATTGCTATTCTTCCGACGATTTCAAAAATATTTCAATCTGCTATGGCTAATCGACTGTACTGTTACTGCGAAAAGTTCAATATATTAAATGAAAATCAATATGGCTTTCGCAAAAACAGATCAACAACTTTAGCAGTATATAAATATGTCAATGAAATACTAAATATATTCAATAAAAAGAAATATGCGATTGGTATTTTACTGGACATGACCAAAACTTATGATCGAGTTAGATTTGACATACTTTTGCGGAAATTACACGGAATAGGAGTAAGAGGCCCACCCTACAACTGGTTCGAGTCATACCTTACCAATCGAAAGCAGTGTGAAGAGATAGAACACCATGACCTAACCAGTGGAAACGTGATTAAAGTCAGATCTAAATTTGCACCGGTCACTAAATCAATACCACAAGGTAGTGTTCTCGATTGTTTATTATTTTTAATTTATATAAATGATTTGCCAAAAATAATCAAAGCTCCTTGTACCTTGTTCGCCGATGATCTTTTTGTAGTCATCCCATTCGACAATAATAAGAACAACAATCTTAACAACTGTCTAGATAGTGTACTAACAGAAATCTCTGAATTGTTAATAAATCACAATCTCGTAATAAATTACATACGAAAATGCAATTTAAGCCGTATCAAAAATACCCCCTATCTATAAATTATTCTTACAACAATACTAAATTAGAATGTGTTGATTCATATACGTTATTAGGTATAAACATAGATTCGGGTATAAACTGGAAAGAACACATAAAGAAAGTATCATCTAAACTTTCCCGTTTCTCGTATGCTCTATACGAACTTAAAAAAGTCACAGATTAAAAACGGCCACGTGTGCATACTATGCTTATGCCCATGCG
Organism: Parnassius glacialis; assembly: GCA_033319125.1. Lineage (NCBI taxonomy): Eukaryota > Metazoa > Arthropoda > Insecta > Lepidoptera > Papilionidae > Parnassius > Parnassius glacialis. The sequence continues at coordinate 351,209 of JAVANC010000005.1, read as the reverse complement.
TGGCTCAAGTATGGCGTTATACTGTGGGGAAACAGCACAGACGCAAATAATTTATTTATTCTAAAAAAAAATGTATCCGCATAATTACAAATATAGATAACACTGACAGCTGTAAACCTTACTTCATTTCATTAAAAATATTAACACTTACATCTTTATATATACTAGAAGTATGCACATTTGTTAAAAAGAATATGCACCTTTTTTCAACTTACTCCCGGCCTTATTTTTTACGTCCTAATAATAAATTAGCTCCACCTATCACAAAATTACAAACAGTGAAATCAGGACCATATGGCATGTGTGTAAAAATTTATAATAAAATCCCTAAATGTTTACAAAAAGAAGAATCGTTAAATAAATTTCAAAGAGAGCTTAAAAAATATTTAATTGAAAAAAGTTTCTATTCGTTGTCAGAGTTTTTTGTGGAAAAATAATAATTGTTTAATTGAATATATATGTATACGTTTTTATAATCCATGTATTAACAACTATTGCAAATGTTTATTAAACTTAAAAGTAATGTTTAGTTTAAGTAAATAAAATAAGTAATTATTCTTTCTAAATCAATTAAATTAAATTGATATATAATGTTGCTATGCCCTACCAGGGCTCATGTTTGGCTCTATTATATTCAACACAAGAACTATTTATGTAACCACATGAACGCAATAAAATGTTTGAGTTTGAGTTTGAGTTTGATACCAAATGTGAAATTTAATTTCGATACGAGTACCTAGTGTGTAATATACTGGAATCATGATTATTATGATTTTTCAAATAAACAATTATATAAAATTCTTACAACCGAATGCGGTAGTTTTTGGTCCAACAGAATCTGTTCTCTATATAATTTAAAATTAAAAATGTTGTACAGCCGACTTCAATATAAATTATTCAGAATAACTCAAAAACTATTGGTCTGACCATGATCAAATTCATACGGGACCACATGTGTTGTACTAGCTTTCAAATAAAAAAAGAATGATCGAAATCGATTCACCCAGTAAACAGTTATGAGGTAACACATATAAAAAAAACATATAGTCGAATTAAGTAACGTCTCCTTTTTGAAGTCGGTAGAAAACGATCATCCACTTTTTTGATATTTGACTAATGTGGTACCATAAAAAAACAATGTATTTGGTGTTTTTCGGTCGCATTGTAACACTCCGGGACAAGACAATACTTATATGACAATTTTAGTCAAAAACTAGCTGTCCCCCGCGACTTCGTCCGCGTGGAATTTACTACAATTTCATGGGTTTTAATATTTTTGCATATGCATTTAGTAAAATGCTGTTATTTTAACATTACAAACAGATACTTCAATTTTATTTATTTGTATAGATGTATAGATATAGATAATATTCACAGCGGTGAGTAAACCGCTCGAAATTGTGAGCGAAATAGTAAGTTCCTTTAAGGCGGCTACTCACTTGCCTGCTGTAGGGGCAATCTAGGGTGTAGGAGTGGGGATGACCCTTAACTGCCTCCTTAATTGTGATGTGTGTAGGCAAGCAGGGGCATTTTTCTAAGTCGGCTCTGCGGCAGGGCGGCAGGGACGCAAGAAATTCCTTGCTCCCTCCATCGGCCCTGCTGGTATCGCGTGTATAACGCATAGGTTCGTTTGCGTCTTTCTCGCGGAGCACACGCTGGAGTACAAGTTACTATGAACAACAATAAAGAGCTTGAAGTTTGGACACAGGTGATGGAAGTGTATAAAGAGCGGCTTTTTCACCCAGTATCTCCTTTTTGTCTTTTTTTGCGGTAGTACCGCAGAAAGAATATTATTTGTACGTTGTAACTTACAAGTAACATTACTGGGATTTGTTACCGAGTAGATATCTACTTAACTTATCATAAGGGCCAGTATGGGAAAGAAAATATTCCAATAGTATTAGAATTGCTGGAATATTAATTAAATGCCATTAACTAAATAATTAAATAATAGTACAAATTTTAGTTATTAAAATTAATGAAAACTCATAATTTGAAAACTATCCTGGCTATTTGTAACACTAGTTAAATTATAGTTAGTAAGCACTAGTTAGTTAAGTTATATCACAGAACAAATTGGTTATATTAAATTATAACGAGTGAAGTTCGTCACATTTAATCGTCTTTGATAGCCTAAAAATAGCGAGGCAGAGCTATGCTGCAGCTTATAAACACTATATTATGGTTGCAATTATTAATTAGTTGTTTTATTGATAAATGTGGGTGTCTATGGGCCACAGTGTCCACCTACCATCAGGTGGACTGTGCTCATTTGTCACCCTTATTCTATATTAGCAAGCAGACTAAGTTCTGCAGCCTATGCTGTGAAAAAGATTAGAGGTCTCACTAGTGTCGAGACAGCTAGATTAGTTTATTTTAGTTATTTCCATAGCATAATGTCTTATGGGATTTTGCTATGGGGAAATGCGGCTGATTCAGAAACTATTTTTGTTTTACAGAAGAGGGCCATTAGAGCTATTTCCAATCTAAAACCGAGAGAGTCTCTTAGAGATAAATTTAAAGAAATTAATATATTAACTTTGGCCTCTCAGTATATTTACTAAAATTTAATGTATGTTCACAAAAAGAAAGATAGTTTTAGTAAAAAAGTGTATTACATTATGTAAACACTAGGAACAAACACAAGCTAGTGATGCCAGTTTCTCGACTCCACAGAGTCAGTAATTCATTCATGGGGCAATGTATGCGCTATTACAACAAGGTCCCGGAAAGTGTACAGGTTCTCAGGTACCAAGTTTAAATGTTTTATTAAGCTGAAACTGTATAAAAAGGGTTATTATAGTATAAATTAATACATTGTTGATAATAACCCCTGGGAATGAGGTGGTCGCTTCCAAGCAGTTTCTAAAATAAATTTTGTAAATAGTTCGTAATCATTTATATTGTAAAATTTATTAAAAAAAAGTCTCGCTGGGTTTCTTGCTGGTTCTTCCCAGGACAGAGGGTTTTTTTTTCGAACCAGTGGTAAAGTAAAAAATGACTTTCAATAAGAATTACACATGTAATTGAATAAAAATTATTCTATTCTATTATATTCTATATAAAAAAGAGCCAAGGCTATATATACCGATTCATTGATATTTCGATATAACTGGCGCCATTCTCAACACGTGCGTCCAGCAAGACGTACACTCTCATACTGAACGGCAGGCGTGTGTGTAGAGACAGCTCCGATATTGCTCCGATCGCTGCACACCTTAGATTGCCCCTGCGGCAGGCATGTCAGTAGTCGCCTTTAGAAAATTGCGGCTGCTTGCCTACACACATCACAATTAAGGAGGCAGTTAAGGGTCATCCCCACTCCTACACCCTAGATTGCCCCTGCGGCAGGCAAATGAGTAGCCGCCTTTATAGTGATCACGTTGATGAAAGTCCCGCCGCGCCGGGTTTCTTGCTGGTTTTTCCCAGGACAGAGGTTTTGTTTTCCGAACAAGTGGAAAAAAATTCTAATCTGTATTGTTTTTTTTAAATATCTAAGACATTTTCCTCATGATATATTTTTCACCGCTTGGTGGGAGGTGAATCAGCGTGTCGGATCTAATTAAATATAATGAATAAGTGTACCTACGAGTAACGTTTATCAGTAATTAAATGTTCGTAGTTTGCATGTAAATTATAACAACGGAAAATTTAATTCCATAAATATAACGTGTGATAATTTATGGATTTCGGCTACGACTCAAAAAAAAATCAACTGCAGTGCAGTGGCGCAGTGGCTTAGCATTCTTGCGGCTGCGGGCCGCGGGTTTGAGTCCCGCTAACAATTACTTGTATGGCCTGCAAATAATTGTACTGGGTCTAATGTAAACTGCCTACACGGTACAGGAGAAAATTCTATAGCGGTAACGTATTAAAAAAGCAGAACTGTCAAAATAATATATTTTACTAACATAAGTATTAATATTATGATGAAGTTCGCAAACATACCATTAACCAGTGTTCACCCTTTTCGACTGTATTGATCCTTACAGAATTGGGAGAGGACCTGTGTCGAACTACTTTTAATAAACTTTCACTTTATATAATGATATCTTATAGTTACGCGAATATTACACGTTGAATAAAACTACTTTTACAGATTTTATCGTGTTAAATTAACTTATTTTTTTAATTCCCGACGTTTCAGTAGCTTTCCAGCAACCGTGGTCACGGGGGACTGAGGTGATTGACGTCCCGATGTCAAAGTTAACCCGGAGTACCTTCAGCTTTTTTAATTATTAAGTGGCGAAGCTTGCGAAGACACTTATTGATTTCCCGATGTCTGTCCGTCTGTCCGTCTGTCCCACGATTATCTCGAGAACGGTTTCGAATTTTCAAATTCTGTTTTCAGCAATCGATTACTGATCACCCAGGCATCTGAACCTCCTATTTTGAAACTGATTGCTCAACGGCAACCGTTAGAAACCGCTACAAAGCTGATTGCTTCGCCACTTTGCTATGCCGTTAGCTTGCTAGGTTTATTAATTTTGGTCCGATCTACGCAGAATGAACTTACTGTGACTTGAAGTCTTGCAGTGGTATGCTTGGGTTTAGTTTTAATTTTATTAATTACAGGATCCCAAGCAGGTGGTAGTACCCAGCCTCCCTCTCTATTGAAAGTAGGATGTTTTTTAATTTCAATAGCCTCACGTATCATCCTTGGCAGGAATCGATGTTCTTTTGCGAGAATTTGTGGTTTATCAAATCTAATGTAGTGGCGGGAGCCGTCTAGAATATGATCACAAACTGCAGACTTCCCGGAGCGTTGGTGCTTCACGTCAACTATGTGTTTACTTTACTTTAATTTTTTATTCATTTACTAATAAAATTACTATTGTACAGAATTAAAAATAAGTATGCTCCGAATTCGCCACCGGCCCCGATTTACTAAGTAATGGGCAGTGAAGGGAAACATTGGGAGCAAAATGTCTGGCACACATTTTTTTTATATGGGGAAAATGCTTTGGCGTTCCTGCCTCACGCGGGCAAGGGCGGGCTATGTCATACTCGCATCGACTAAAGCCCCACGGTGTTCCTACTTCGCCACATACGTGGGGCACAATGAAATGATCGGGAATAAGAAATACCACATACACGATATAGCTAAATTGTATTTTATTGTTTTTCGAAGTATTCTCCGTTCAACTTAATTCACCTTTCCATTCGTGCAAACCAATCATTAAAACAGTAATTCCAGTCTGAAGTTGATGTTGACAAAATGGCTGATTTGTACGCTTCCACAGCTGCTTCGAGGTCTTCAAACCGTTGACCGCGTAACAAAGCTTTCATTCAAGGGAATGTAAAGAAATCGTTTGGGCTCAGGTCAGGACTGTTCGGAGGATGGCTCATCAGCTCAACGTTTTCCTGCTTCACAAAATCATTTGTCTTCCGAGCCGTATGGGAGCTTGCTTTATCGTGATGTAAGATGACACGACATTTCAGGTTATTTTTTCGGAGTTCTGCTATCATTTCTGGCAAACAAACCGTGATATACCACTCAGCGGTAACCGTTCTACGTTCTTGTAACTGAATTGTAGCAACATGCCCCTTTTTCGAGACAAAAGTAGCGACCATTTTCTTTGACACGCTGCGGCAGCGAACCACTTTCGTTGGTTTGACCTCGTCTTCGAAGACCCAAACTGCTGACTGATGTTTTCTTTCAGGTTTGTATGAATAAATCCATGATTCATCACCTGAGACGATATTATAAACGTCATTTGACTTCCCTCCGTTGAAGCGTTGTAGAGTATTTCGGCACCAATCTACACGAGTCGCCTTTTGCTCTTCGGACAAATTGTGGGGAACCCAGCGGGAGACTAGCTTTCTTACACACAGCTCATTATGTAATATCGACTGAATTGCAGTTATTCCGATACTGATAACAGCCGGAATCTGCTCGTATGTCGCATGACGGTCATCTAATATAATAGTTCGCACAGCTGCGATTTTGAGGCGTGACCGCTGTTCTTGGTCGACCTGCAGTAGAAACAATGCTGAGCGACACACGACCGCGTCGGAACTCGGCATACGAACGGTATATTGTCGTTTGACTTGGTGCTTCAACATCATAAATCGAAACAAGTTCGCTGAGACATTTATGTTGAGATAAGCCGCGACGAATATTGTGATAAATTATGGCACGGAAATGTTCACACGTGAGCTCCATTTCTGTTACGACGTGTCAACCAAAGGGAATATAATCACTACGTTTAGTGTCAACTTTAAACCAACATAGTTTTTGTTTTTAAACTTTTTTTTAATTGTTTGAATGTCATTAAGATTCTAAGAGGCCAGTATTCAAATTCTAAAAAAGGTTTTATTGTAACTCAATCCGAAATATTCTATTCTCGATCATTTCAGTGTGCCCATCCGTATTGGCAAGGCCGCGAGAACCTAGGCAAATATCTCATATCATGGTTTCACTTTGCTATTTCTACTTATGCTTAATCATTCAGTTTTCATGACATACCTTTTTAACGAAATATTCATATTTTTAATGGAAAAGGGGTGACAAACGAGCACACAGTTTACCTGGATGGTAAGTGAATGCTATGGCTTTATTTAGTGTAGATGCGTTGACAACCCTGAGTACTAAGATGGAATGCCTCGTTATCACTAAAAAGAGTTTCCGGCTCTCTACACTCACTATACGAAATACAGGAACATTAAGCTGCTCGTGTTCTTTTTAGGGTTCCGTACCTCAAAAGGAAAAAACGGAACCCTTATAGGATCACTTTGTTGTCCGTCTGTCTGTCTGTCTGTCAAGGCACTTTTTCTCAGGAATGCGTGGAGGTATCAAGCTGAAATTCATATCAAATACTCAAATTTACTGTCCCTTGGAGCTTCGAAACAATCAAACTTCTAAGCCAACGCAATCAAAAGGTACAGCCGTTTATGCCGCAAATTTTCGACATTCGCAAGGGAATTAAAACCTACAGGGTACTTCCCGTGAACTCAGAATCTTGAAATTTGGTACGAAGCAAAGTTTTATAGCACAGATAAGGGAAAAATTGCGAAAAGCATACATTTTTAGTTACATCATATAATAAAAATATTTTTAATAATTTTAAACTTATATACCTACGGATTTGTTCGGAACCCTCGGTGCACGAGTCCGACTCGCACTTGGCCGGTTTTTGTAAAATAGATACAATACGGTCGTCATAAAAGGCGACGTGAATTTAAGAAATGCAAATAGGAAGAGACAGGTATAACGCTATAAAGATAATTAACACTTAATTTATATAAGCCATGGTCAACGGTTTTGAGTATTGTAGTTAAATTAAGGCGTGAGGTAGCAGTTTAGTTATAGCGCCTAATTCATGTTTAGACTTCAGAATTGTAGGCGCCTAAGATTAAAGCGATGTTAAGCTTTATGTCCGCATCAGTCTAACAGAGTGGAGAATATTATGTTGCATAATATTATGTTGACATTCAAATTCCACCAATGTGCTTTCAGCGTCTTTCGTCTTTGATAAAGAATATTTTTTTTAACAAGAGTATACGGCCTTCATAATAGTCGACGTGAGTTATTCCAGAAATACATATAGTTTTTCCCTTTTTCTTCGCTAATTGACTGTAGAAAGATACAGGTATAGAGCTAATACTTAATTTAAGTAAGCGATGATGATAATGAGATACTTATTGGGAGTAAGATCGAAAGTTAGTATTAATAAAATTTTTTACACGTCACATATTAGGATTATCTCCTGTATCTTTAAGACGTGTATGTCACATATGTCGCACAAGCACCCGGAACAATTATTTGTAGGCCATACAAACGCTTCGTGTAGGATTCGAACCCGCGGCTCAGCGACGTAACCAAATGCTAACTCCATCATTATAAATATTAGTTCACTTTAAATGAAACAGAGAAGTAATTTTACAGAATTAAAGGTGATCAACGGACAGATAGCCGGGTCGGTTAAAATAAAGATGCATCCCTGAGGCCTGTTGAAGGAATGCCTCGTAAAAGTAAAACCTGTGGCGCCATTCGTACTGCAGCTATTACACGCTGTAACGTTACTCTACTACGTCTCTTTCTTCTTCGGGAATAGTGGTAGTTCCTAGTCCACCACCTGCCCCTTTATCAAAATCCGTACGGTGAGTACCTACGTATAGTGGTGGACAGATAATAATTATAAAAACATTTTATCAAATTTATGAGATACGAATAATTCTTATCCGATACCAAAAAGGTGAATGCATCAAGTCGATTGCACTTAAAAAATTAAAAAAGAACAATCATTCGACAGTGTTCTTTTTTATCGTATAATACCATACCTTCGAGGTTGCTAAACTAATTAGGCTGAATTTTTATTATATCGATTTTACTTTTTTTTTTTACTTTTATTTTCAAATTCAAATCAAAGAGCCCCGCAATAACCACGGAACACTGTAGGTACCTTAAAGAGCTATATTTTTATATCTTTATAAGTAAACACTTTATGAAAATATTTTATTGACGTGGTAAAGCCACGCTGCAGCTAGAATGAGTCAGTTCGTCCGATATAGGACCACGTTCTCACAGAATCTCAGCGTTAAATGGCAGAATAAGGTACCTGCGGGTAATAAGGCCTGTCGGCTAATAAGGCCTAAGTAACAAAAAATGGAACTGAGACGTGGTCCTTCACTGCTGGCCGGATGAGGAAGCTCAACCGCGGTAGAACCAGCGTGACCGACAGCGTGACCGACCCAACGGCTTAGTAAGCTGAAGTGGCAATGGGCCGGCCATATTATAGCTCAAAGAACCGACAACCGATAGGGAAAAAAGGTTCTCGGGTGGCTGCCTCGTACCGGCGGATGAAGTGTAGGGCGTCCTCTCACTAGATGGAGTGACGACCTGGTAAGACATGCAAGAAGTCGACGGATGCAGGTGGCTCAGGACCGTGCTTTGTGGCATTCCTTGGGGGAGGCTTATGTTCAGCAGTGGACTTGTGAAGGGCTGTAATGATGATGATGAACAAAAACGTATTTATAGTAACCGCTCTCGCTCACGGAGATAATAACCAGACTCTTATTGCACGATAATGTCTACAAGTTTGCAGAGACGCACTACCTCGCATCCTGCCAACAGAGTTGCGTTATCTATCATAATATACATCCGCACTGCACCAATGGTACAGAGCCGTGGTAGCTCAGACGGTTAGCGCTCGCTGTAAGCTTCACAGTTCTCTAGCAACCCGGGTTCGATCTCCGTCAGCACCAATGAAATTGTTAATTGCAATTTTAAGGGCTGATTTACCACGTGCTCGGCGGTCAAGGAAAACATCGTGAGCAAACCTGCATGTCTGAGAAATGAGAAAAAAAAAATCGAAAACATGTGAAGTTCGCCAACACGCATTGGGGCAGCGCGGCGGACACCTTGCCCTAAAACCCTCTCAGAAATGAGAGGAGGCCTGTGCCCAGCAGTGGGACGTAAATAAGCTGCAACTTTATTGCACCAATAATAAAAATCAGTTCAAATAAATCGTAGGTATGTTTTGTAATATTATACTTAGCTATCTAAAATCGTAATATTTATTTTTATGAATAAATGCATTGTTCATCTTTAAGATTTGAATAATGTATCATGGTCTAATTTTTTTTTTATTAAATACTTGGTTGGCGGTTATTAAGGCCACCAAATTTCACCATAGGCTTTATTATACTCCTTTTCTTGTGTAGTTTTTTGTATAATGTATTTTATATAACTTTTAAAATGTTATAAAAGCAAAAATCAATAAATAGTGTAGAGAACCGGAGTGTTTTTTTTACTGGATACGAAGCATTCTAGTTTAGTTCTCAAATGGCTGGGGACCACGAAAGATATATAGTATTGTGTGTATAGTAGTATCTGGTGCTGATATGCAGAAAGAGAGTTACGGAGAGAACGGACTCCTAAGAAACCCCGACGATAATCAATAGAGGTTCGGAGCAGTCATCGACGACGACTCGGAGAGACCGTTCACTCAGAAAGTCCTTCACCTACTCTATCAGGCCAGGGAATAGGCCGTATGCCGGAATCTTGATCAAAAGACTAGCGTGCCATACCCTATCAAAATCCTTTGAGATATCAAGGGAAACAGCAAGTGCTTCTTCACTGTTTTCGAGGGTCTCGCCTTTGAGGAATTTTAAAATAATATCTGCTCAACGATCGAGATTTTAAAACGATTTAACTCAGTACTGTAATTACTGAATTTTTGCTAATAATGTGCAAAAGGAGATTTGAGAGAATGAAAAAACTAAACAATATGTGTTAAAAATTAATTAACTAAGATCCGCGTAATAAAATAAAATAACAGTGGTAGAGCCACGCGGCAGAATTGCTGTCGCATGAATGGGCCGGCTTGAACCGGGGTGGTACCACGACCTCACAGAATACCAGCGTGAAGTAGAGGTTTACCTCTGCGTTTCGCTTGGTGAGTGCAGGTGGCCGGAGGCCCTTTTTACTGGAAATGAGGCATTCCATCTTAGTCCTCACGGGTGACAATGCATCTGCATTTTGATTCGCAAACGAGGATAGATGTAGATGTCTACGGGCCGCAGCAACCACTTATCATCAGGTGGGCTGTGTGCTCGTTTGTCACCCTTATCCTATAAAAAAAATTAAAAATTTTGTACAGCCGACTTCAATATAAGTTATTTAAGAATAACTCAAAAACTATTGTTATCAAATTCATACGGAACTATCAGCTTTCATATGAAAAAGAATCATCGAAATCGGTTCACTCAGTACAAAGTTATGAGGTAACACACATAAAAAAAACATACAGTCGAATTGAGTACCGTCTCCTTTTTGGAAGACGGCAGAAAAATGTGAATGAACCACCATTTGTGACGGGGATAGTGCACTTAAAAGAGGGAGAGAGGGTCTAGTCTAGTAGGTCTAGAGAGGATAGTCTTCAAACTAGGTAAGACACATAATTTTATTTTATTACACGAATCTTAGCTAATACATTTTTAACAGCTTCAACATAACAGATTCCCGCAAAGTAACGCCTGATGCTATCAATTATATTATAATACAGCTAGTATTCCCGCGACTTCGACCGCGCGCAATTTATTAGATACGATTGGATTTCATGGGTTTTAATTTTTTGCGCGGTACCCTAATTCTTTTTCTAAAATAAAAGTAGCCTAAGTTACTTCTTATAACATCAGCTAACTGCCATTGAAAGCTTGATCAAAATCGGTCCAGCCGTTTCGGAGATTAGCCGGAACAAACAGACAGACAGACAGAAAGACAGACAGACAATTTTTTTAAATCGAGGCTTTGCTATAAGTATCGTATATACTTTCATATGTATATAGTAAAAAGCTGTTATTTCGACGTTACAAACAGAGACTTCAATTTTATTTATTTGTATAGATGAACATAATATTTTGTATGAAATGGTATCTTAATCTTAACTACCACGGTTTAATAAAAACACCATTAAATAATAATTTAAAATATATGATCAAATTATTTGCAGCCAATTCTGATATGCAGGTCCTGTTCAGACGAATAAATTTAATGCTCTTCTGAGCAGTTAATAACGATGCCCAATTATTTTAAATGTGCTGCCCGGACGCGGCTAAGTGTGCGTTGAAATCTCTGACGAATTTAATATTTTTTTTATATATAAAATTTTGTACAACCGACTTCAACATTAATTATTAAGAATAATTCAAAAACTATTAGCCAGACCTTGAACAAATTTATATGGGAGCACATGTGAAGCACCAGCTTTCAAATAAAAACAGAATCATCGAAATTGGTTCACCCATAAAAAAGTTAGGACATAACACACATAAAAAAACATACAGTCGAATTGAGTACCTCCTCCTGTTTGAAGTCGGTAGAGAATAAATAATTTTTTTTAAGATAAATCATTTTGTATTGATCTCATACAAATACAATATATCGTTTCACGAATTCATCTGTAAGATAGAAATTGGTTATTCAATTGCTAATATACAATTCTTGTCGTGTATTGTGCCTGTTTTGTTTGCAAAGTAATGCGTGACATTTTATACATAACAGCTTCATTAAACCACGTGTGGATGATGCAATATATAAGTTTGTATATTTTAAGATGTTTATATGTTTATGTTTGTATATATTTATGTAGAATAGAATAGAATATTTTTTTATTCAATATAGATTACATGTGTAATTCTTATTGAAACTGTTGTAGGGCTGGTTCATTACCTAGCTGTCCCCCTGGGTAGGTACCACATACGGCTGCTCTCTACTAAAGATGGGTGTTTTAACGATAGGCATATAATGTAACAGCACTTTCAATGTAAGCAATTTAAAAAAATAAATTTAAAAGTCAATTAACGTTTTCTTATTCGTAAATTAAACAGGATCGCCTGCGTTTTCATGATTTCGAGACAGCACCATCTAGGACGATTATTAATAACAATACAGTTAAAAGACTACCGACCCCAAGTATTAATACAAATTATATTCAAACAGTTCTAAGCCTTTTTTTTACATGGGGAAATGCTTACGCATACCCGCCTCGCGGGGGCAAGGACGGGTTATGTCGGACTCGCACCGACTAAAACCCCATGGTGTTCCACATTCACCGCATATTGGCAGCCTCCAACTTCACCTGCGTATCGGACCCCCCGAGTCCGATACGTGGAGGCCATGGGGCCAACAAAATCGAGCGCTTAATAGCACCCGCTTTCCCGACCCCAGCGGCGGATCTGGTCTCTGGCTCCGCCGTCAACCAAGTTTCAGCCGCGGAGGGTAGGAAGAGCGGCGCCTCGTAATACCGACTCCTCTCCCCCCGCGGCTCCATCACCACCGCAACAACGGTGCGGCCCCGTCTGAGTTGCGGAGGATAGGGCGAGTGGCGCATCGCCATACCAACACTCCTCTTCCTCTGCGACTCCATCTCGGCCGCAGCGATAGAGGGAGCGGACACCCCTCTCACCGCAGTCCACCGATACACATCCGAAATGGGCTCGTCAAGCCCACTCGGAGTGGCCACCTCGGGCCGGCCCTACATCACGGGCCAGCCAAGGGGTTCCACTTTGTTCACCGTGGCTTACCAAGCCGACTACTAAGCCCCTCCGCCACGACAAGGCGGGAACCCGTTCGGGGGGGGGGGGCAGTCCTAAGCCTGTGTAAGTGCGAAGCAAACTTCGTTGAATATATAATATAGAATTAAAGTAACAGACTAACAGCATAAAACGTTTTTTAATGTAGGTAGTTATTACAAGTTATTATCTAACAGTAAATATTTTTTTTATAACGTGTTATTTTAAAATATTCAAGCAATCAAGCAAGTAAGCAGTTATTATAAGTTGCTAACGAAAAAAAATGAAGCACATAAGTTGGTTGTCCATTTTAAAACGTTATTCACATCTCTACTCTGTACCCTTCAGATCGGAACAAAGCAGTCTGCGTTCCTGCCTTAAGGGTACAGAGCGACCTGGCTGAGATGATGGCTAAGATGCAGCCTCACAGGCATTCTTCATTCGATCATTCAGAGGTCACAAAGCATCTGTAGCCTTCTCTGTTTCATCCCATTTGGATTAGGTTAGGTTATGTTTACATCCCCCCCGAACGGGTGAGCGTGGTGGAACCAAGGATGGGAGCCTTGTCATAGCGGAGGGGCTTAGTAGCCGTGGCTTGGTCACTCGCGGTGAACTAAGAGGAATCCACATGGCTGCCTCGAGTTGACCGCTACGAGTGGGCACGACGAACCCACTTCGGATGTGTGTTATGCAGCCGAGGTGGAGTCGCGGAGGAAGAGGAGTGTTGGTATGGCGATGCGCCACTTGCCCTATACTCCACGACTCTGACTGACGGGGCCGCACCGTGATGTTGATGCGGTAGTGGTGGGGCTGCGAGGGGAGAGGATTGTCGGTATTGCGAGGCGCCGGACCGCTCTCCCTGTAATCCGCAGCAGAATCTTGGTTGACCGCGGAGCGATAGACTAGATCTGCTAGATAAATTTTAAATATTTAAATTAAGTACTTACAAAAATGTTATTTAAGAAAATTAAAGTTTGTCAATCAACCTGTTGTCGGCATAGCAAACGATATCTACGCCAGCGGGAAGTTCAATCCGCAGAACGGCATCATAGGCGATGTTTCACAGTAGCGGCCCCAGCACCGAGCCTTGCGGAACCTCAAGTCTGTACTCCCTCCGGATCTTCCTACCATTTTGCCCCATGTACACGATGTACCTGTCGCGCAAGTAGTCATCGATAGCACCTTGCATGTAGGGGGCACCTGATGGAGTGACAGTGCGCTCCTGGTTGCGTCCCAGGATAGAGAATTAAAGGTGTTGACGATATCGAGACTCATCGTCAACTCCACACTACCCTGGGATACTGCTTGTTCAGACTGATAGCGGACTGCGGCAACTTCTGTAGAACGCTCCCGTCAGAATCCAAACTGGCTATCAGCCAAATAGGGACCGACGCTTGACAGATGCCCGTTTAGCCGAGTGGCAACTATTCTCTCGAACAATTTGCCAATCTCGTCCAAGAGGCATATGGGACGGTACGCAGAGGGAAAATCGTCAGCCCTGCCTTCCTTCTTCAAGAGGACCAACCTTGCCTCTTTCCATGCGGTGGGGAACTTGGTACTCCACAGATAGCCGGTAAACAGCGGTAAAAAGCCTGCCCCCAGTGCAGCTAGCCTCAGCACTAGGGCTCGATTCGGGATACCGTCGGGTACCGGTGCAGTATTCCGGACGCTTAAGCGGCTAACAGCTCGGTCCAGCTCCTTCACGGTTACCGCCATAACTTGCCACTCTAACGTTGATGGCAGGTGGCTTGAGGGGCTTCACTGGTCCTCTGGGAAGGGTGTGCAGATCAGCCTTCCTAGCAGATCCGGATCGACAGTCTCCATCAAGTGGGATGACCAGGCAGGAGTTTACCCAGCACCATTTTATATGGACGCCTCCAGGGAGTCTATGCACTCCTACACCCAATTTCAAACATAGCAGCTACAGATGCGGTTTGCTACAGGTCAGTACTCAGAATCCGCATACATAATAGTTTATTTTTTTGTATTTCTAATTTGTTTTGTGTTGTTATTTGTGTTATATATCTGTGCTATTAAATTTATACACATTAGATTTTTTGTAAATGGAGGAAATAAACTGTCCTGGGAATGAGGCGCTCGGTGATAATCTCTCTTACAAAGCAATAAGGACCGTGGCCGAGCTCACTTGACTACTCTAGCGCTATCTATTATCTATCTACGGAAGCGGTTGCGATGTATATCGATATGAAAATTTGACGCGCTAAATACATCGTTCTTTATTTAATACATTTCCATAGATGTCGCTACATGGTACCGCTAAGTAAGATTGACGAAGTCATTGGGCTCTAGTTGTGTAACATACGAGTATATGATTGTAAACTGTTCTTAATTTTATTTAAAATCCGTGGGGTTCCTTGCTGGTTCTTCCCTGGGCTGACGTATTTTCTGAACCAGTGGTAAATGAAATATAATAGTGACTTTCAATGAGGGCATCCACGACTTTTTCTGCCACCAGGGCGGCGCCACTTTAGAGTGAGGTAAAATATTTGACAGATTTCATAGCGGGGACAATAATTTCTTAGAAAAATGTAATATTTAAGGTTTCTTTCTGTATTATTAGTTATATTTTATATTAATTACGTTGGAAATGAATAAACCAAACTTAAAATATAACTAATAGACGATTTTTTAAAAAAAAGAGTTATAATGTGCAAAATATTAAAAATCAAACAACTGACGCATTGTGTTGTGTATTAATATAATACTCTAGAATATGACAAACTATTATTTAAAACTAATTTCTCAATTAACTGACACTGTGTAAAAAAAAACTTTACCTCAGTCACACCTAGCGACATCTGGTGAGTGGAAAATTATTAGCCCTCATTTCAATAAGTATTATTTATAATCTATACTGGATTTAAAAGTTTCTTTTCTATTTCGATTGTACTCTATGCAGCTTACGTGCATATCGACATATTTGGGTAAATTTAGATTTTTTCACAAGATCATGTATAGTAAAAAAAAAAAAAATATTTTTTCTAAGCAGAACTACATGTAGATAAAGGTTGTACATAGGGTTATAAGCAGCATTTGGATGTGGTTGCTGCATATAAATAATTTATATAAATATGCAACAGTCAACGCATGTTACGTCAGAAATAATCTACGTAATGTATGCAGTGTATCCTTTTATAGGTAAGGCAATAATACTGTTTTTTTGCATCTTTAAATAAGCGTTACCCCCACACTAGGATCATCGTGGGGGCAGTTTACAAACATAACTTTCATATGGAAAAACGTCCAGACCCGGAACAATTATTTGTAGGTCATACAAATATTCGTTCCGTAATTCCGATTCCCGATTTGAACCCGTGGCCCTCAGCGCGGCACGTTATTGCTAAGCCATTGCACCACGGAGCCGTCAAACTACTATTGTTAAAGTGTTGTTCCTTAATATTAATATGACAGAAGACCTAGGAGCGTACGTTGATGCTAAGTGGTTACTGCAACCCATAGACACCTGCAAACTTTAAATAAAGAAGGATACAGGCGCCCAATCCCTAAATCACCATTTCTGATGTCGCTAGGCAGAAATTATTTATGAGGGTGTTAACAGATGTATATCTAGATAGAAAGTGAGCACTACGCCTAATAAATGATTAAATAGTAATCATCATCATAAATATAACCCAAAAGTCTACTGCAGAACTTCTCTAAGAATTATCACAAAGCATAGTCTTAAACCACCTTTATCCATCGACTTCTTACATCCGCTTACAGCTCGTCACTCCATCTAATGGGGGGCCTCATTGCTTACCGGTACGAGACTGCCACTCGAGAACCTTTCTTCCCCATCGGTGTCGGTACTTCGAGCTATATGGCCGGCCCATTGCCACTTCTGTAATTCTGTTATACTACTGATAGCCCCATTACGAAGTTTATCACGCAGAGAAACTCAAACAGTCCAGTGCTCTCTGTAGCTCGCTGACTAACTATCAGTTTCATATTTGGACTAGTCGACTAGACAAGACTGTTCACTGTTATTTACATATTTTTCTTATCAGTTAAAATCCGCGACTTCCGCTTTTATTTTTTATAATACAGAGAACTTTATCTGCATGTTATGTCTGTATTTGTACCTAACTCTATATATTTTATATACGATGTTATCTGTTATCATATTTAAAAAGATTATCATTGATAGGATGTTTTGAAGATTTTTCTGATGAAATTATATGATATCGATCCAGTGACGTAATAATAAATACACGAAAACCAAATAACAAAACGTGAAATTCCGTAAGCAATCTTTTATTTGTGTTATAAAATAGACTTTATCGTTGGGTACATTATGCGGTTCGCACTGTCAAGAGATACATATGTGTTGTGTAGTCTAATCTCTGTTGATTGATTGATGGGTTGTTTGATTGATTGATTGATTGTCTGATAGAGTGGAGCAGCCAGTGCCGGGCGAGTGACGCAGCGACGCTACGAGACGTCCTCACAAGTCATGATATTGATACGATGTTTTGCTTAGATATTACACATACGTGTTCGTGTACACATACTTTGGACAAGCTGTTGCTGATTGGACATGATTGAATCAGTTTTTATATCGATTGGTGACTTATAAATACTAATATACTTTTAAATTAATTTTCATTATCATGGTATCACAGGGCATCAATAATTGGTCCCCTGAAAAATATTTACGCTTAATCACATAATTGGGATGCTACACTAATGTCAAATAGTTTAAAAACAATGCTGTGTCCCGCACGACCGTTGTTCCAGGTCTGGAAAACCTAGCTAATGTTTTCTAAAAATATAAAATAAAAATACAGCAAGCATAATGGCATTGTTTCAAGCTGGTGTTCTGTGCGCGTAGTCCTTCCCCGGTAGAGCCGACTCATTCGTCAAGCCACTTTAAGCTTTCTAATATAGATAGCTGTGAAAGTACTTTTCATCCATCACTATCGTCATCAATATAGCCCATCACAAGTCCACTGCTGAACATAGGCCTTCCCCATATATTTCTACAATGCAAGGTGCTCAACCATCTGCATCGATCAACTATATGCATGTTTCATCAGCATAATACAGCTGCAGCATGGCTCTACCACCAATACAATGCAATGGATACGTCATTTTATTTTTAAATTAATTTAATTAATTTATTGAACTTGTAGAAGGTATGTATTCGGTAAAAAATGTACAATGAAATAGCAATAAGAGCTGTGGTAGCAGGGTATCAGGGGCTAAGCGCTCGCTGTAAATTTCACAGTATGCAAGCAACTCGGGTTCGATCCCCGTCGGCACCATTGAAATTCTTAATTGCAATTTTAAGTGCTAATTTAACACGCGCTCGGCGGTGAAGGAAAACATGGTGAGGAAACTGTCTGAGAAATAAGAAAAATTGTTTTCGAAGTAATGTTTTTTTTTATATAAGTCAAGGGTGCCACGTCCGAGTCCACCTGATGTTAAGTGGTTGCTGTGGCATATAGACATCTACATCTATCCTCGATGACGAATCAAAATGCAGATACGTTGTCATTCGTGAGGACTAAGATGGAGTGCCTCGTTTCCAGTAAATAGGTCCGATTCTCTACACTCACCATATGAAACACAGCAGTGTTAAGCTGCTATTTTACACTGCTATTCTGTGAGAGCGTGATCCTTTCCCGGTCGAGCCGACACATTCGTGCTACAGCTGTACTACTAATATAGCTGCAGCGTGGCTCTACCACGTAAATGTAAAATGTGAAGTTTGCCAACACACATTGGGGCAGCACGGCGGACATTTCCTTGCCCTAAGATCCTCTCAGAAGTGAGAGGAGGCCTGTGTCCAACAGTGGGACGTATATAGACTGCTACTTTACCTTACTTTAAATAGCAATAAAGTTAAATAATTACATTAGTGAGGGTGACGTTCTGTTTGCATTGCTAGATTATACAATAGCCCGTATTGTGGAATTTAATTTTAGCCTCATTATAATTACTATTAAGAGCTAATACTTGTAGTGTTTCTTATCAATAAGGAAATGAATTTAAGGACACTATAAATAATAAAGTTGCCATGCTATAATAATAAATAAAGCGACTATGATGTTTTTTGTTTTGAAAAAGTTCATGTTGTCGACTATAGAGGTCATTGACCTTTCCTTGTCATATGCTGAACTGAGGTACAAGTCAGTAAAACATGTTTGTGTTATCATCGTTGATGGATTATCTGACCTCAAGACATCGATACAAAATCAAAAGCTCTAACATCACATCTAAAACATCAGTTATCTGTATATTTCTACAAAATAATAATAACAAACAAGTATACTCGTACTGTCTAGTTTTTTTTATAGCAGTGGGGGCAAATAAGCATGCGGCTCACCTCATGAAAAGTGCCCACGAACAACTGCAGCACCAGGCCATCACAGGTGCGTTACCGGCCTTTTGAGTTTTAGTTAATCGCACAGCGGTGGACCGCCAAGAATCCAGATGGTGTGCATCGGTGTGATATCGAAAATTTTGTAGCGATGTGCATTGGTGAAGCTTGGCGACTGGAATTAATCCGAACAATTAATCAGAGCACTCCCCGTGGTAATGCGATTGAAAATAGAAAATTCCAAGGGATAGAATATTTTTTCGCTAACAGCTAGCTAACTTATAATAAAATGTAGTTACAGTAAGTATTTATATTTTACGTGGGGAAATCCTCTTGGGTAGCGAGCTGAAGTTCTCCACCCCTTTGGAATACCGTACCCGGCAGCACAAGACCTTATGTGTAGGGCGGCGAACAACTGCTTAGGCCTCAATTAAGGGCGGCGGCCTATGACAACTGCCACCAACTTAGATTTTTGAATCATTGATATTTTGTCACCCCTGAGGGCTAAGAATGCATGCCTCAAATCTTCTTTATACTTGAGACTTTAAACTTAAGATGAATTTTCATCTTTTTCAAACTTTTTGTCTTTAGCCTTTTGTTTTAAAAATACCTTTTCCCGAAAGTGCCAGCAGACGACGCAACCGTACAGGTAGTGCTGCTTTCAATTGTGAGTATATAAGATTCGGTTGCGGCATTTTTGGATGGCCTTTTCTTTATCAGTCGTCAAAGCTTTATCGTAGCTTATTTACTGTTCAGTCAGTGAAAATAAATATAACAAAATATATAATAATGGAAATACTAATTGAGTAATGAAATAATGATTTAAGTGTGCAATCGAACACACAGTCCACCTGATGGTAAGTGGATAGACATCTACACCTATCCTCAATTAAGAATCAAAATGCAGATACGCTGTCATCTCTGAGGACTAAGATGGAATGCCTCGTTTCAAGTAAAAAGGGTCTGCGTTGCTCTATATAAACCATACAAAACTCAGCATCATTAAGCTATTTCACTTGGTATTCTGTGAAAGCGTGGTCTTTCTCAGGTCGAGCCGACCCAACGTGCTACAACCATAAGATAGCTGCAGCGTGGCCCCAACACGTTCAAAAGCTAAACGTAGTGATATGATATGAATATGCTTTTTGGCGCAAGCGTTCAAATTTCTTTAGAAAAACTAAGATAGACGTTGACAGAAACTTTGCAGGACTTACGTAATTTTTGTTTATGGTTATAAAATATATTGTAGTTATAAAATACTTGATCAGAAGACAAAATCATCATCATCATTACAGCCCCCACAAGTCAACTGCTGAACATAGGCCTTCCCCAAGGAATGCCACATAGCACGGTCCTGAGTCACCTGCATCCATGTACTTCCTGCATGTCTTAACCGGTCGTCACTCCATCTAGTGGGGACCGCCATACACTTCACCTACCGGTACAATGCTGCCACTCGAGAACCTTGTTTACCCCATTGGTTGTCGGTTCATTATACGACCGGTCTAATGCCACTTTAGCTTATTAATCTTTCATAGGCTATGTCGGTCACTCTGGTTCTACTGCGGATATCCTCATTTTTAAGTCTATCACGCAGAGAGACCCCGAGCATAACCCTCTCCATAGCTCGCTGAGCGACTTTGACCTACCTTAAGTCATCACTGGCAACACAGACTGCTTGTAAACTCTTGTTTTCAGGTTTTGATGTATACTGACGAGAAGATGTGTCGTTAGCTCCCGACATCAATCATTCATTCATTAATTCATATTAAAAAAGAAGTAAATATAATACAACCGATGTGCACATTACATGGTGTTCTACACATCGATAGGCATGCTATAAATTTTAATAACTAAAATTGGCGCGCTACGACGAAAATCCACTGACGTAATAAACGTAGCCCACATAGCGTAAATGGAAGTTGAAATTCTAAGAAGAGTGATGTTTGCAAATAGATATTTGGTGTCGCTCTTACCCTTGTAAGTAGTGCCGCCTTGGTGGCAGATTAAGTCGCGGATGCCCTCATTGACCAAAAATAAAAAGAACACTAGCTGAGCAACCTATTTCACAAGGCGGAAATTGCTAGAGGTATGTTCAGTCGTATGGTTGGAAAAACTAGGTGGTTGTGACTAAATTATGTTCGATGATAGTCCTGTGGTACAGTGCCATAGAGAAGCCGGTAATAACTAACACTTCCATAATTTGGTGTTTATTTTTATAGAATTAGGGTGACAGACGAGCACAGAGCCCACCTGATGGTAAGTGGCTACTGAGGCTCTACATTTATCATCGATTAAGTATCAATGTATGCGGATGCGTTGGTGCTCCGGAGGACTAAGATGGAATACCTGGTGTCCAGTAATAAAATAATAAATAATGAATCTCTATACTCACCACACGAAACACAGCAGCATTAGGATGCTATTTTACGCTGGTATTCTGTGAGAGCGTGGTCCTTCCCCGATCGAGCCGACCCATTCGTGCTACAACCATAATATAGCAGCAGTATGGCTCTATCACGTACAATTGTTATTTAGTTAATCAAAACCAAAAACTAGAACCAAACCAAACCAAAACTAAATAGCATAGAAAGAACTGCATGTTTAATAACAACTGGGGCGACACGAACCTGGCCAGAAGCGGCTCCCAAGGCACTTCTATTATTTTATAACACATTTATCTACATAATATGGCCTAGGAGGCAAGGGCTAGTTTGTATGAGATCCATGTTTCTGACGGATTGAGCTTGCTTTCTTGCGTCAATGAAGGAAACACCGACATATTATGCATTATTTCTTTCTTGAATATCATGCGTCCACCATACACTTTTTATAAAATGCCAATAGTGGAACTACTCTCCAAAGAAGACTAGCTAAATGGACAAGTCATCTGTATGGCCGGTACCTTTATGTGGGTTTCAGATGAGTTGGAAGTGGGACTTAACGTGGGGTTTGGAATTTAGAAGGAACGAAACAAATTTTAAATTAATAAGAATTTGAGGAAATTTGCCTCTAACTTTCAGGCCGAGATTTACGCCACATGCGTAGAAATCAAAAACACTAAGTCAATAATGTTATTTATATAAATTCTAATAGTGCAGCAGCAATGCTAGTTCTAAATATTAAACTTAGTAAACTCAACTCTTTGGAGCGTTTAAACGCCCTGGGATGCAACAGCGTCGTTCGGAGATGGACAAGTCCAACGTGTTCCGAAATTGTACGCAATTAAAAGGTTGAAAAGTTCGCACGTGAGGGATGAAGGAGAACACAATTTACACTAGAGACCTTCGTTGAGTCTATAATGGCCTGGCTATTGAAACCCTTTACCATGAAAAATTAATTAAGGCTTGATCTAAATCACAAGGCTTAATCAAGTTTTTATTCCGGAAATGACCAGAACAGATCGGAGTAAGCAAGAACAAATTGCGTATTTTGGCAAGTCTGGACATTGTTGGTTAATAAGCACATGTCCATTTTGGAACTAGCAATCCAAGGATGTGCAGATTCTGTTCAATTGCTTTCCTGTTAGGAAACAGCTTTGCATATTCTAAGCTCAACAGTGGTAGAGCCACGCGGCAGCTTTTGCTGTCGCACGGATGGGCCGGCTCGAACCGGGGTGGTACCACGACCTCACAGAATACCAGCGTGAAGTAGAGGTTTACCTCTGCGTTTCGCTTGGTGAGTGCAGGTGGCCGGAGGCCCTTTTTACCGGAAATGAGGCATTCCATCTTAGTCCTCACGGGTGACAACGCATCTGCATTTTGATTCGCAAACGAGGATAGATGTAGATGTCTATGGGCCGCAGCAACCACTTACCATCAGGTGGACTGTGTGCTCGTTTGTCACCCTTATCCTATAAAAAAAAAAAATTCTAAGTGAATGCGGACCTTCATTGTACAAACGAAACATTAATCTGAGAAGTTAGTTACGAAGTCCACGAGAATGCCACAGCTAAACAAGTCCTGCAATTCATTGAAAATATAGAGCTAAGCTGTGAACTTTGGCTTAGCAGCGATTACAATAAATGATAGCAGTCGCAGTGATACTGATCATGCAAGACTTGCATAGCTGCTAGCACAAATAAAAATGGCCGTGTGCGTATCGGGCCACGCACAATGTAGGTAGGTGGGTGTTCCGTAGTTGCCCGTGACAGTACGTGGGCTTCCTTGATAATGAGCATAATAAGTAAGTTCGCGGCTTGACCGCTATAACGACTAAAAATGGACCCAAACAGGAAGATCGTAACTGAAGGTCTTATTTTCAAATCAGACTTATAGCGAGTGGTATTCAAAAATGATTAAAAAACTTTTCGATTTTCATCAAATCATTTACATGCCAAGGTACAAAGATGATCATAGTTGACTATCTATATATTCCCGGCAGTGCAACCTTAACCTACATATATGTATATGACCGTAACGAACCTTCACGTAAACCACCAGTGCTCTAAATTATCCTGAGGTCGCCCGCGTAAACCAAGAGTGTGACGCATGAAACTGTATGAGGCTATACGATTGTATGAATACTTTGAATGAGGCCTACAATAACTACCAACTAAAAAATAAGTGAAAGTAGTAAGTAAGTAAGAAAGATCCTCCCCGCCTATCCTGCAAATGAAAAAGTAAAGCTAACTATAGATAACTATAGGAAGAAAACGGCTTATATGCATTACTACTAAGTAATGCATATAAGCCGTTTTCTTCCAAAATGTTTATCTTTATGTAACATTACAAAGTTATAATGCAGCTAGTTTAAGGTTATTCTCTGTGGAGTTGTTGCGAATTTTTTATTAATTCAAGTGCATTTTATAAGTTGGTCGACTATTACTCGTTAACTTTTTGATTCTAATTAGCTGTGAAATTTTTTCTTTTACTTCATTATACATATATACTACTATCGTGTATACTTTTTACATTTCAGGCAGAGACGGGGGATGGGGGATACATGACCCCAATGAAAAATACCACTTTAAAACTAAATATTTCACAAACGGACCCCTGAATCGAAAAGATGTTGTTCCACGCCCCCAGTGTCTTTGAAAGACCTATCCAACGATACCCACGGTGGAATAGACGCCTAAAAAAACATCCTCCGTTTACTTGTATGGGAAGTACCCAAAATAAAAATGTTTTTTTAAGATTTCATTTCAGTCTTGTATGCGTGATTAATATCTATAACTATGCATTAAATTAAACTAATTTTTACGGATTTTATCACGTTTAATTTAAACTTTTAGCTCCAGACGTTTCGGGTGCTTTACAGCACCCATGGTCACGGGGGGACTGAGGTGTTTGACGTCCCGATGTCATAGTTAGCCTTCAGTTTTTGAATATAAATTTTTGGTCCGATCTACGCAGAATGAGCTTACAGTATCTTGAAGTCTTGCAGTGGTATGCTTGGGTTTGGATTTAATTTTATTAATTATAGGATCCCAAGAAGATGGCAGCAACCATACATGTTCTCTATTGAAATTAGGATGTTTTTAATTTGAATAGCCTCGCGAATCATCCTTGGTAGGAATCGATGTTCTTTTGGAAGGATTTATGGTTTATCAAATCTAATGTAATGGCGGGGGCGATCTTGAACATGTTCACACACTTTTTTTTTTATAGGATAAGAGTGACAAACGAGCACACAGTCCACCTGATGGTAAGTAGTTACTGCGGCTCATAGACATCTACGTTGTCACCCGTGAGAACTAAGATGGAATGCCTCATTTCCAGTAAAAAGGGCCTCCGGCCACCTGCACTCACCAAGCGAAACGCAGAGGTAAACCTCTACTTCACGCTGGTATTCTGTGAGGTCGTGGTACCACCCCGGTTCGAGCCGGCCCATCCGTGCGACAGCAAAAGCTGTCGCGTGGCTCTACCACTGTTAAAACTTCCACTGCAGACTTCCCGAAACGTCGGTGCTTCAAGTCACCTATATGTTCTTCCACGCGGGTTTTTATAGATCTTTTTGTTTGTCCTATTTAAGAGAAAACACATTCACAATCCAGCTTGTACACTCCTGCATCTTATAGAGGGAAATGACAATTGACGGATAGTAGAAATTGACTTAAAAAGTTAAATTAAACGCGATAAAATCCGTAAAAATTCATCATCATCATTACAGCCCTTCACAAGTCCACTGCTGAACATAGGTCTCCCCCAAGGAATGCCACAAAATACGGTCCTGAGCCACCTGCATCTATCGACTTCCTGCATGTCTTACCAGGTCGTCACTCCATCTAGTGGGGGGACGCCCTACACTTCGTCCGCCGGTACGAGGCTGCCACTCGAGAACCTTTTTTCACTTATAACGCACGCACCCCGTAAAAATAGTTTCATTTAATGTGTAGTCTTCGCGTAAATATCAGAAATCATCTCTATAACTATGCCAAGTTACAGATTTGTAGCACCTAGGGTCTCTGAGTAAAACTGCGGACGGACAGACGGGTATGGCGAAACTATACGGATTCCTTGTTGTGTAACTACGGAACCCTAAAAAGAGGGTGGTACCAACTAAAATCGCCTCTTAGGCACAAGAAGGAGTTCTGCCAACGTGTGAATTCACTATGGTTTTACTTTTCTGCCGACTTCCAAAAAGGAGATGGTACTCAATTCGACGCGTATGTATTTTTTTTATGTGTGTTACCTCATAACTTTTTACTGGGTGGACCGATTTCGATGATTCTTTTTTTATATGAAAGCAAATACTTCTCGTGTGGTCCCATATGAATTTGATCTAGGTCAGACCAATAGTTTTTGAGTTATTTGAGTTATTCTTAATAACTTATATTGAAGTCGGCTGTACAAAATTTTTAATTTTAAATTATCTTTGGACAATACATACTAGTATTGACAAAATATGACTTTATGTTATAGGAATTTAAAAGGAAGAACTTAGTCAACATAAAATGGGTCAGCTAGTTGTCATACAAGACAATGGTAATAGCATACCACTGAAGTAAAATGTAGTACGTACTAGAACAGCCAACGCGAATAAAATCTGTGCGGCAGTGCGGTGCGCGTGGTCGCAGCCACAGAGTGCGTTTTTTATAGCACAGAATTTATTGTTGCAAACAACCAAGTCTCGGCGTCTCTTCTAGTACGTAGTACATAATTACTTCAATGGGAGGTATATATAGTATTTCGTATATTCGTAAGTTACAGCAAACAAATTTGTCAGTGTTCTATTAACCGTTTACCGCTCTGTGGCACTGAAGATGGTGTCATGACTCACCAACTGGTTCTTAATTAAAACCATCAACTAATAAGGATAGGAATTGCCTAACGTATCGATTTCTACGCCGCAATGGTACGAACCAAAGTACTTTGAACTCTTTGTCTGTCATTACAAACATCTTGTGATTCAGTTACGTAAGCCACCGTACGATATTGTTTTGTTATCGAACCGAGTAATTAGTTTTTATTGTTTATGTAGATGTAGATTGGACTTTGATGACGCATTACTTTTGTTATTGTTGGCATTTACTTTCTTGGATTCATTTCTATGGTTGTAAAGTGCAAGAACAAATTTTTAGGATACCGTTAATTTTTCCTTTTAGAATAAGGAAGACAAACTATGATACGGTTTACTTAACTCACCGTTCAAAACACAGCTGCATTAAGCTACTATTGTATGGTTGTATTCTGTGAGAGCGTAGTTCTTCTGGTCGTGTCGACCCATTCGTGCTACAACTATAATAGGTACTGCTGGAGCGTGACTCTGCCTCCTATAAAAAAACGTATTAATGGTATGTGTAGTGGTGAGGAAAAATTCTTCACCCCACCTTATCTGCCAAATATAGTACAAAGCATAAAGAGAAAGAATGACAATTTAATGACTGACTAAAGAGAACATTATCACATTCCTCGTAGGATGTGCAGTTTATGTCATAAAATCGGCGCAGGGTTTCGAACTCTCAACATTCTTATACTCAGAGATCTAATGGTATTACATACTTATAGGCTAAAATTGGAAAAGTTCAACACCTGATATAAAAGTATCAATTTATATGAGAAGTACTAATTCAATACCATAAGCGTGTTATCTATTCAATTAAATAAAATTGAAGTGTCTGTTTGTAATTCAAAAATAACAGCTTTTTATTAATTGCATATGAAAGTATATATATTTACGGTACTTATAAGAGAAACACAATTTTTAACATTTTTGTCTGTCTGTCTGTCTGTCTATCTGTCTGTCTGTTTGTTCCGGCTAATCTCCGAAACGGCTGCACTGATTTTGACGGGACTTTCACTGGTAGATAGCTCATGTTATAAGGAGTAACTTGGCTACTTATATTAAAAAAAATTATCTGAATATTATGAAGATTGGCAAAATTATGAGCACATTTAATCGACTAGCATGTTTTCTCTATCATTTTTTTTCTATTACTAATTTAGTTCTAATTTAATGTTCATCGTTTGTGGTTAGTACTGCAGTCGTGTAGTGGCGGCGTTATAATACTCACTCTCCCATCAGCCCGTGGCTGTCGTAAGAGACGGCAGAGGAAAACTGAAACAGAAGATAGGCAACAGCATCTTCGTGATAACAACTCGAAATTAGAATAAAAACCATAGTTGTGAGTCCGCCCGTCAAGCATGCCAACTAAGTATAGCATAATCTGTGAAGGTAATATTATGGGGGAAGCCTATCTTTATAAGTGGACTTTTAGTATACTTATATATATTTCATATATTTATTTATTTATACTTTATTGCAACACACCAACTAGGGGTTACAAAGGGCGGACTTAATGCCCTATGGCATTCTCTACCAGTCAACCCGACGTAAAATGGAATAAATAAAGATGTTGGCAGGTGCAAGTTAAGGACAATAATAAAACATAAACATTAAATTTAGCAAAAGCTAAAAGAAAACGGCAAAAGCAAAATTAACAGCTAAACACAATTCCAATGAATTGGCACAATCCAAAAATATGTGACTTATGACATTATAATTAACATAACAATGAAGCATTTATACCAACTGACAATACCGTTGTATACATCTAGGGGTTATAAAACTAAACTTAAGAAACACAACAAAAATATATATTTAAAATTAAGTTTAAACAATAATATTAAAAGAAGGATATTTTGGGGTGAGTACATAATTATTAATCTGACCTAAATTTAACAAATGAACTACCTTAATACTGGCAAAAGTACTAGTGGTACGAACATGGTCTTCTGTGGGTACGAACTATGGAGTGTAGAGTAGAAGGAGAACCATCTCTGTATATGAAAAGTGTCCCTAAAAACGCGTCCAATAAGGGTGGCGCTGCAGTAGCATAGGATAAATTAAAAAAAGAAGCGCCAAAATTAATTAGAATAAGATGGAGAAATAAACAAGAACTGACCAATCCGCTTGGTTTTGTACTATGTAAATAGTTGAGGTTTTGTATACTGGCATTTTACTAACTACTCTAGTCATGAAATTATTTAAATATTTGAATTCAGCTGACTTCACTCCGTCTACAACAGCTATATTCATATCGCAGTTTTTCAGACGTCAGCGCTATTGTGGTAGGTTTTGGAACCTCTATTTTCAGTATATAGTGGGACACTTTTTCAACTTTCGCACCTTATAAGATGGTTCTCCTTCTACTCTACACTCCATAGTACGAACTACTAAAATTAATAAAATAATTATAAAGTATGAACTAAGTAACCAATATAGGCTGTATGGTCTGAGGTCTTTGTCTGCTTATGGCGTTTTGTAACAACGACAATCAACCATCAAGATCAAACCAATAGCTTGCTACTGTAGTACTACATATTTTATCAATGACCAATGATCAATGCCTATGATACTTAAATATATTGAGATTGATTAGGTACCTATCCAAATATCTAATTGACGTTAACAATCTAATAAGCTAGTGCTCTAAGCCTCAACTACATGTATTGACATGTATATAAAGAAATAGATAAAATAAAAGAATGTCCATGTTAAATTAAAACGTAGAGAATATATTATTAACAAATCAACAATGCTTGTTTATCCATGCAATCTCCATGGAGTGTATATAACTGGTACACAAGACGACAGCATCAACTTATCAATTAACTAAATGTAACTACCACAGAAATTCATATATAATATTAGCACAGAATATTTATGGGATAAAGATATAACACTACCGTAATTAACTTCTAGTAGATAACTCGCCTTGTTCTCTTGCCCCATTGAGTTATATATAAATCAATGTCTTGTCCTCATTACTTCATACCACGCTGACTCCCTGCTTGCACTGAACCACTTTCTGTTAGGGGCTGGTTTTTGATGTGCTCAGCTGCGAAACAGTCACATTTTCCACAACATTGTTTTCATTACTTTTAGGAGATGAATCGGCCGCCGAAGGGATACTAGCCGGAGACCACTTTTTCGCAAGACTATTAAATTCTACTTCCGTGAAAACCTTAGCGCGGCTATTATCAGGCAATTTAATATAAACGGTACCATCAAAAATCCAAACGTTTTTAACACCAAAGTGTTTACGTGCATTTTTATAAATATTTTGACGAATCTTCGTGAGAAACTCTGTAATCGTGAAAGGAGTGCCTTTTAATTTGGCCTTGGACTTCCAGACTTCGGATTTGACATTATGCTCATTGAATTGCACAAGAACAGGCCTAACTCCAGCATCACTACCCTGAGATCCCAGGCGATGACACCGCTTAAATGAAGCGCTACTTACATTAGAAAGTCGCATCTTGTTTTTAATCAGATGAAGTACCTCATTCTCAATGTTAGATTCTGGAGTTTCAGCTATGCCATTAAATAACAATATTTCACGCCGCTGCCGCATATCCATTTAATCAATAGAATCTGTGCATCTTTGGACTTGATGTTGCAGTAGGCTAAGCATTTTTCCCACAAGCCACTTAAAGGTGTAAAATTCTTGACTAAGTTGCAATAACGTCGGGCTGGATGGAACAAATGCAGCTTGCAAACGATCCTCAAAATCAGCCATCCTTTGAGTCCAGCTTACTTCTAGCTCTTTATGCAAGTTGTGTACATTAGCGATATTTTCCATTTTGAACTGTATTATGTACCAAAATTAGTAATTTAACAAGAAAATTATAGGTTAAGCACTGATGCACTGATAAGAACTGATGGGTAATGCAGGTAACTAATTACGGAATACTTCACATAGATGTAACTATAATATTAAAAATATCATTTTGATTTCCTCTAAATTAATTTTAAATAAATATAATTAAAGAGAGATCAAAAACAGCTGCTACTTATTTTACACCTACCCACAAAAAATATATATATATAAAAATATATATAGTAATATAATGAATGAAAATGAATGAATTAATTATTGTTTGAATGATTATTTTTGTTCTCTATAATGTCATCGTGAGAGAGTACCAAGTGGTAGTCCAGAGGTTCAAGCCTCAGCGGCAACACTGAAATCAACAACATTTAAAGAGCTATACAGCAAGCTTCCACGTGCCGTATTGTAAACAGTGAGATATAAGTTGTGGTTTTTCTCGCCTCTCATATTTATGAACAATACTAGTATGTCGCGTGGAGGGAGAACTAGCAATTTAATGTTTTTTGTGTCATTTGCTATTTTGGACATCTATTGACATTACCTCATATCATGGCTTTTCCGTACAGTAACACAAGTCACCGGCGGATTAGAGGGACGGATTCGCCGGTGGCCCGTGTTGCTCTATGGAATTCTCTTTGAAATAATTTTATTGGTGATACTGCTGAGGAACTTCCCAATAGTGTTAGTAAATAGTTTTACAAGTAAGATTACTGGGAATTTCCTTACCAAGTAGGCGTTACTGTTAAAACCACTGGGGAATAAAATTTTCTGTAGTATCTCCACAATCCAATCCATTCCATTATAGCCTATAAAAATCCACAGCTGAACATAGGCCTCCCCAAAGACGTATTAAAAAAGATAGGTTACACACTAACATTATTGTATTTTAAAGTGGCGCAGGTAGTACTATATCTACGTACAGTTATTTATTATGACACGGTGCGCTAACAAAAAGAGACAAATGATAGGGCATACCTATCGTTAGAAAAAGACGAATATACATCATTAGTTGCGTATTGATTGCTGCTTAACGCTTATTGGCGCGAGCGCGTGACATACCGATATGGAAAATGAACACACTAGCTAGCGTCAAAGTTTACATTAGCGGTTAGTGTTGAAATAATAAAATCAAATATGAACAAAACATCTATATTAAAATATTAATGAGACGTTTTTTTTGTCTCTAACAGTTGCCGTGTAATTTGTGCACCACCTAAAAATACAAGAAGTCATTTATATCACGAATAACTAGAAGATTTACACGCTGCAGCGAAGGTATAGCCGCGACACGAGAGCGTGCCCGACTGAATGCGAGTCGGGCAATTACCTGACTTTTGTATTGCCATTTTAGAGCGAGTATAACGTATCTATACTTTAAAAACATCTTAGGGCCTCCCCCATAGATTGCCTCTGTCTACTCTATAAACATATAATCACGCCTCTTTCCCGTAGGGGTAGGCAGAGACCACTTCTTTCCACTTGCTACGATCCTTACATACTTGTTTCGCTTCGTCCACTTTCATTATTCCCTTCATACATGCTCTTCGGTTTAGGGTACTCTTGACCTGGCCTTTTTTCAAGACGTCCCTGATGTGGTCTAGAAACGTCCGCCTGGGTCTACCCCATCCAACACTCATTCACGCTCGCCTTGTACACTTTTTTCCTCAATCGTTCTTCATTCATTCTCTCGACATGGCCAAACCATCTCAGCATACCTTTCTCAATTTTTGTCACTACATCTTCTCTCAGAGCACAACGTTTCCTTATCTCACTATTTCTTATTCTGTCACTCAGTTTAACTCCTATCATACTTCTCAACGCTCTCATCTCAACTGTATTTTTTCTGCTTTCATGTTTCTTCTGCCATACCCAACTTTTACTTCCATACATGAGTGTAGGAACCAACACCCCCTCATGCACAACCAAAGGAGCCTTATTAGACACCTTCCGACTGCTCACAAAGGAGTGCAAAGCTCCATTCACCATGTTTCCTGCATTCACTCTTCTTTCGATATCACTCTCACACTTTCCATCTCTCGTAAAATTTGAACCCAGATACACAAACTCCTTCACCTGTTCAATTTGTTCATTTCCAATCACGATATTGCAGTCTGTCACTGCCTCATCTCTTTCAAACACCATCACTTTCGTCTTCTTTACTTCACTTCTACTTTTATCTTCATTCCCTTTCTAACAAAAGCTCCATTCATATCAGTTACTATCTCCTGCAACTCCTCGGCTGAAGACGCAAGTAGTACTTGGTCATCAGCATAGAGAAAATATTTGACTCATTCATTCTCAACTCCCTTTCATTATCTTTTAAATCTGTCAAGCAATTGTCCATGAACAGGTTAAATGAACACGCTACTTTATAAAATACATTATATTTATTTTTAACGGACTTCGAAAAAAAGGAGGAGATACCCAGTAGAACTGTATATTTTTTAATGTGTGTTACCTCGGTCATTCTCAGACGGCTCAAAAAGCCGTGTCCGGGTCGAAATCCAGTACGAAATGGATTACTAACAACTTGATATTTTTTTCTATAACAGGTACGATCAAAATATTAGGAGGGGCATATGTTCTTTTTTGAATAAATTAAATATAAGTTAGTTAAAAAAATTAAAAACCTCGAAAATATTGACCTCGGTGCCGCGTCCGGCCCCATATTGTGGGGGCAATTATTTTTTATCTTTTTTGCTCCAATATTCGGCACTATTTGACATGTGTTCACAAAAAACTAGATAGTTATTAATTCCATTTATAATATTACTAAAGCACAATAGGCCTTAGTAGACAAGTTACATCTGGTTGTCTTCATGTCCAACGTTTAGGATTGATATCAGTGGCGCGCACCAATCCGTTCATATATCCCATACTCTAGTGACTTTGAGAATAGTTGTTCGAGCAATACAAACTGTCAGTCGCGCCGCATTGGTGGTAAGATCAACGCGTCTGTGCGTTACCGCGTCACTCTTTTATTGAGGTACGTAATCGTTTTCGGTGGCTTGGTATACCCCTAAAATTGATTTCGGTGAATCCATTTTATCCACAACTATTTGAATTAATATTTTTAAATTATAATAAAATTATGTCTTTTATGTATTAGATTTCAAAAAAAGAGGTTAATATAAAAAAATCAGTTTATTTTTGAAAACATTTAGGATTTTGTTAATTATTTTGATTTCAGTGGCATTGATTTCGGTGTTTTCGGTGGAAATAGGTGCACCGAAATCAATTTTGAAATCACCGAAATCAATCAATCGTTATTTATTTACATTTTATGATCGTAAATTTAACTTTCTTACCACCCCTTATCTTGTTTCAGTATTGAGATTATGTCAGATTCAAAAGAAGATCGGTTGGCTAAAAAGAGATTGTCTGAACGACGTCGGAAAGCTCGCATTAAGAGTGCTCCAGAGCTTTACGCAGTGCACAAAGAGAAAGATAGACAACGGTATTATAAAAGGAAGAATGAAGGAAAGATAAAATCTGTAAGTGAATTAGATCCTCACCAACAACGAATTTTTAGAGAGAGAAGCAGAATATCTTCCAACAAACACAATTTGAAAAGAAGGCGTAAAGAGATGAGGTGTCTTGAAGAGGATTTAATAATCGTACCAGAAGTAACCGACAAAACTGACGATCCTTTGGTGACTCCACGATCACAAACAATACGATCAGAATTACTTCAAACTGAAGCAAGTTCCTATGTTGATTTGCTACCATCAAGTTCATCCGTCGTTTCATTTCCTTTACCTCAGCGTATTAAGGCTTATCGAGGCTCGTCAGCACCATTGAGTCCATCTAGTGACGTAAGTAAAATTTCAAAGCTATGTATAAGATCATCAGTTCGTGTGATTGAAAAGGAGTTTCCTCCAACTCCAAAAGCTAACAAGAAACTGAATACCAAATTTATCATACGTAGACTTAAATACCGCATGAACAAAATATATCAGTTACAGAAAGAGAAAATTGATCAATTGAAGACTGTCAACGAACGACAGCGAAAGCAGATATATAGATTAAAATACCAAAGTAGTAAATTAAGAGAATATTAACATATAAGTAAAAATAATACTGAAGATATTAAACAAAGTGAATCAGACACTATAAAAACAATTAAAAATAATGTGGAAGAGGACATCAAAACTTTTCTTGAAGAAGATGAAAACAGTCGTATGTGTTCTGGGAAGAAGGAGTTCATTACCCAGAAAAAGAATAAAAAACAAAAACGCAATTTAAATGATTCTTTAAAAGACTTATATACTAAGTTTAAGCAAACAATTCCCCAAAATAAAATTAGTTACTCCAGTTTTTGCAAAAAAATTACCGTTTTGGATACTGAAACCTAATGTAAATAAACGAGAAACCTGTCTTTGTATTGAACATGAAAATATGGACTTAATGGTGACTGTTTAAAAAAAAAACAACTTAATTCAAGAAAAATCTACCGAAGATATTTTGTCATCACTGTGCTGTGACTCTTCGAATGTGTCATGTTTAACTAGAAAATGCGATGAGTGCAAAGATAAAAGCTTAATCTATAATGAATTCAATAACACTGAAGTATTGTTTTACTGGATTTGGTAGCAAAGTAAAGGAACTTATTACAAGAATGGAGTTACAAAAACAACCATTCACACAACGAAAGATAAAGTGACTACTTTCCCCAGGGACACAATTTTAAAATTTTAAAAAATGTTACCTTCATACATGACTCACTATGGAGTTATGATCCCACAAAACAAGTTTATTAAAAAAATTAAAAGCGACCTCACTGAGGAAGAGTGTATAATTCACTGCAACTTTAGTGAAAATTACAGCACAAAATACGGTAATGAAATTCAAGCCGTTCATTTCGGGGGTAACCGACAACATATAACCCTGCACACCGTGGTCATTTATTATCATAAAAATGGACTTCTGAAAGTTCAGTCGATGTGTACATTATCAGAGTCTTTACGCCATGATGCACCAGCCATTTGGGGAACATTTACTTCCGATTTTAAAATTCATAGAAGATGAAAATCTCAATATTCGTATACTACATTTCATTTCTGATAGTCCGTCGGCTCAGTACCGAAACCGTAAAATGTTTTATATCATCAGTAAACTCCATTAGTACTTTCCCAGTTTGACTGGTATTACATAAAATTATACAGAAAGTGGCCATGGAAATGGAGCCTCAGATGGTGTCGGTGCAACACTCAAAAGAACAGCTGATCGAATAGTTGTTCAAGGCAATGATATCACAAGCTTATCATCATTTATGACTCATCTGAAATCTGTTCAAGGTATTATAACGAAAACTATCGACGATTCCGGTATTTATGAAAAAGAGTTGCTAATTCCATCCAATCTCAAGTAATTTGCAGGGACTATGAAAGTACATCAGGTAGTATGGAACGCCAATAAGCCCAACCAACTATCGATGAGAAAAATGAGTTGCGCCGAAGGTGAATGTAAAAATAATTCAGTGTCATGTGAACATGGGTATCATGTAGGATTATACATCATAGGCGAGCAAGCTGATAGACTGTTGACTGATAGAACCAACAAGAACAAGAGTGACAAGATCAATCTGATTAAAAAGTCAAGTCAAGCCAAAAAAGGAAGTGGAGTCAGTGCAACTGAATCTAATAAGCCTCAAATTTTATCGAATATTCTAATTCAACCTGGTTGTAGCTATTCTGTTGAGTTTGCTGATGAGTTCTATGAAACCAAACAGCGCCTGTCCCATACCTTACCTTCAGACATTGGATTACATGAAAGTGACAGCTTCTGGACACGTGTGTCGACAGATTGTGAAAATATTGATCCGACATTTTCCTATCCTATAAAAAAAAACATTAATGAATGAAGTAGTCTCCAAAATTGTAAATTGTAAAGAAAGTAGTGACGAGGAAATATAACATTTTTTAATTAGGGATTGAAAACTGTAATACAAAGTTTTATAAGAAGCTTATTACATTGTTAATTTAATGCTGGGTGATTATTATACCTAAAGCTTATTTAATTGTCTTAAAATCAAAAGACAAAGTAATATTTTTATTAAAAATACAAATACTGTTAGTTATGTAAGTGCCTTCTACAATTGTTGATGTTGTTTAAAGGATTGATTTTTAAGTGATTTTGTAGTAATTTTTTTCAATAAGTAAATTGCCTGTGATTAAGCTAGATCTCGACCAAGAATGTTGATTTTTTTTAAGTTCCTATAATGTTAGTTTAAGACTACTATCTTTAATGACATTTAATATAATAATTTAACGCTTCCTACAAAAGTCGATTTTTGTAAGTTTTCACAAAAATTAATAAAAATGGTTACACATAAGTCTTGATAAAATATTTTTTTTATTGTCAAATTAACCTGCAATTCTTTACAGATCATAAGTTCATAGTAGTACTTAGGCAGTAAATTTACCTTAAGAAAATAATCTTTGAAATATAAATTATTTTATATTTATTTGATTTCGGTGATTAAAATATTGATTTCGGTGGACACCATTTTTTTTAAATTAAATACCTTCTTAACCCTTCGGTCTATACGATTCCCTCTTCTACTTATATATATTAAATTAACTCTAGAATAGATATTTCATGTTAGTAAGGCCTAAATTTAAAAACAAAAAATGCCACCGAAATCAACCAAATAATGAGTCGCCTGATAATGACCCACCTCAGAACTTTTTTCTAGGTGTAACGATTTTGATAGCTCTTGATTGATTTTATTTGAAAGCTCGTGCTCCTCATGTGGTCCCGTATAAATTTGATCAAGATCTGACCAGTAGTTTTGAGATATCCTTAATAATGCGTACATATATAATTGACTTCGACTACATGATAATGTTCTCATTTTATTTTTATTGAATTCGGTTGTACAAAATTTTTAATTTCACCACATCAGAACTATGCATTCCTTTTTTTATTTATTTAGGTAAAAAACAATGTTGAATACAATGTTACTTAGAATGTTAGATTTGTAGTATTAATTACAACATCAGCATCATTTACCACAACTTATATTAATATTTTAGACGTTGAGAGTGATATCGATTACTGCAAAACAGAGTATCTAAACGTGCTTAAGGTGGAAGCTCCAGGGTGGCCCGCGAAATTCAAATTTTCTTGCGTTTTTTGGAATTTGCAGGTCAGGGTCAGGTTGTATATTTAACAAAATATAATTCGCAACCGTAGCGATTATGTGTTTACAGAATTATTATCATTAAAATCACCAATACATACGTCTATATATATATATATATATATATATCTCGATGATGTTAAGCTTGAAGCATTAAGCTTTAGAAGCAAAACTAAAGATGATCTCTACAATGCTGGTGTTATGTTGTATTCGATCGAGCTTTTAATACATTTGACGGTGTATTTGACTTTTACAATTAGAAGAAATGATTGAATTATGAAAAAAGTTCATATAGAGCATTTTTACTGGAAACGAGGTACCTATTCCATCTTATGGGTGACATCGTATCTTCATTTTTATTGTTATTCGAGGTTAGATGTAGATGTCTATAGCCCACAGCATCCAGTTAACATCAGGTGGACTGTGTTGTCGTTCGTCACTTTTATTCTTAAAAAAAAAATGTCAATAGTGTTATTCCATTATGATTCTGACAACGAGCAGTGCCAACATTGTTACACAAATAAAAACAGCAGAATAATTGTGACAGATCATTATGTAATCAATTGATATTAATTAATTGCGTTCCAGCTCTGGCTTTAATAACTGGAAAATATAACCATTTATACTAATTCATTTGCAACAGGTAATTAGCAACTATATAGTAAAAAAGATATAAGATGTATTGGTACATATTATTAGTACATATTTCACATCGATATGTTATTACACTAGAGGTGGAAGTATAAATAAGTATGTAACAACAATATTGCGTTTGTTAATTAATTTATATACATTAAGTATATAAATCATAGAACAGAATAGAATAGAATAAATTTTATTCAATATGGATTTATCATTGGTTCGGAAAAAAACCTCTATCCTAGGAAGAACCAGCAAGCAACCCAGCGGGACTATTTTTTTAAAGTAAAATATCGGTTGTCTGTAAAGTCGGTTTACTGACGATAGTTGAACGTGACAACGTCATAAGAAATATTTAATATGGAAAGAATCATTACCTTTATCGCCGCAATTATCGTTGCTATAAACAATTTACACCACATTTGCTCGCACAGTCGCTCGTTCCACGCTCTCCCTTGCACTTTAAATGGAACGCCTAGGTAACGCCGCATGAGTCATGTTTTTTCGTTCGTGCAGCGAGCTTCATCGATTTATAAGACGTTGTCACGTCAAAATTACTTATAAAACTTATATAACGTAAAACAGCTTGGAAGCGACCGCCTCATACCCATGGGTTATTATCAAGCATGTATTCGTTTATATTAATAACCCCTTTTATACAGTTTTTGTTTATTAAAATATTTAAGCTTGGTATTAGAGAGACCTTGCATATTTTCTGGTACCTACTTTGTTGTAAATTTACGTGTCAGTTTGCGGCGCTCTAGGAGATTGGCAATTTGACACTACTGCACTTTCGGTCAAATTTTTATGTAATTAAGGCCTGTATGTATTTTATTGAATATTAATAAAACCACTGCTACGGTAAGAATTTACTAAATGGATCATAAGTCCATTTCTTAAAGTAAATTATTTTTTTATAGGATAAGGGTGACATACGAGCACATAGTTCCACCTGGTGGTAAGTGGTTGCTGTGGCCTATAGACGTCATTACGATCTACATCTATCCTCGATTATGAATCAAAATGCAGATGCCTTGTCACCCGTGAGGACTAAGGTGGAATGACTAGTTTCCAGTAAAAAGAGTCTTCGGTTCTCTACACTCACTATACGAAACACAGCAGCGTTAAGCTGCTATTTTTCGCTAGTATTATGTGAGAGCTTGGTCCTTCCCCAGTCGAGCCGACATATTTGTGCTTCAATTATACCGGTAATATAGGTGCAGCATGGTTCTACCATGTAAAAACACCATACATGTGATTCGGTACAAGCAGGGATTTTTTTTTTATAGGATAAGGGTGACAAACGAGCACACAGTCCACCTGATGGTAAGTGGTTGCTGCAGCTCATAAACATCCCATAAAAGGGCCTCCCAACCTGCACTCACCAAGCGAAACGCAGAGGTAAACCTCTACTTCACGCTGGTATTCTGTGAGGTCGTGGTACCACCCCGGTTCGAGCCGGCCCATTCGTGCGACAGCAAAAGCCGCCGCGTGGCTCTACCACTGTGTAAAATGGGGATTAATTAGAATCGTCTTATCATATGTCATTATACTATGTCTATGTGCCTGATCAATACTTGCGACATAGGCCACCTCACCGGCATAGATTATATGCGACGGCATCATCGCGCATGCTGTCGCGCGCTAATTCCTTACTATATCGAATGCACAGGGCAATCAACGCTCCTCTGGGGGCTGCACCCGACTTTGATATATTTTTGGATAGTTGGAATGTGCTGTTGTCAGTTTGTTCACGATTATTCGAAAAAATTATATATAATTTGTATTTCTTCCTCTTCGTTACTATCATGGGGGGTCTAGAGAGGGGTTAGAGAGGTCAATCGACGGATTCAACTCGGTTGGGCAGCGTTTGGGAAATTACGGCACATCTTCTCGTCAGGTATACCTCAAAACTTGAAAACTAGACTGTACAACCAGTGCGTATTGCCAGTGATGACCTATGGAACTGAGACGTGGTCCTTCACTGCTGGCCGGATGAGGAAGCTTAAGGTCGCTCAGCGATCTATGGAGTGGGCTATGCTCGGAGTTTCTCTGCATGATTAACTTAGAAATGAGGATATCCGCAGTAGAACCAGAGTGACCGACATAGCCCAACGGATTAGTAAGCTGAAATGGCAATGGGCCGGCCATATAGTTTGAAGAACCGATAACCGATGGGGAAAAAAAGATTCTCGAGTGGCGGCCTCGTACCGGCGGACGAAGTGTATGGCGTCCCACCACTAGATGGAGTGACCACCTGGTAAGATATGCAGGAAGTCGATGGATACAGGTGGCTTAGGACCGTGCTTTGTAGCATTCCTTGGGGGAGGCCTATGTTCAGCAGTGGATTTTTTAAGGGCTGTAATGATGAATGATGATGTATTTCTTCTTTTGTCATAGTTTATTCTCATCTATCTTTCGAAGTTAATAATTACTGTAATTGGATTAAAAACCGTTGTAATTAAATAAATAAATAAAATACTGTAGCAGTGGGTGCGCTTTTGCTTGACGGAAGAATAGGCACGAAGCTGTCTAAACGGATGACCTACTAGGCATAAAATAAGGTTTGTTAATAATAATAAAAATAGTGCTAATTGATAGCATTTAATTTTGTAAGTGATTTTAGAAGTGGGCGTTTTCTAATCATGACTTTACCTATAATTTATTATCTGATCTGCAAGAAAGTTATTAAGTAGTTTTGTACCTCGTCAAGTCACAAAGTACGTAATTTTTAAAAAAACATTTCAAACTTATGTAAACTTTGCTAAAATACAAATCTATATGTTATTTTTAAAGTCCCGCATGCATTCTGCACATAATAATTATGCGTAGATAATTGTATTACGGAGTTATTTACGAAAAATGTGTCCGATTTCAATAGTTAATTTCCTTAGAGTACCTATACATATACGAGTACATAGCTAGCTTATGTATAGTCTTACTTTATTTCTATATTGTATTCCATAAGCAAATGCCAAATATAATCCTTATCGTGGTCAGTCAAGTAGCTGATGGTGCAAAACAGCAGAAAAAGCTAATTACTACTTTATTTATTATTTATTTATTTCAACACTTACAACTATCTTTACAGGTAATCCTAATACGATCGTGTAACTATTCTATATGCTATTATTATAACTACATATTTTATGTGCTATTATTATTATATGCAATTTTCTTTTTAAATTAGGTACATAACAAATAATGTATAATGCTATCTTTGTGAACTCACTCATTGGACAGCAAAACAAGTCTATTTCTCTCGCTAAGAAATTAAGAGTGCAGAGAGCAAGTGTGAGGGGCGCCTGACGCATTAGGTTTGTCCTTACTTAAAACATTTGCAGCCACATCCGGAATATTTTCCGCTTATCGCTTATTCGTTTATCGCTTTCACTACTACACATTATTTTTGTACTTCTTTAGCCGCGTTGAGCGATTTCTGGTAGGGGAAAAACATTTGGGTTTGCGTCGACAATGACGCATAGTATAGCGCCCTATGTACCTATTGTATGTACTATATACGCATATATCGAGTTTTCACTTCTGTCGGCAGTGCCTCATTTAGAGCTCCGACAGCCCTAGGTTGACTATGAATATGCCCCCCTCCCCACCGGCCTATTCTGGCCCAGCCATGCCATGAATATACTTAGTAGGTTTTTATATTTTACTAGCTTTCCACCGCGCGGTTTCGCCCACTTTAAATAAAATTTTCCTTATAGTAAGAGTGGCAAGTGTCTCCATCGCCCATGAACAGGGAAACTGCTAGTCTTTTTAAAAGACAAAACTCGTTTTTCGAAGGTTACTAAGTACTATCGGTAAGCAGTAAAGTCCTTGGTCGTTACACTTGATTATAGTGAAGGCCTACTATGGACTTTGGCACAAAGGGCTTCTTTAGAAACTTCCTTCCAATGGACTTCCTGGGAATTTGTGCAAATGAAAAAAATGCAATTGAATCATCAGCTTTCTTGCAGATTCAATCATCAAGATCGTAGTAGACGGGTGCATACTCCTACTCAAGCCTATTCCGAGTAATGTTAGTGTACTACAAGGCTGCGTACTATCACCTACGCTGTTCTTTCTGTATATCAATTATAGGAGTATGTTGCTGTTACTGGTTATAGCACTGGTGATGATTTTACACCGGTCGTGCTAATATTTCTCGGAACACTTCATCGAGTATCGGAATAAACTTGTCTGAAGTCTTTAATAACCAAAATCTCGGATTGGGGACGACTCTTGTTCAGTTTAAACATCAGAAAACACGGGTTTGCGCGTTTACCGCTGAAAAAATTCCTTTGTCGTATCTCCTCAGTTTCAGGGCACTCTCCATGCTGCCTCAGGCAGCATTAGAATCGAATGACGTACGGTTCCGCGACACACATTATACACGCGAAAGTTTGTCCTCAGATGGTTCTCATATCTAGAACGGGGCACCCTAGTACCAGCTGCTTCAACTTGAACGCATCCAGCGAAGAGTA
Source organism: Parnassius glacialis (assembly GCA_033319125.1). NCBI lineage: Eukaryota > Metazoa > Arthropoda > Insecta > Lepidoptera > Papilionidae > Parnassius > Parnassius glacialis. The sequence continues at coordinate 308,529 of JAVANC010000005.1, read as the reverse complement.
GCTGGAATTGTCGACGACCAATTCCTTCCTACTTGGCTAGATTCACTGGTGCTGAGAAGAGATGTTGCATCCCATTGCATTTTTGTTTTACAGAAGAGGGCCATTAGAGCTATTTACAACCTAAAACTGAGAGAGTCTCTTAGAGATAAATTTAAAGAAATAAATATATTAACTTTGGCCTCTCAGTATATTTACGAAAATTTAAGGTATGTTCACAAAAACAAAGGTAGTTTTAGTAAAAAAAGTGATGTGCATTCTGTAAACACTAGGAACAAACACAAGCTAGTGATACCAGTTTCTCGACTCCACAGAGTCAGTAATTCATTCTTGGGGCAATGTATACGCTATTAACACAAGGTCCCGGAAAGTGTACAGGCTCTCTCCATTAGCAAGTTTAAATGTTTTGTTAAGTTGAAACTGTATAAAAAGGGTTATTATAGTATAAATGAATACATGGTTGATAATAACCCCTGGGAATGAGGTGATCGCTTCCAAGCTGTTTCTAAAATAAATTTTGTACTTATATAGTTAGTACAACCATTATTGTAAAATTTGCTTTAAGAAAAAAGTCCCGCTGGGTTTCTTGCTGGTTCTTCCCAGGACAGAGGTTTTTTTTTCGAACCAGTGGTAAAATAAAAAATGACTTACAATAAGTATTACAAATGTGATCTATATTGAATAAAAAATTATTTTATTCTATTCTATTCTATTCTATTCTATTCTATTTCCTATCGCATTTTCCACGGGGAGTACTTAAACAAATTGTTCGGATTAATTCTAGCTACCGAATTCTACAAACGCACGTCGGGACAAAACTTACCGTACCATCCACACCATCTGGATGCTTGGCAGTCCAACATGACTGTGCAATTTACTAGGAGTTTTCTTCCTCGTCAGACTTCTTTGTGGAATCACCTACCACTAAAGCTGTCTTCCATAAGTTTAGGATTACACCTAGGGAGTAAGAGTACCGGAAAAATGCGTCAGAACTGGTGCTAAATCTGGAGCACCCGTCTTCAGCACAATATGAGGAACTCCATCAGGTTCACTCGACTTGTTGACGTCCAGGGAAAAGAGTGTTTTGCACTTTGAGCGTATATGTAAACCGCACATCCATCATGGAGCAATCACACTGTGGGATGGTCGGCGGTGTATACCCCTCCATCGAGATTTAAGTTGGACTCAAAAAATAACCTATAAGATCGACTATCTCCTTTGTGGCATGGGCCAGTAAGTCGTTCTCGTGAGAAGAGAGCTTGAGCAGTTTAAAATCTTTAACTCACGTCCAGTCAGTCAACGAAATACGAAAAGTACCAAATAATTCAGTCTCATTTTTGCAATCTATTTACTTGTTTAGACCAAAACTAAAGAAAAAGCAATAAGTAAAATACTTGCGGCTCCTACTCTATTATTTATTGAGATTATTATACAATATTTTATTATGTACATGAGTGGTAAAATAGACGGACTTTTACTTACATACTCTTTTACTTAGAAGTACATAAAACAAATTAGAAATAGCTTCGTAGCGATCACCTCATTTAATACAAACAAATACAATTATTAAAAATATATTTGAAAATATAAAAATAAACTGAACAGTAAAGAAGTCATTTTATTTATCTCCTGATAGTAATGTCGGCGCAGAATTTGAAATAATTGCCTGTTTAGAGCATTTTTATTTCCTCGGGAAGGGCGTTCCTCTTACTATTCAGGTTTCACTTCCTGAATACTAAAATATGACTTGAAGAATCCAGTATTGGCGTTACTAACGTTAAACTATTTGATGGATGAGGTACTCGGTATTGAGTAGAATACAAAAAAATGGCAGGTATTTTAATGAGATGGAGTATTTGAATCAAATAAGATGGAATAGTTCGAAGCCGTTGAAACTTTGTACGATACAAGGGAATCGTAAACAATTACCGAGAGGGTGCTCTAGCTTAATAAGATGTTGACACAGATCTAGATAGCACACATCTGCATAATCAATGGTATGTAGAATAAGTAAGTAAACCAGCATTAGTTTACATAATGATTTCTTATGTTTACGCGAACACTTCACATTTAAATGTAACTAAGTTTTATTTTATATTCCCAACGTTTCGAGTACTTTACAGCACCCATTGTCAAGGGCAGGACTGAGGTAAACGTTCCAATGTGTTATAAAGTTAACCATGGCAGTTTAAAACTATGGATTTTTGGTCCGATCTACAGTTGTAGTAGCTTGAGGTTATTCGCTATCCACACGGATGATATCCTAAATTTAAATATGAATACTGCGGAACTAATTTTTTACGCAGACGACATAGTAGTGCTTTTCCATGATCTCAGGTGGAAAGAAGTGTTTAAATTGGCTGAACATGGTCTTGCACGTATTGGTCAATGCCTAGACAGGAACCTCCTCACCTTGAATACTTCTAAGTTTAATTACATAGCGTATCATAACACTCGGGCTTCTACACATTTTTTGGTCAATTTAAAAGTTCACAGTTGCATAAGACCAAATTTGCTTATAACTTCTGAACGTGCTATTGCCAAACGGTAGATCCAGTGGAAACAATAAAATATTTAGGGGTAGTGGTTGACCATAACCTGCCGTTCAGATGGAGAAGTAGCTTTTAAGGTGCAAGAATTTGTGATCCTCAATTCGCAAGCCAGATCTAACGATTTCGGTAAAATCTACTTAAAAGAAATTGGGTGACAAAAGAAACTATAGTCCACCTACCACCAGGTTTAAGCAATGTAGGCTATATGTGTCTTTGCTCCCTTCGAGGACCAAGAATGTCTCTTGTCTCTGCCTGCAAATTTACCAACTTTCTATACTTGTCAGACTGCAAGAGCAGTGCACCGGTATGCTGATCTGAAAGTGTGGAGGGCCAGTGAAATTATAACCTTTTATCTTTTCAACAGTGGTAGTTCAACAGTCGCACGGATGGGCCGGCTCGAACCAGGGTGGTACCACGACCTCACAGAAAACCAGCGTGAAGTAGAGGTTTACCTCTGCGTTTCGCTTGGTGAGTGCAGGTGGCCGGAAGCCCTTTTTACTGGAAATGAGGCATTCCATCTTAGTCCTCACGGGTTTTTTTTTATAGGAGAGGGGGCAAACGAGCATGCGGCTCACCTGATGGTAAGTGACTACCGCCGCCTATGAACAACCGCAACACCAGGGGCATTACAGATGCGTTGCCGGCCTTTTAAAAAGGAGTACGCTCTTTTCTTGAAGTGACCGACCGCAGTTGACCGATAAGATTAGGGACCAAGTCTTATCGGTCCGGAAAAATCGCTGATGGTAATCGATTCCACAAGGAAGTCGTGCGAGGAAGAAAACATCTTCTAAATCGTACAGTGGTGGACCGTCAATCATCCAGATGGTGTGGATGGTATCGGGAGTTCTGCCGCGATGTGCGTTCGTGAAATTTGGCGGCTGGGATTCATCATCATCATCATCATTACAGCCCTTCACAAGTCCACTGCTGAACATAGGCCTCCCCCAAAGAATGCCACTGGCGGCTGGGATTAATCCGAACAATTCCTTAGAGCACTCCCCGTGGTAAATGCGAAATAAAATGCAAAGAGATGCAACATCTCTTCGCAGCGCCTTGAGTCGAGTGAGTCGAGCCGATCGGAAAGGACTCGGTCGTCGACGATTCGAGCCGCTCTGCGTTGGATGCGGTCAAGTGGAAGGAGCTGGCACTGGGGAGCCCCTGCCCAGAGATGGGAACAGTATTCCATGTGAGGCCGAACCTGCGCCTTGTAAAATTGCGGGCGTTGTGCCGGCATGAAATACTGTCCCGCTCTGCTGAGCACGCCAAGCTTTTTAGAGGCCAATTTGGCCTTCTCTTCCAAGAGACCACGAAACTGCACGTCACTCGATATGTCGACGCCAAGGATTCCGATACTGGCTGAGCCAACAAGGGGAGTACCTTGAACTGAGAAGATACGACAAAGGGGTTCTTTTAAGCGGTAAACGCGCAAACTTGTGTCTTCTGGGGATTAAACTGGACTAGATTTAGTCGCCCCCAATCTGAGACTTTGTGCAGCAAAGATTCGATTTCAGACACAAGTTTGTTCCGGTACTCGGCGACGTTTTCCCGAGAAATATTGGCAGGGCCGGTGTATAGAGCATCACCAGTGCTGTCATCCGCATAGCAATGAATGCTACCGGTTTGCAACATATCATTGCTATGCAGAAGAAACAGCGTTGGTGATAGCACACAGACTTGTGGAACACCAGCGTTAATAGGCTTGTAGTCGGAGCATGCACCGTCTACAACGACCTAGATGCTCCGATCTGCAAGAAAGCTAGTGATCCAATTGCATAATTTCTCGGGAAGCCCATAGGAAGGGAGCTTCGAAAGAAGCGCTATGTGCCAAACCTGATCTAAGGCCTTCGCAATGTGATGAACAAGGAGGTGATGGCGATAGGCCTGTAGTTGGACGGGTCTGAGCGGTCGCCTTTTTTAGGGATCGGGTGGACAAAAGCTGTCTTCCATGATTTCAGGACTACGCCTAGGGAGTAGGAGTACCGGAAAAGACGCGTTAGAACCGGTGCCAATTCCGGAGCACACGTCCTCAGCACAATTGGGGGGATTCCGTCAGGCCCACTCGACTTGTGGATGTCCAGGGAGAGGAGTGCTCTGCGAACCGAGCGCTGTGAGAACCGCACATCTGGCATGGAACACTCACACTGCGGGATGGTTGGCGATGTGTTCCCCCCGTCATCAACAGTCGAGTTGGACGCAAAAAGGGAGCCTAAAAGGTCGGCTTTCTCTTTTCCGTCGTGGGCCAGTGAGTCGTCCTCCCTGTGCAGAGATGGTAGTGATGGCTTACAGAAATTCTCTTGGACAGCCTTGGCGAGAGACCAGAATGCACGAGTTCCTGATGGAAGGCGAACTAGTTTCTCGCCAATTCTGCCTATGTGCTCTGACTTTGCCTTGGAATTAACTCTTTTGAAGGACCTGGAGGTGAAGTTATACTTCTATTTAAGTATGCTGGTGTTTACATCCCGAGTCGCTGAAGCCGCAGCCCAGGCTTGATAAATAATACTCCTGCTTACTGCGTAATGCAGTCTTACAGAAGCGACCAAACCAAGGCTGAGATCTGCCTCCGATGGGTACCACAGATGATGGAATAAATAGTTACATTCCCTGTAGCACCACATCAGTGACAGAGTCAGCAACAGCGCTGGGATCATCCGGCGAGAAGCAAATCCGCCCCCATAGGTAGGAAGCAAAGAAAGACCGCATTCCGTCCCAATCCGCCGACCTGTAATGCCAAACACGGCGGCAACCTGCAGAACGCAACCGCGAGGGGAGTGTGAGTGACACCACACTCCGGATCAGACAACGGTCCGAAGAGCCGAGAGGAGCATCGACGGAAACCTGATATCCGTCCGGATGAGAGGTCAGCAGAAGGTCCAACAGGGAAGGTGTATGATCCTCAACATCTGGAATCCGCGTATGCGATGTAACCAGTTGTGTCAGACCATATACCAAGGCAAAGTCATGAACAGATCTCCCCGCATGACCAGTTAAACGTGAACCGAGCCTTTCCGCGTGGTGGGCGTTAAAATCGCCAAGGATCATGATCTCTACGGATGGGACCTGTTGTAGCAAGGAATCTGTAGCCATTTGGACGTGGTCGGTGAGGCGGTTTGTTTCGGCATTACCGCTATGGGACCTATAGATGCACCCGTAGACGCGCGGATGGTCGTCGCTGTCTACGCGTAGCCAAAGGATGGACAGGTCCGAACCTCCAAGACTGCCGAGGCGTCGAGAACAGATGTGCTCTCTGACGTATACGCAAACTCCAGCCCGAGGCACAAAGGCGTGCTCCAATTTGTACCCCGGGTAAGAGAGATACGAAGTATCAGCCGGAGAGGACACCTGCGTCTCGGTCAGAAAGAGCAAGCCCGGCTTCGCCGTCTCGAGATGGTAGTGGTCAGCGTTTAGGTTTGAGTGAAGTCCCCTGATGTTGCAGATATTCACGGATAGCGTGGCAGGGGCCGCGTTGGTCATGTTGCTCAGTTTGCCCTGAGCAGTTATTGTATTGAGCGGAATTTTGCCCCAAGCATGCATGGTCGTGGATGCTCAGAGAGGGATTCTCTAGGGGTGCTGATACCCTCCTGGGGTAGTCTATCATGTAATTCCGCTACCATGTTGATGGGGGAGGGGGGGGGGGAATTGGGCCTCCGGTCACCTGCACTTACCAGACGAAACGTGGAAGCAGAGCTTCCACTTCACGCCGATATTCTGTGAGGTCGTGGTACTAACCCGGCTCGAGCCGGCCCATACGTGCAACAGCAAAAGCCGCTGCGTGGCTCTACCACCGGTGACAGTGCATCTACATTTTGATTTGTAATAGAGGATAGATGTAGATGTCTATGGGCCGCAGCAACCACTAACCATCGGGTGGACTGTGTGCTCGTTTGTCACCCTTATCCTATAAAAAAATCTTATTTCTCAGACCTCGCAGGAAACAATGTATTTGAAGCTTTCTTTGTTTTAACTTATCTGCGGGTGTTCATCAGTTGCAGTGGCCAATTATGGTCAGGTGGACTGATAGTTCGTTTGTCATTTTATTGAATATAATATTATGTTTGACATGCGTGGATGTTAAAATAATTTCAATTTTTGATTAAATTAATTTCCGGAACAATTGCTTGCATTGGCAATATTAAGACCTTCCAGTCGGCCGCTTCAATTCGTTTGCACCGCCTTCTCGATTGCTATCAATGAATCGTAATGAGGTGTATCGGAATATTCAAGTATTCATTAACGAGTCGATAAACCTTATATTTTTATTTGTCGTTTGTCAGTCACTGCAATAGGTACAACTTTACATAATAGAGGGAACAAACACTGGGCGACTGAAAAATTCTAATTACTTTTACATTATGTGTATGTTCTTTGAATTTTTTTTTTGAGCACGGAGCGCACTTACGAATTATCCAATTATATTATATATTAATTATATAATACTTATGAGATAACCATTACTATTACGGGCTAACAAAACTCCACAGCTGAATATGAGCCTCCCCAATAAATTGCCTCATAGAGAGGATAAGCCTTTGCAACCGTAATATTTTGAGCTGTTATCAGTAAGATGCTGACCATCTTCTGTTTCACGTGCCTCTGTCGCCTCTCTCCTCTCTCACACCGCCACTACACGATGATTTCGATAATACAAATGTTATCGAAAGCTTTATATAGCAAGTGACATTAAATAAGGCCAAGAGTACAGGTGCAGATATACAGGACTACTGTATTAGTATTCGTGATAGTCAAAGATAAAACTAAAGCGGTGCGAGACTCAGATAAGTCTCAGAAACATACGCACACACTCACTCCTGTGGCGCAGTGACCCCGAAGTGGGTCTTCGCCTCTGAGACGAGAATACGCCACTTCTTCCTGTCCTGTGTAAGCTCCTGCCAGTTGTCGCACGCAGGTCAGCTACCACCCGGTCGCACCAGCAATATTTGGGTCAAATATGCTCTCTTTATACTTCGATCCTCCCCTATCCGTTCTACATATGACCTATTATTTCTCCAATTATGTTTGGCTTGGCCACAAGTTTTTCTATTTCGGATTTTTTTCCAGACACTCCAGCTGCCATTTTCCCTTCGGACGGTGCCAAAAATCCTTCTCTGATTGGCCCCAAGTGTTAGAAACAGCCAAAAATAATTCATACAATAATCGTGGCATCGTGCATTCAAACCCAGAAACTGGGACATATCAGCTAGGTACTCTACATTAAATCGGTCATGACCTAAATTCCTAATTAAATATTCATGAAACGACTATTTGTCGAGTGATGTCGTAAACAGGGGTAAAGAGAAACAACAAAATATTTCATGGTCTCCCATAGATAACAGTGTAAACATGTCGTGCTAGCCACGTGGAAAGTTTTCAAATCGATAACGAGAAACGATGCTGACAGTGCGAGGAGTTCGGTACATCAGTTAGTTTTACCAGTTACTCAACTCCAAAGATTCAGTAATTCATCCATGGGGCAATTTATACCCTTTTACAACAAAGTTCCAAATATGAAGGACGGTTGTTTAGTAAGGGTTATTATACTAATAAATAGTACATGATTGATAATAATAACCTCTGGGAATGAGATGATCGCTACCACGCTTTCTAAAAGTTTTCTTACTTAATTGTATATTGTATAATGTATATCTGGATGTTTGGCGGTCCATGACTGTGAGTTTTACTAGGAGTTTTCTTACTCGTACACCTTCTCTGTGGAATTGTTTACCACTGGCGATTTTCCGGATCGATACGATTTAGGGACCTTCAAGAAAAGAGCTTACACCTTTCTAAAAGACCGGAAACGCATTTGCAATTCCCCTTGTGTTGCAGTTGTTCATGGGCGGCGGTAGTCACTTACCATCAGGTGAGCCGCATGCTCGTTTGCCCCCTCTTCTATAAAAAATATTATATGTTTTTTTTAAATCCCGCTTTGTTTCTTGCTGGTTCCAGGACAAAGGTTTTTCCGAATCAGAGGTAAAGCTTAAATGACTTTCAATTATAATATAAAACGAATAAAAATAATTATATTCTATTCTCTACTGTTTTGTTCTATTCTGTTCTATTCTATGCTATTCTATTATATGGCAATCGTCAAATCATGAGGCTAAGCGCGGTGATCAAGACAAAACCTTTAGTGAAAGTAATATCTGTCGGGGCCTGTGTACTGGTTCGATAAGAGTTAGCATAGAACTGTCAGTAATTAATTACTTTTGAATATAATATTTACTCCATACCCTTTTACTAGAAACGAGGCTTTCCATCTTAGTTTTCAGGGATGACAACGCATCTGCATTTTGATTCTTAATTGAGAATAGACGTAGATGTCTATGGGCAACAGCATCCACTCATGATTAGGTGAACTGTGTGCTCGTTTATCACCCTGATTCTATATTATAAGAATACACATATATAAAAAATATAAATTAGAAAATGATAGACAGTAATTGATATCGAATAATGCTTTTGAAGAAGTGTAATTAAAACCTACTAAAACGTAAATGTAAAAAGGGGCCAAGTTCAATATAAATGACGTTTGAGGTTGTCGGCTTCGCGAATAAAAGAGTTGACATCTGAACGGGATTATTTCTTATGTTTGCGCGAATACTACATGACTGCGTCGCCCCGTGACTATGGGTGCTGTAAAGTGCCCGAAACGTCGCGAATAAAAACAAATAGTTTTATTCCACCTGAACGAGAGCTAAACTTCATAGTAGTTGCAATTTTTTATACTTAGCATTATTGTAGGTTACACTACGAGTATCCTGTGTAGAGCAAGTTTAACAAAATAGGGTTGAGAAGATTTATTTCCTGATTCTTAAAAGTTAGTTCACATCAATTTCGTAGTTCCTAAAGGAGATGAAAACTATCTAATAACGCTCGGAGCGATATTTCACGGGCTTAGTAACCGAATTCTAATTGCTAAAAATGAATTTAACTATTTGCTACCCTTAGTGGTGAAATTTGTTCTTCAAATTTTGTATGGGACCACCCATAAAGTATAACCTATTTAATAAATCATTAAAATTCATCACAATCTGTGAAGATATTGCATAACATATATATATAAAAAATAACAAAGTGCGAGTCGAATTCGCGCATGAAGGGTTCCGTACCATCGTACAAGATTTAATATTATGTAAGTAAAAAACACCTCGGGTAACCAGAGTAACCCTTTTAATTTAAAACACCCAGGGTAGCCCTTTTAATTTTTAATTTATTTTTATTTTTATTTGTAGTTATAGCGGCTACAGAAATACACATTTTATGAAAGTTTTAACTGTCTACCTGTTACGGATCGTGAGATACAGCCCGCTGACAGACTGATGGACGGACGGACGGACAGACGGACGGACGGACGGATGGACGGATGGACGGATGGATGGATGGATGGATGGACGGATGGACGGACGGACGGTTTTTTTTGCATTAAATGTTGGAAATACAATGAGTTATACCATTTCGGAATGTCAATGAAACAGGCATGTTTTTTCTTAATTTGGCACTCTGGTGACCATGTTTTATTTTACACCACGTTAGGTTAAACTTAGGATAAAAAATAAGCAAATCATGAAATTTGAGTTAGATCTTTGTTTAAAAAAAATATGCTTGCGCCCCCAAAAACATAATTTACATTCGATAGCGCTTCTATCCAGGAATACTATTCAAAAAATAGATTGAAAGAATTCCTTCATTTGACGTCTTGCCACGAAAAAGGATGGCAAAGGCTTTAATTTTTTTTGAATTTTCGAAAATGTCGAATTATCTCGAAAACCGAGGGACTTTTACTAAACATGAAACATATTTTCCTGAACCGTCACAACGTCCTCTACCCGCAGGTACCATATTATCCATTCATTACGCCACATTCTGTATAACAATTTATATTACTAAATTTTTTTAAGGCTAAAAAAAGACAAGTGACAAACGGGCACACAGTCCACTTGATGGTAGGTGGATACTGTGTCCCATAGACATCTACATCTGTCCTTGATTACGAATCAAAAGGCAGGTGCGTTGTCGTACTCGAAAACTAAGATGGAATGCCTTGTTAGCTGTAAAAAGGCACAACAACAGCATTAAGCTGCTATTTTACGCTAGTATTCGGTGAGAGCGTCGTCCTATCACGGTCAAGCCGACCCATTCGTGCTACAAACACAATAAAGCTGTAGCATGGCTCTACCATGCATAAAATATATGTTTTAATGTGTTCCTTGTTGTTTATTTAACCGCGTTGAGGGCATGCGTTTGTTTAACAGCTTTTGGAGGTCACGGACCACTCTACCTACTTGAAACTATAACATTCACTCAAGGTAACGCGATAAAAAAAACCTGTACTTAAGGGAAAATAGTCAAAGTATTTTTTATTATGAAATAAACATTACAACATTGTGGGTTTTTGTTTATTCTAAATTTCTCTATCCACTAATTCTCTTCTATATCCTTGTATCCTTTTAGGTAACTAATACATTTATGGCACCTTTTCGCCCACAGATATGTCTAAAAGGCAACTTTCGAAATTTGTATTAAAAATAAGAGTTACTAATGCAACCAATACCTCAGCCTCAGTCGCGGCTCGGAGGTGTCTTCGGATTCGACACAAAGTACGTTATTAATACAGATGCGGTGTGCAATGCGTCTCACCCACGCGTTTGATTTCCTACTCGAGCGTAATTTCAGCATAACGGCGATTAACCTCGTGCCACTTCATTTGTAAATAGTGGAAAATTATTGCTGTCAAATTTTATTATAATGTGTTATCAGGACATATGCCTAGTGTTTGCTTATTAATAGATATACGAAGCCTGACTAGCGTGAATATATAGCACGAATGGCTCGGCTCGACTGGAAAAGACCACGCTCTCACAGAATACCAGCGTAAAATTGGTGCTGTGTTACGTATGGTGAGTGTAGAGAACCGGAGACCCAGTCTACTGCATACAAAACAATTCATATTAGTCCTCAGGGTAAAAACGCATTTGCATTTTGATTCTCAATCGAGGATAAATGTACGTGTAGACCTAGCAGTACAGTGCGTTTCCGATCGGGAGCCCGTATAATATAACAATATACATTTTAACTTATTCTGTTCTATAGTTATGTAAAAAAACCATATTCCCCGAGTATTATCAGTCATTCATTCATTATTGTTATAATAACTATTTTTATACAGTTTTAGCTTAATAAAATTATACGTTGGTTTATAAAACCTTGAATATTTTCTGGGATAATGGCTATAGTATTTTTACAACAAAACGTTTTGTTTTTGTACAACATCACCCCATAAATAAATTACCGAGTCTGTAAGTCGAGTAACCGGTGTGTAACACCAAGCTTGCGTTTGTTCCAGTGTTTACAGAATGTCCATATGTATATAAATATATAAAAACCGTTCCGTAAATATACTAAGGGTTTAAATAATTTTTAATTTTTTTCTGATAGCTTTTATGGGTATTAAATCATAAATTGTTCCATGGCTCTCCTCTGCATAACGTTTCTTCGTTAATCGCGTTTCCTCCTTGCAAATTTCCTGCTGCTAAACAAGTGAAACTTCTAATGTTTTTTACTGCATATGTTGTAGAGCTATGTCTGCTTTATCATTATAATCATTATATCTCTAAACAAGTCCACTGCTGAAGCCTCCCGCAAATAATGCCACAAAGCACGGTCCTCAATTTGCACCTGCGTCCATCAATTGCCTTTATTTCTTACCAGATCTTTATTACATCTAGTGGAGGGCGCCCTTCATTTCGCTAATATCGGTGCGAGGTTGCCACTCGATAACATTTCTTCCCCTTCGGTTGTCGGTTCTTCGAGTTAGTAAGTCTGTTGGCTTGTGTTGTGTTGCTGTTGTCTTGTGTTTGCTTGTGCAGAACCCAGAAGCTTCGTACAACTAGTGTTACCAAGAAAACAATGGAGTCAACAATACTCTAATTCTTCCGTACTTAAAAGCTCATTGATATGCATACCAATGAGCTTTTCTGACTGACCTGCAACTGAGCTTGATTGGTGGCTAATAACGTGCCATGTTCCGGTCTAATGCAGGCCCTGATGCCCCCCCCCCCCTCGAACGGCTTAACGCCTTGGCACGTGGCTTAGTACCCGTTGCTTCGTCATGTGCGGAGAACAAAGAGGAACCCACTTAGCTGGCCAGAGGTGGCTACTCTGAGTGGGTTTGGTGAGCCCACTTTGGATGTGTGTTGGTGGACTGCGGCGAAAGGAGTGTCCTCTCCCCCTACCTCTGCAGCCGAGGACGAGTCGCGGAGGAAGAAAAGTGTTGGTATGGCGATGCGACACTCGCCCTATCCTCCACGACTCTAGCGGGGCTTCACCGTTGATTGATGTAGTGTTGGAGGGGCTGCGGGTTGCGAGGAGTGTCGGTATTGCGAGGCGTCGTTCTCCCTATCCTCCGCGGTCAAAAGTTGGTCGGCGGCGGAGCCAGAGTAGATCAGCCGCTGGGATCAGGAAACTAGTACTAACGAGCGCTCGTTTTTCCTGGCCCCATAGCCTCAGCCCATCAGACTTAGGGATACGTTACGCAGGTGGAGTTGGAGGCCGTGGAGGAAACCACGCCTCGTGTTGCTGGTGCGTCTTACCTGGGGAGAAAAATGGGGATAAGAAGATTTTCCCCCCCGAGGAGGAGCTGCCATAAGGCGGCTGGTGATGGGGGGGGGGGGCGGCGGATGTGTGCGAAAGTGTTACCGTGGCCCTGCTCATATGTGGCGAAGGTGGAACGCCACGGGGTTGTAGTCGGTGCGAATTTGACATAACCCGGCCTTGCCCCCGCGAGGCATCTGCGTAGGAATTTTCCCATGTAAAAAAAAGCCCCGATGGAGAGATTGTTGAAGGAATCGGTTTGAAGTCAGCAGTATGGTACCTTGACACTTCCTTTTCATGTTCATCAAGCATCCAGTTCGCTTATCTCCTGGTGTGTGGGTTACATTTGATTGTTATGTTTTGAATGCATTTAACATCATAAATAATATTAATCTGACCAACTTCCTGACTCTATGAATTTGTTATCAATAGAATAGAATAAAATACCGTTTATTCAATATAAATTATTATTTATTAAATTTGAAAGTCAATATGATTATTCTCTAGTAGTATATGGGCATATCCAGTTCTATGTGGAGATTAAGGAAATGAAATCGACCCACTTATTACTACAATAGTCAACATTTATTTAACATTTTTGGCCACACCTCCTTCACTTCCGCCTTATCGTCGATCCATAAACAATATACAATATACATTTTAAAATTTATGACCCGTACTTAAGAGTTTTTGTTGATTTATTTAATTCAATAATTTATTTAATAAAAAAAAAAAATTCAAAGTTGAAATAAGTGAGATGACTCATAATTCATGTCGCGAGTCTGTTCACTCATTTGCTACACGGGCAAGAAGCATACTGGCGGGCCGCGGCGCACCGACACTCGCGGTAGGGTTACCAGACGTCCTTTGTTTTAAAGGACGTCCTCTATTTCACACACAAAATTTATCATGTCCCTTTTTTATACATAATAGGGATGACAAACGAGCACACAGTTTAACTGATAGTAAATGGATGCTGTTGTCCATAGATACGATGTAGTACGACGTAGTACTGACGTGGTAGAGCCATGTTGCAGCTATATTAGTGGTATATTTGTAGCACGAATGGGTCGGCTCGACTGGGGAAGGGCCACGCTCTCACAGAATACCAGCGTAAAATAGCAGCTTAACGCTGCTGTGTTTCGTAAGGTGAGTGTAGAGAACCGGAGACCCTTTTTACTGGAACAGAGGCGTTCCATGTTCGTCCTCACGGGCGACGACGCATCTGCATTTTGATCTGTAATCGAAGATAAATGTAGATGTCTATGGGCTACAGCAACCACTTACCATCAGATGGACTGTATGCTCGTTTGTCACCCTTATCCCTTAAAAAAACATTGAAATCTATCCTCGATTAAAAATTAATATGCAGATGCGTTGTCACCCCTGAAGTCTAAGATGATTGCGTCGTTTAAAAGGGTCCGGTTTTCTACAATCACCATACGAAACACAGCAGTATTAAGTTGCTATTTTACGTTGGAATTCAGTGAGAACGTGGTCCTTCGCTGCTCGAGCTATTTCCGCTACAACTACATATAATATAGCTGCAGCATGGCTCTTCCAGTTAGTAAATAATTAATTTGAAATCTTTCATAGGGGACAAAAAATGTCGTACGTATTCCACATTACCTCTGCTAGTTGAGGTCAAAGTAGAGTTGCGTATTAACATTGCTTTTTTTATTAATAAATATTGCTACTGATGCCATAACAGCAGTTTATTGAAAACAATGTCATTCATCATCATCATCATTACAGCCCTTCACAAGTCCACTGCTGAACATAGGCCTCCGCCAAGGAATACCACAAAGCACGGTCCCGAGCCACCTGCATCCATCGACTTCCTACATGTCTTACCAGGTCGTCACCCCATCTTGTGGGGGGAGGCCCTACACTTCGCCTACCGGTACGAGGCTGCCACTCGAGAACCTTTCTTCCCCATCGGTTGTCGGTTCTTCGAGCTATATGGCCGGCCCACTGCCACTTCAGCTTACTAATCCGTTGGGCTATGTCGGTTACTCTGGTTCTACTGCGGATATCCTCATTCCTAAGTTTATCACGCAGAGAAACTCCGAGCATAGCCCTCTCCATAGCTCGCTGAGCGACCTTGAGCTTCCTCATACGGCCAGCAGTGAAGGACCACGTCTCAGTTCCGTAAGTCATCACTGGCAACACGCACTGGTTGTACAATTTTGTTTTAAGGTTTTGAGGTATTTCTGACGAGAAGATGTGTCGTAGCTTCCCGAACGCTGCCCAGCCGAGTTGAATCCGTCGATTGACCTCTCGGTCGAAGTTGGACTTACCTAGTCGGACTATTTGTCCCAGGTAAACATACTCGTCAACAACTTCGAGCTTACTGCTCCCAACAACTACCGGCATATGTGTGACATGGACATTAAACATAATCTTTGTTTTGTCCATGTTCATCTTAAGACCTATCCGTTGGGAGACACTATTGAGGTCATTGAGCATAGTGCTTAGTTCCTCCAGCGATTCTGCCATGAGGACTATATCGTCGGCAAATCAAAGGTGAGTGATGTACTCGCCATTGATGTTGATTCCGTATCCTTTCCAGTCCAGAAGCTTGAAAACGTCTTCCAATGCATCGGTGAAGAGTTTCGGGGATATAACGTCACCCTGTCTTACACCTCTCTGCAATTGGATAGGTTTCGTACTCTGGTTCTGTACTCGGATAGCCATCGTAGCTCTACTGTACAAACACTTCAGCACTTCGATATACCGACAGTCAACTTAACACCGCTGAAGGGACTGCAGCACCGCCCAAATTTCGACGGAATCAAAGGCTTTCTCATAGTCCACATACGCCAGACATAGTGGCAAATTGTACTCTTCGGACTTCTGTACAATTTGCCGTAGGGTATGTATGTGGTCTATGGTGCTAAAGCCCTTTCGGAAACCGGCTTGTTCGGGAGGCTGGAAGTCGTCAAGTCTGCGTGCGAGACGATTCGTAATGACTCTCGAAAACAGCACGTAGACGCGGCTCAGAAGGGAAATCGGTCTGTAGTTCTTCAAGAGAGCGTTGTCACCTTTCTTGAAGAACAAGACCACCGCACCTCTGCTCCACGCCTCCGGTGTAATGCCACCATGGAGGACGGAATTAAAGAGCTTCTGAAGGACTTCAAGTACCGGTCTTCCACCCGCTTTCAGAAGCTCCGCTGTAATTCCATCCTCGCCTGGGGCCTTGCCGTTTTTAAAGTGCTGGAGAGCCATTCTAATCTCGCTCAGACTGACGTCTGGGATATCTTCGGAATAGTGTCGAATAAGACTCGCTCTTGGATCGTTACTCACACTTGCGTGTGGCTCCAACGATGACGTGTACAGCTGCCCATGGAACCTCTCAATCTCACTCAAAATCTCAGGTGCCCCGGAAACGATGCTGCCACATTCGGTCTTCAGCTTTGACAGTTGGCTCTTTCTGGCAGACAGATCTCTGGCAAAGACTTTGGAGCCTTGGTTCCGCTTGATCGCTTCTTCAATACGAGCTGTATTGAAGTTGCGTAAGTCTCGCCGCATGCATTTGGAGATCTGTCTGTTCAGTTGCCTGTATGCTGTCAAATCTGTTGAAGAATGTAGCCTCATCTCCCGTCTAACAGCCATGAGATTAAGAGTGTGATCGGAGAGTTTTTGTGTTCTTCTGCGGCGGGTTTGCAGAACTTAGCTCCGACCGCATGGACAATTTCCACGAGCTTGTCATTCATACCGTCCACTTCATTGCAGTCTTCTAGGCACTGAAAACGGTTTTGTAACTCGAGCTGAAAGGTTTCGGGACTTTGGATTAGAGCACAAGGGGGACGGAGCGTTGACTTCATCAGACGAAACCTCTCCAACTTAACATTTAGGTTCAGTGTGCCTCTAACCATTCGGTGATCGCTGCCGGTTTTCACCCTCGCGATCACTGAGACATCACTGAACAGTTGTCGTCTGGTCGTCATAATGAAGTGAATCTCATTTTTTGTCGAACCGTCGAGGCTCGACCAGGTCCACTTCCTGTGGGGCCGCTTCTTGAAGAAAGAGTTCATCATAAAGAGTCCCTCTTTCTCCATGAAGTCGGCCAGCTGCTTGCCCCTTGGCTTCCGTTGCCCTATTCCGAATTTCCCTACTTTCAGCTCACCGTTCTCTCTTGTGCCTAGTTTTGCATTGAAATCTCCCATTAACACCGTATATTGGGTTTTGGAGGAATGCATGGCTCTAGAGATATCCTCATACATTTCCTCCACCTCCTCATCGGGGTGTGGCGAGGTTGGTGCGTAAACCTGTATGGTCTCCCAATCTTTACAACGTTGTTAACGAGAGACTTATGGACGATAAATCCGACACCTCCTTGGGACAGATGGTCGTCTTCTCGGTGATAGAACAAGTTGCCGGATTCGAGGATTACCGTGTCCTCCCCTCTCTTCGGACTTCGGATAATCCTATAATATGCCAGCGCAACTTGTCTATCTCTTCTTCCAGCTCCACGATCTTCTCGTCAGTCCTCAGGGTGCGTGCGTTGTACGTTGCTAGGTCGAGTCGTCGTAGGTGGCAACCGAACCTCCACCGGAGATTCTTAGCACCCCCTGCCCCGCCGTTACCATGGTCGCCACCGTAGCCAGGAATAGCGGGGCCGCCGGGGACTGGGGGCCGTCTGTGTGTTGTTTTAATTATTGGGGGGTATTTGCCATAGTTGCCACGCTTGGCGAGCGGGATGGCAACCGCAGTTTTTTTATTGTAATTTTGGCTATTATCAGGAAAATGCTGCTGCCTATCTCCTGCCTGTTTCCCTTTGTCGCCTTTTACGACACCCACGGGAGGATATGGGGTAGTGGATATTCTTGACCGCCACTACACGGCTAAATACGATAAACAATATTGTATCCTCTATTTTATCCCCTTATTTAATCTTACCAAATCCTTTAAAAGAAAACGCGAGCTGGCAACCCTAACTCGTGGACACTTATATTATTAATAATATTTCTTTAACCTTAACCTACCTTTTTATGGTCACAACGACTTACTGTGCTAATTGAAAATGATGGAGTATACACTTTTTCAGTTTTATTGTTACAAAAAATATATTTATACTATATTGAATATGTGTTTTAAGAAATTAATTTCTCAAAAGTTGTACACTCACTTTTTAAGAAACATAATACGAATAAAAATAGCATGTGTTTTGAGTAGGCACAACATATCTATGGACTTACGTTAAGTATTAATAATTTAAAATTAAAAATTTTGTACAGCCGATTTCAATATAAGTTATTTAATAATAACTCAAAAACTATTGGTCTAACCTTGATCAAATTATCTAACTATCAGCTTTCATATAAAAAAGAATCATCGAAATCGGTTCACCCAGTACAAAGTTATGAGGTAACACACATAAAAAAAACATACAGTCGAATTGAGTACCGTCTCCTTTTTGGAAGTCGGCAGAAAACGAATTTACGATAAAATATGTAAATGTCTTAGGTGTAAGTTTGTAACTTGAAGCGTAATTTTTCGCTCTGGTTACATCTTATGCTTAGAATTTTAATTAAGACTCTAATCCCGTGCGATAATCGTTACATTTGAGCTCATATCTTTTGTTAACCATACCTGACAGCCTACAAAAGTTCACCGCAGAACAAAAGCCTACCCCATAAATTAAATAAATAATATAAATAAACATAATATAAAAGAACATGGTATTGCCATGCTGCAGCTTTATTAATTGTATAGTTGCAGCACGAATGGGTCGGGTCGACCGAGGAAGGACTACACTCTCACAGAATACCAGCGTAAAATAGCAGCTTAATGCTGCTGTGTTTCGTATGGTGAATATAGAGAACCGGACACCCTTTTTACTGGAAAAGAGGCATTCCATTTTAGTCCTCACGGGTGACAACGCATCTGCATTAAGAGTCGTTATTGAGGATAGATGTAGATGTCTAAGGGCCATCTGCATACTGTTTCGCAAATGAGGAAGGATAAATAGAATAGAATAGAATAGAATAATTTTTATTCAATATACATTACATGTGTAATTCTTATTGAAAGTCATTTTTTACTTTACCACTGGTTCAAAAAAAAACCATCTGTCCTGGGAAGAACCAGCAAAAAACCCAGCGGGACTTTTTTTTTAAATAAATTTTACAATATAAATGATTGCGAACTATTTACAAAATTTATTTTAGAAACTGCTTGGAAGCGACCACCTCATTCCCAGGTCCCATTACTATCAACCATGTATTCATTTATATTATAATAACCCTTTTTATACAGTTTCAGCTTAATAAAACATTTAAACTTGGTAATAGAGAGAACCTGTACACTTTCCGGGACCTTGTTGTAATAGCGTATACATTGCCCCAATAATGAATTACTGACTCTGTGGAGTCGAGAAACTGGCATCACTAGCTTGAATTTGTTCCTAGTGTTTACAGAATGTATATCACTTTTTTACTAAAACTATCTTTGTTTTTGTGAACATGCATTAAAATTTCGTAAATATACTGAGAGGCCAAAGTTAATATATTAATTTCTTTAAATTTATCTCAAAGAGACTCTCTCGGTTTTAGATTGTAAATAGCTTCAATGGCCCTCTTCTGTAAAACAAAAATAGTTTCTGAATCAGCCGCATTTCCCCATAGCAAAATCCCATAAGACATTATGCTATGGAAATAACTAAAATAAACTAATCTAGCTGTCTCGACACTAGTGAGACCTCTAATCTTTTTTACAGCATAGGTTGCAGAACTTAGTCTGCTTGCTAATTTGGATATATGGGGGCCCCACTGAAGCTTTGCGTCAAGAGTGATGCCAAGAAAAACAGTGGATACAACAGGGCTCAATTCCTCCTTATTTAAAAACACATTGGTATCCAGATTTTTAACATTCGTTGTTGTAAATTTAATACATTTAGTTTTATTTCCGTTCGAATGCAGATATCTATTGAGATGTAGATATCTATAGGCCACAGTATTCACTTACCAGCAGGTAGACTGTGTGCTCGCTTGTCACCCTTATCATATAAAAAAGTGCCTCTTGCGCTTGGCAGACCACCGCAACAGCTACCGCAGTTTTTTATTATTTTGAGTTGTTTTCAGGAAGATAGTACTGCCCACCTCCTGTTTCAGATTTCCTGTGTCGCCTCTTACGATACACACGGGACGATTTGGCGTACCGGATACCGGATTCTTACGACGACACTATACTCTCACTTTTGACTTATATATAAACAGTATAGAAAGTTACTTTCCCAGTCACTCACAATCTACTACTAAAACATAAGTCTTTACTTTTTTCTTCTCAACTCTCAGTTAATATTTCTATTACATACATCAGCTTGGGAAGAAGTCAGTACTAAATCTGTTTTCACGTTGGATTTGTAACATAGCATAGCTTTACCGGGTTTTTCCTTAATAATAGTAATGTTATAGTTGGTCGAATTACCGCCGAATTTAAAAAGGTTACGGTAATTAATTTCAAACTATAATTTAACTTAAGACTCGTATTTTATTCTCTTTATTGTAGTTAATGTATTAAAAGTGTGCATCTACTACGTCCGTTGAAGTATTTTTTAAAGCATAAGGTTGACAAACAAGCACACAGTTCACCTGATGGTAAGTGGATGCTGTGGCGCATAGACACCTACATTTATCTTCAACTAAGAATCGAAATGAAGATGCGTTGTCACCCCTGAGACTTAATATGGAATGCCTCGTTTTTAGTAAAAAAGGTCTCCGGTTCTCTTTACTCACAATATGAAGCTACTAGCTGCTATTTTACGCTGGTATTCTATAAGAGCGTGGTCCTACCCCGGTCAAGCCGACTCATTCGTTGTACAACCACAGTTTTATTTCTTAGAGTATTCATTCATTAGGTAGGAATGTATATCTATGGTTTATTTCCATAAACAAATACGACGGGGAAACACCTAAGCGACACGCAATAACCTTATTGACATCATCATCGGAAGCATCAACTTAGTATGATTGACGCGTAATCTCCAAACACTTATCGAAGTCCGACATATTGCTTGCAGTTTTTCAAACAGTGATTTTGTTGTTTGATTATAGCACAATAGGTTTACGTATCTTAAACTGTAAATCGACGTCGATAAATTTTGAAATATGTCGAGATATGGAGATGGCGACGGATTCATGCGCAATTCCTTTCCGTAATATTTCTACGTTATATATCAATGAAATGACAGATCTGAAAACGTTTATAGTTTTGTTTATTGTAAACTAGTGACACGCCTCGGATTCGCCTGAATTGGATCTATAAATGATAATCAAAGACCATTTATTTTATCAACTTTTAGTTTTTTTTTTTCAAAAATATGTTGAAGTTGAAGTGAAGAGAAACTAAACTTCTCAAATAAAACCCGACTGTGTTCATTTGATCTCTATATTTTTACAAACCATTAGCAGATGTGTATGACAATAGTTATGTCAATGTTCGAGGGTTTTGACACAAAACTTAGGCATTGTGCTCACTTTTTATTAAATCTTTATTCTTTGTACCATAGCGGCGAGTGTGCGTGGCTACCTTCAATTTGTACAGTGAAACACATTCACAGTATTATTAAATAATTTATTATCTTCTGTTATACGCGGTAGAGCCGTGCTACAGCTATATTATGGTTACTGCACGAATGGGTCGGCACGACCGGGGTAGTACCGCGCTCTCACAGAATACCAGCGTAATACAGCAGTGTAATGCTGTTTCGTATGTTGAGCGTAGAGAACCGGAGAGTAAATCAGCACTTAAAATTGCAATTAACAATTTCATTGGTGCCGGCGGGGATCGAACCCGGGTTGCTCGCGTACTGTGAAACTTCCAGCGATTTAATACTTAACTGAGGGTAAATATGGATATCTAAGGGCCACATATCACTTTATTATCAGGTGGACTGTATACTCACTTGTCACCTTATTCTATAAAAAATGTCCACGCTGCTATGAAGTCGATTTATATCACATGTATAAGCTCGGAACTATATTACAGTTCTACGGTTGCAATGTTACATTACTACGTATCTTCAAGCCGGGTAACAATACAGTATACCAAGAAAGGAAAATTTAATAAGGTATAAAATAATTAGAAATACGATAAGTGATAACTGATAACATATTGTATTATATTCATGCGTAAGGGGTTCGACTACTTTTTGTTATGAAGATTGCTTGTAAGCGTATTCATTATGGGGAATTATTTACATTTGGTTTTTCCTCTATATCTAACAATATATTGTCCAAGGCTTCATAGCCAAGTGGCGGCATTTGCTGTCGCACGGATGGGCCGGCTCGAATCGGGGTGGTACCACGACCTCACAGAATACCAGCGTGAAGTAGAGGTTTACCTCTGCGTTTCGCTTGGTGAGTGCAGGTGGCCGGAGGCCCTTTTTACTGGAAATGAGGCATTCCATCTTAGTCCTCACGGGTGACAACGCATCTGCATTTTGGTTCGCAAACGAGGATAGATGTAGATGTCTATGGGCCGCAGCAACCACTTACCATCAGGTGGACTGTGTGCTCGTTTGTCACCCTTATCCTATAAAAAAAACTATAATATTGTCATATAAGTATATTTTTTTATTCATAGATAAAGGGCTTTGTCATATATAACTACTACTATATTATTATCATATTAATTCTGTTTAAATTAATATTCTTCCGGTTTCCTACAGAAAACATTTTGGAATATGTGCGCAGTAATTGCATAATTTGATTCCTAACTCTCCTTTCCACCATCGGACAGCCAGACGTTCGGCCAGTGTACACCTCGTCGTTGTCGACTGACCACGCATTCGAACCGAACGGTTTGCTGCATCGCTCATCATGCGTACAGCAAAGGAGTGGAATAATTCACCAACATCTGTCTTTCCATCCGATTACAATGTGGCTGTCTTCAAGGAAAGTGTTAATAAGATTTTGTTAAGCTAGAGAAAGAGAATTATATAAGTTAATCTCGGCGTTCCATCTCTTTTTTTCTTCAAAGTTAACAACTTAATATAAGCTAGAATAATCTAGATACATAAACCATAACAGGACTATAGCTAAAGTTTTAAGGGAAACCTTAGAATTTTTAATATTTTGTTTATGTCAATTGTATGAAATTAAAATACCTTTTATCTTCAAATTTACAGAAGCAATAACTACATTTTAATTTATGAGTTGCATTATTTACAGAAATTGTGTAATAACTACATAGTGGCAATGTTAAATATCTTGCTGTGTAAAATGTAAATTAAAGGGAGTCATTAGCCGTTGCCCACATATGTACCACATTTAAAGTGCCGTACGCGAGGACAAATCTACTCAGGTTTGCACCTACGAGTACGTCACGTGCTTTATCGAAGAAACCGACATCTTCCACTGCACCCTGGCGAGGTAAGTTCACAGTAGCGGCGCACGGGATCTGTGAATGAAGAATTATTTTTATAATTATTTTACTGATTTATAATAATATATCTTTGTATGCCAATGATTATGTCTATAAGTATTTTTGTATTTTGTACAATGATTATATCTATAAATATTTTCCTGGTCTTAAACTGTTATGATGCTTTTTCTGTTTTTGTAATAAATAAATGAATAAAATAAAAAATAAAGTCAATAATAAATTTGTTTTGAAATGAAATAATTATTTATTTACATAACACTGATTCAGTATGTGGTAGAGCCATGCTGCAGCTATATTAGTGGTATACTTGTAGCACGATTGGGTCAGCTCCACCAGGGAAGGACTACGATCTCACAGAATACCATCGTAAAATAGCAGCTGAACGCCGCTGTATTTAGTGTGGTGATTGTAGAGAACCGCAGATCATTTTTACTGGAAAGAGGTATTCCGGTGCCGTCGAAGGCCGTCCCTCACGCAGATCATCGGTGAGATTAGTGCGACCACGTTTAAACCCATTAAACCAGTTGTAAACAGTGGCACGAGATGGGGCTTCATCGTGAAAGGCCAATCAAAGTTGTATATCATCATCAATCATAACTTTCTTGTTGACTTAAATTACATCGAAAGTTATAAACATTCAATTTTGTACGAAAATTTTCTCGCGTTAAATTCATGCTGACGTGACACAGACAATTTTCAATTTGCCGCCAAATCGTAATATATAACGGCGTATAAACAAATGACAAATTAATAGAATACATACACAATAATAGAATAACACAATTATAAAATAACCGACATATCCCAAAGAATTAGTATGCTGAAGTGGCAATGGGCCGGCCATATAGCTCGAAGAACCGACAACCGATGGGGAAAAAAGGTTCTCGAGTGGCAGACTCGTACTGGTGAGCAAAGTGTAGGGCGACCCCCCACTGACGACCTGGTAAGACATGCAGGAAGTCTATGGATGCAGGTGGCTCAGGACCATGCTTTGTGGCATTCCTTGAGGGAGGCCTATGTTCAGCAGTGGACTTGTGAAGGGCTGTAATGATGATAATGATGATACACAATAATATTGGCAAAGAGTTCGATTTTCAAAATTTGAACTTATTTTTTTATTATATCGTTTACAAGTGGTCAGTTCTAAAAACTTTCAGTGTCGCCCTCGTACAACTATCCTCGAATAAGAATCAAAATGCAGATGACTATAATGGAATGCCACATTTCCAGTAAAAACGGTCTCCGTTTCTCTACGCTCACCATACGAAACTTACCAGTATTGAGATGCTATTTTACGCTGGTATTTTGTAAGACCGTGGTCCTTCCCCGGTCGAGCCGACGCATTACTTCGTGGATATTCAATATATTAAAGATCTTAAAAAGAAAATCTTGAGAAGATCTTAAGTCAAGACTTAGCGGTCAGCCACCTGAGGATGCCTCGTGTAGGGTGGTGTGTCTTTCTTAGTATAGTGGTATTGGGAGTAGTGGTACTGGATATACTGGTGATGGTATAGTGCACGCAATTGAGGGAGGGCGGGAAATGCTCTTCAAACTAGGTAAAACACATTATTTTATTTTAATACGCAGATCTAAGCAATCTAATTTTTAAGATCTTTAAAACAAGTACTCGTAAGTATAACGGAACACCTATTTGATACTAGTAGTAGTAACTCGTAGTATAGTATAACGGTAACAGGGATGGCAGATATAATAACGATATAGAACGACGAGTGAACGCAGGAAATAGAATAAATGGGGCTCTACACTCTATAGTGGAAAGTCAGAATGTGTCCAAAAAGGCATGTATGGCAATTCACAATGCTGTGTTAATCCCTGTATGTATGGTATGTATGTATGGTCCCTGTACTTATGTATGGTGTATGGCCGTGTATGGTAGTGAAAGTTGGGTGTGGCAGAAGAAGCACGAGAGTAGAATAAATGCTGTAGAAATGCGGTCATTAAGGAGTATGTTAGGGATGAATCTGAATGACAGGGTGAGAAATTGTTTGATAAGGGAACAGTGTGGTTTGCAAGATGATGTTGTGATCAGAATTAGAAAAGGAATGCTTCGGTGGTTTGCTCATGTAGAAAGAATGAACGAGGAAAGAGTGACAAAGCAAATTTATGTTGCAGAGTTGAACGGAAGAGTCGGGAAGGGACGCTCTAAGCGAAAGTTAGAAACTGAAAATGGGCCAAATTAAGAGTACCCTTAACCGACGAGCGTGTATGCGTAGATATATGGATGTAGAGAAGGCGAGAGAGGAATGTCAGGATCGCGCCAAATGGAAGTCCGTAGTCTCTGCCTACCCCTCTAGGTGACAGGAGTGAGTGTTTATTTTATAATGCAATAATAAGCTATAATAAGCTAGCTATAATAAGCTAAATACTAAATGCTAAATGCAATCAGTGATGATACGTAAAAAAACATACGCGTCTAATAAATAACCTATTCGTTTTTTGAACTCGGTTAAAAAAAAGCTGAAAATGACGCAAACGTCATAAGAGCACCACTTTTAAGAAGGCTATTGTACTCCGAATACTATAATCACGAATACCAAAAAAAAAAAACAAAAGTATTAACAAAAGCAAAACAAACTTTTTTTAGTTCTTTGATGTCGGCTTTTACTTTACGTTAAAAGTTATATCACAGTCTCAATGTCGCTTATACAGTTACATTAAAAACTCCGTCCCCTATTTTGCCACCCTTACGGAATTTTTTCTCCAAGTTTATTGGGGGGGGGGGGGGGGGTATGAAGTAAAACCTATTGAATATAAAACAATTTGCGAAGATATTACGTAACACACATATAAAAAAACATACAGTTGAATTGTGAACCTACAAGTGAGCAAGTGAGCGCACAAATCCTCTCACAATGTCAGCTATAGCTGGTACCTGCCTACCCACAGCTAGAGCTGTCCGCAATACACATGTTTCTGCATCATTAGCGACAGTTCGCGTCTTGAATTGTAGATGTGGTTATGCGTCCACATTATTTAATTAAATAAACCTCGTTCAAGGTTGCGCTGAGCTGGCCATAAATTTTCCATTAGATCCGCAAATGATTTCTGTACGGAAGATAAGCTCGTCAGATTATTGCGAGATAACGGAACCTTGTGTCATGCTAATCGTAATCTCTGAATGCTTATAAATTATTAAGTTGTTATAATGTATTAAATTATAAACGGAAGTGGAAACAATAGAAAAGGCAACTTGGTCGTTGAAAACAACATAATATGCCCATTATATTTATGCTCATATATCGTAACTGTTTGAGAATAAACAAAATATTAGGTACATTGATAATGTATATTCACAAAAACAAAGGTAATTTTAGAAAAAAGCACTGTAAACACAAGCTAGTACTACCAGTTTCTCGACTCCACCGAGTCAGTAATTCATTCATGGGGCAATGTGTACGCGCAATTACAACAAAGTCCCAGAAAATACACATGGTCTCTCATTTTTTTATATGATAAGGGTGACAAACGAGCACACAGACCACCTGATGGTAAGTGGTTGCTGCGGCCCATATACATCTACATCTATCCTCTATTACAAATCAAAATGTAGATGCGTTGTCACCCGTGAGGACTAAGATGGAATGCCTCATTTCCAGTAGAAAGGGCCTCTGGCCACCTGCGCTCACCAAGCGAAACGCAGAGGTAAGCCTCTACTTCACGCTGGTATTCTGTGAGGTCGTGGTACCACCCCGGTTCGAGCCGGCCCATCCGTGCGACAGCAAAAGCTGCCGCGTGGCTCTACCACTGTTAACCTCTCTATTACCAAGTTTAAATATTTTATTAAATAAAAACTGTCTAAAAAGGGTTATTATAATATAAATGAATACTTGGTTGATAATAACCCATGGGAATGAGGTGGTCGCTTCCAAGCTGCTTATAAAATAAATTTTGTAAATAGTTTGTACAACCTTTCATATTGTAAAATTTACTTTAAAAAAAGTCCCGCTGGGTTTCTTGCTGGTTCTTCCCAGGACAGAGTTTTTTTTTCCGAACCAGTGGTAAAGTAAAAAATTACTTTCAATAAGAATTATATATATGTGATCCGAGTGATCCGATGTGATTATATACTCGTACATGAGAGCCGGCAAGGGATATCTTAAACGGAAGCTGATCGATCAAATTAATGATATATTAAAGATGGTCCTAATGAGAAATACCCTTAGTCACCAAAAATGTATACGTAGATATATGGATGTGAAGGAGACGAGAGAGGTGTGTTAGGATCGTGCTAAATGGGAGTCGGTAATCTGCCTACCAGCCTGGGTGATGGGCGTGAGTGTTTAAGTTATGTTATATTTTATTTTTTATCCATCCATCCATTACAATCTATAATAATTTAAAATTAAAAATTTTGTACAGCCGACTTCAATATAAATTATTAAGAATAACTCAAAAACTATTGGTCTGACCTTGATCAAATTCAATTCATATGGGATGACATGTGAAGTACCAGTTTTCAAATAAAAAAGAATCATCGTAATCGGTTCACCCAGTAAAAAGTTATGAGGTAACACACATAAAAAAACATACAGTCGAATTGAGTACCGTCTCCTTTTTGAAGTCGGCAGAAAATCCACTGCTGAACATATGCCTCCGCATAGATCGCCTCATAGGGGATTTTGCCATAGTGGCGACGCTTGGCAAGGAGGTTGGCAACCGCTGTTTTTATTATTTTCAGTTGTTACCAGGAAGATGCTGCTGTTCATCTCCTGTTTCAGTTTCCCGCTGTCGTCTCTTACGTCACCCACGGGACATAGATTTATTTTAGGCAGTTTTAACTTAAAAAAAAATCCAGCTTATATACATCCCACAGCTACGCACTGGCCTCCCCTCATTTCTGAGAGTTTTAGGGCAAGGAAATGTCCGCCGCGCTGCCCCAATGCGTGTTGACGAACTTCTCATGTCTTCGAAAATTTTTTCTTATTTTTCAGACATGCAGGTTCCCTCACGATGTTTTCGAGCACGTGGTAAATCAGCACTTAAAATTGTAATTATCAATTTCATTGGTGCTGACGGAGATCGAACCCGGGTTGCTAGAGTACTGTGAAATTTATAGCGAGTGCTAACCATCTGAGCTACCACGGCTCTAAAAATGGCACGGATTTCAATTGACTCTTATTAATTTATTTACAGCAATACAATCTTAATATTATAATGTATGAAAGTAGTAAAGGAATGTTTTGTAGTGTATACTGTGCATGTTTTTGTCTATTTGATCACTTTAAAATATGTACACAAACAAAATTTACTGCACGCAGGATGTTCGACCCTGGGATACACGAAACCAAAACACATTTGGAAAGTGTGCGTCACCGGCAAACGCGTTTGTTTACGTAGAACAGGGTCGGTTGCACCTAGGGTCGCCAGACGTCGTTTAATTTAAAAGCTGCCCTCTATCTTAGACCCAAAAATTGATCTTGTCCCCTGATTTGAAATATTTAAAAGAGGGGAAAGCAATATCGTGCGTATTCGACATTTCCTCTGCTTGTTGAGGTCAGAGTTAAAAATCCCTTAGAGGTGACGCGCGATGCTAGAGAGACAAACTACGTTACATTACGTTTTAATAATTTTCCTGTCCACAAAAAGGACACAATAGTTAAACAATCGAAATGTTCATATTGGACTCACGGGATAGTGAAATTGTTTTTTTTTAAATTAATTAATGTTGCTACCGATGCCATAACAACATTTTATTGAAAACAATATGATGTCCCTTACTTACTTTATATGTCCTATATTTATCAAATTGTCTAAAACATAAAACATGAGCTGGCAGCCCTAGCGCAGTGAACTTTAAAAACGGTCTGACCCTATAAACAGGTTTTCGTGAAATTAGGCCGTTGCAGGCCCGTCAGGAAAACCCACGTGTGCTCCCTGTTTGTCCTGTCCCTGTATACCCTGCGTTGCACCCAATAACAAATTATTTGTTTGGGGAATTTTAATTGGAGTTACAACGTAGATTTGTAGGTTATGTTTCTGCTTTATGCAACAAATCATAACATATTTCCAGGACATGGGACGTTATTATGTTCTGAAAATACTCTATGGCGTTGTTTTGTTATGAAATAGAATAAAATAACATGAAATCGAATAGAATAATTTTCATTCAATATAAATTTCAGTTAATTTTTTTTATTAAAAGATATGTAACTCCTCACACTAGGATTTTTCCTGTATTGTGGAAGCAGTTTACAAACATTAATTTGCACTAGGACAAACATCCAGAATTTTATTTGTCATCCAAACAAATACTTGTTCCGTGCAGGATTCGTATCCGCGACTCTCAGTGCAGTAGCTGAATGTTAGCCAATACGCCACGGAGCAATCAAATGTAATTCTTATTAAAAGTTAGGAAAAACTAGCTTGTTTGTATATACGCTAAGAGAAAAACCTCCGTCCTGGGAAGACACAGCAAGAAACCAAGCGGTACTATACTTGTTTGTAAACTATTATTTATAATGTATTTAATACGATATTTTAAAATGCTACACCTAAGCCCTATACACATAATACACTAAGTGCATGCATGTTACACAATAAGTACTAAACACTGCGTGGTTAGTGTACCACCCGCTGGGCGGAAGAATGGTAAGAAACTCAACGGGACTTTTTTTTAATGTAACAGTTTACATGAAGAATGTTTTAGGATTAATTTAAAAATCATTTTATAAACCGCTTAGCGGTGATTAGATCATTCCCAGGGGTTATAATTTTTTTTTAAGTTTGGCGGGGTTGAAGGGCTTGCTATGATTACTGCATTAATGTGGTTGGCTGAAATTGTGATCCGCGTTTTTATAGTCGTTAATGGTGATAGAAAGATATAAAATTATTTTTACATTAATAAGTGGCACACAGGAGCAATAAGGGGAAACAGGGGCACACAGTCCACCTGTTTTTTTATTTCTTTTTTTTTTAAACTTTATCTCCACACTAGGATTTTCTCCTGTATCGCGGGGGCAGTTTACATACATAAATTGCACACAGACAAACACCTAGACCCGGAAAAATTATTTGTAGGCTATACAAATAATTGTTACGTACGGGATTCGAACCCGCGGACCTTATCATACCTCATATACTCATTGCTAAGCCACTGCGCCACGGAGCCGTCAAGTTTTATTTACAAGTGATTGTTGTGGCCCATAGACATCTACCCTGGATTAAGAATCAAAATGAAGATGCGTTGTCACCCTTGAGGACTAAGATGGAATGCCTTATTCCCATTGAAAGTCGGTCTCTGGTTTTCTACACTCACCATATGAACACAGCAGCATTAAGCTGCTATTTTACACTGCTATTCTGTAAGGGTGTGGTCAATCCACGGTTGGGCTGATCTATTCGTGCTATGGCGTGGCTCTACCACATATAAAACTAAATTTATTTACATTTAGTGGCGCCTTTTTATTTCTGGATCAACCGTGAATTTTAACCTATTTATGAGAATTATCAAAATCGATTCACAGTTGGCAAAGTTATCACGCAATGTCTATATAAAAGAACATAAAGTTGAAATGAAAACCTTCTTTTTCGTTTATTTTGAAGTCAACTAAAAATATAGTTTACGACAATCCCAGCACTTGTCCCCAGCCGGAGGTCGCACGTCACGAGCCCGCGACATTTGCGCAGAGGCAATCGCCATCTCCATGTTGCTTTTGGATAATAAATTATTTTTAAGTTTACACCACCTCGACACACAAAGTTTCGCCCAGTGTTTGATTATTAATTAATTTCGTTGTAACGTTTCTTCCTGAGCTGTAATAATATGTTTCTTGTATAATAATATGTCAATATAAATTGTATGTACAAACACTGCTATTTTACGGCAGGTAGATAAGAGGGTAGTAGTTCCTACCTAAACAGACTTTTATACAGAAATGGAGTCTTAGCACCTAGGCTACTAGACTAGCCCATTTACAAGCGCTGTTTCCTTTTTACATATATGTGTATTATGCTCAGGTTGTTGTGTTTTTTATTCTTTATTTCATTTTTAATACGTTACCTTCACACTAGGATTTTATCCTGTATCGTGGGGGCAGTTTACATAAATAAATTTCAAAAGGACAAACATCCAACCTGGAACAATTATATGTAAGCCATACAAATACTTGGCAACTCATTGTCAAACCACTACGCCACGAAGCCGTCAGCTGAGGAAATATACCGTCTCTCCAAATGCCAATCTAACTTTTCTTAATTCCTTATTAATGAGCTCAATGATAGTGTGAATATGTCACTTCGTTAGTTCAACGAAAAAAGATAGATTAGGTATTCATTATTCATTCATTACAGCCCTTCACAAGTCCACTGCTGAACATAGGCCTCCCCCAAAGAATGCCACAAAGCACGGTCCTGAGCCACCTGCATCCATCGACTTCCTGCATGTCTTACCAAGTCGTCACTCCATCTTGTGGGGGGACGCCCTACACTTCGCCTACCGGTACGAGGCTGCCACTCGAGAACCTTTCTTCCCCATCGGTTGTCGGTTCTTCGAGCTATATGGCCGGCCCACTGCCACTTCAGCTTACTAATCCGTTGGGCTATGTCGGTTACTCTGGTTCTACTGCGGATATCCTCATTCCTAAGTTTATCACGCAGTGAAACTCCGAGCATAGCCCTCTCCATAGCTCGCTGAGCGACCTTGAGCTTCCTCATACGGCCAGCAGTGAAGGACCACGTCTCAGTTCCGTAAGTCATCACTGGCAACACGCACTGGTTGTACAATTTTGTTTTAAGGTTTTGAGGTATTTCTGACGAGAAGATGTGTCGTAGCTTCCCGAACGCTGCCCAGCCGAGTTGAATCCGTCGATTGACCTCTCGGTCGAAGTTGGACTTACCTAGTCGGACTATTTGTCCCAGGTAAACATACTCGTCAACAACTTCGAGCTTAGTGCTCCCAACAACTACCGGCATAGGTGTGACATGGACATTAAACATAATCTTTGTTTTGTCCATGTTCATCTTAAGACCTATCCGTTGGGAGACACTATTGAGGTCATTGAGCATAGTGCTTAGTTCCTCCAGCGATTCTGCCATGAGGACTATATCGTCGGCAAATCGAAGGTGAGTGATGTACTCGCCATTGATGTTAATTCCGTATCCTTTCCAGTCCAGAAGCTTGAAAACGTCTTCCAATGCAGCGGTGAAGAGTTTCGGGGATATAACGTCACCCTGTCTTACACCTCTCTGCAATTGGATAGGTTTCGTACTCTGGTTCTGTACTCGGATAGCCATCGTAGCTCTACTGTACAAACACTTCAGCACTTCGATATACCGACAGTCAACTTGGCACCGCTGAAGGGACTGCAGCACCGCCCAAATTTCGACGGAATCAAAGGCTTTCTCATAGTCCACATACGCCAGACATAGTGGCAAATTGTACTCTTCGGACTTCTGTACAATTTGCCGTAGGGTATGTATGTGGTCTATGGTGCTAAAGCCCTTTCGGAAACCGGCTTGTTCGGGAGGCTGGAAGTCGTCAAGTCTGCGCGCGAGACGATTCGTAATGACTCTCGAAAACAGCACGTAGATGCGGCTCAGAAGGGAAATCGGTCTGTAGTTCTTCAAGAGAGCGTTGTCACCTTTCTTGAAGAACAAGACCACCGCACTTCTGCTCCACGCCTCCGGTGTAATGCCACCATGGAGGACGGAATTAAAGAGCTTCTGAAGGACTTCAAGTACCGGTCTTCCACCCGCTTTCAGAAGCTCCGCTGTAATTCCATCCTCGCCTGGGGCCTTGCCGTTTTTAAGGTCCTGGAGAGCCATTCTAATCTCGCAGACTGACGTCCGGGATATCTTCGGAATAGTGTCGGATAAGACTCGCTCTTGGATCGTTACTCACACTTGCGTGTGGCTCCAACGATGACGTGTACAGCTGCCCATAGAACCTCTCAATCTCACTCAAAATCTCAGGTGCCCCGGAAACGATGCTGCCACATTCGGTCTTCAGCTTTGACAGTTGGCTCTTTCTGGCAGACAGATCTCTGGCAAAGACTTTGGAGCCTTGGTTCCGCTCGATCGCTTCTTCAATACGAGCTGTATTGAAGTTGCGTAAGTCTTGCCGCATGCATTTAGAGATCTGTCTGTTCAGTTGCCTGTATGCTGTCAAATCTGTTGAAGAATGTAGCCTCATCTCCCGTCTAACAGCCATGAGATTAAGAGTGTGATCGGAGAGTTTTTGTGTTCTTCTGCGGCGGGTCTTGCAGAACTTAGCTCCGACCGCATGGACAGTTTCCACGAGCTTGTCATTCATATCGTCCACTTCATTGCAGTCTTCTAGGCACTGAAAACGGTTTTGTAACTCGAGCTGAAAGGTTTCGGGACTTTGGATTAGAGCACGAGGGGGACGGAGCGTTGACTTCATCAGACGAGACCTCTCCAACTTAACATTTAGGTTCAGTGTGCCTCTAACCATTCGGTGATCGCTGCCGGTTTTCACCCTCGCGATCACTGAGACATCACTGAACAGTTGTCGTCTGGTCGTCATAATGAAGTCAATCTCATTTTTTGTCGAACCGTCGGGGCTCGACCAGGTCCACTTCCTGTGGGGCCGCTTCTTGAAGAAAGAGTTCATCATAAAGAGTCCCTCTTTCTCCATGAAGTCGGCCAGCTGCTGGCCCCTTGGGTTCCGTTGCCCTATTCCAAATTTCCCTACTTTCAGCTCACCGTTCTCTCTTGTGCCTAGTTTTGCATTGAAGTCTCCCATTAACACCGTATATTGGGTTT
Organism: Parnassius glacialis; assembly: GCA_033319125.1. Taxonomy (NCBI): domain Eukaryota; kingdom Metazoa; phylum Arthropoda; class Insecta; order Lepidoptera; family Papilionidae; genus Parnassius; species Parnassius glacialis. The sequence continues at coordinate 274,261 of JAVANC010000005.1, read as the reverse complement.
TGGAGGAATGCATGGCTCTAGAGATATCCTCATACATTTCCTCCACCTCCTCATCGGGGTGTGCCGAGGTTGGTGCGTAAACCTGTATGACCTTCAGCGAATACCGTTTGGTGATTCTGAGTATAAGGTACGCAACCCTCGTCGACACACTCCCGATCTTTACAACGTTGTTAACGAGAGACTTGTGGACGATAAATCCGACACCTCCTTGGGACAGATGGTCGCCCTCCCGGTGATAGAGCAAGTTGCCGGATTCGAGGATTACCGTGTCCTCCCCCTCTCTTCGGACTTCGGATAATCCTATAATATGCCAGCGCAACTTGTCTATCTCTTCTTCCAGCTCCACGATCTTCTCGTCAGTCCTCAGGGTGCGTGCGTTGTACGTTGCCAGGTCGAGTCGTCGTAGGTGGCAACCGAACCTCCACCGGAGATTCTTAGCACCCCCTGCCCCGCCGTTACCATGGTCGCCACCGTAGCCAGGAATAGCGGGGCCGCCGGGGACTGGGGGCCGTCTCTTTGTTACTCTCGTCATTTGGGGGGTATTTGCCATAGTTGCCACGCTTGGCGAGCGGGTTGGCAACCGCAGTTTTTTTATTGTACTTTTGGCTATATTCAGGAAGATGCTGCTGCCCATCTCCCGCCTGTTTCCCTTTGTCGCCTTTTACGACACCCACGGGAGGATATGGGGTAGTGGATATTCTTGACCGCCACTACACGGCAAGAAGAAGATTAGGTATACTTAAACTTAATTACAATATAAAGTTCTGAAATCTGAAGTTACTCACAGAATACCAGCGTAAAATAGCAGCTTAATGTTGCGGTGTTTCGAAGTAGAGAGTAATTTGTGTAGAGAACTAATAATTTAATTTCTTGAATTAGTCGTCAGTGGTGACAATGCACCTACATTTTTATTCTTAATCGAGGATCTCTATGGGTCAAAACATCCACTTACGTGGAACGTATGCTAGTTTGTCACACTCATTTTATAAAAAGAAATACATTATGTTGAAGAATAGCTGTTTGTTTTCACTTGAAGGAGGTGCACTCTGCGGAGTGGTGGATGAGAAACCAACTTAGACTGATGATGGAGCATTACCAGTGCGAGGAAACAAGCTCTAGGCTCACGTAAACGCCTGCTCGCTGTGGTCAGTATGGACAAATTTATTCTTCTACGTAAACACCTGCTCGCCATGGTCAGTATGTACAAATCTTCCATGTAATACGAGATTTGCCTGCTGGCACATTTTTCTGCAGACTTTCAATAAGGAGACTGTACTCAATTCGACTGTATGTTTTTTATGTGTGTTACCTCATACCTTTTTACTGGGTGAACCGATTTCGATTATTCTTTTTTTATTTGAAAGTTGATACTTCTCGTGTGGTCCCATATGAATTTGATCAAGGTCAGACCAGTAGTTATTGAGTTATTCTTAATAACTTATATTGAAGTCGGCTGTACAAAATTTTTAATTTTTAATTTTTTATAAATCTATTGTATATATACGAGTATATAATGACCTCCAGACCGCATTTCGGTCACGTCTTTTCGTCTTATATATAAGATAGGATCATAGTGCCCGAGCGTATGCGCAAGCACTACTCACAGAATACCAGCGTAAAATAGCAGCATAATGCTGCTGTGTTCCGAAGTAGAGAGTAGTTTGTGTAGAGAACTAATAATTTAATTTCTTGAATTAGTCGTCAGTGGTGACATCCGGTAAAACGTATGCTCGTTTGTCACACTCATTTTATAAAAAGAAATACATTATGTTGAAGAATAGCTGTTTAATGTAATAATCGCACTTGAAGGAGGTGCACTTTGCGGAGTGGTGGATGAGGAACCAACTTAGACTGATGATGGAGCATTACCAGTGCGAGGAAACAAGCTCTAGGCTCACGTAAACGCCTACTCGCCGTGGTCAGTATAGACAAATCTTTCATGTAATGTTTGCCAGCTGGCACATTTTTTTATAAATCGATTCTCTATATACGAGTATATAATGACCTCCAAACCGTATTTCGGTTACGTCGTTTCGTCTTATATACGATAGGATCATAGTGCCCAAGTGTATGCGCAAGCACAGGTGCACTCTCTATTCCCTCACTCTCATAGTCCGATGGGACTGCAATCCGACACGACCGGAGGGAGATCAAGCGCAGCATTTACATGGCATCGGGGTAAACACCGTCAACCTTCTGACTCCGGGCTGGTACTGACAATTTTTTGACAGGAAAACCCAATAACTGTTTTCCGGATTCGAACCCGGGACCTCACGATCAGCACCCGCGTTTTTACGAACTCTAGACCAATGAGTTAATCATTACGAGTACACGTGATTGCATTTATGGTAGGAGGATGAGCGCGTGACTCGGAGAATGTTATCGCGGATTGAGCCGGGCAATATACATAATCTGTTTTCCTGATTTACGATGCGGTTCGCTTTGTTATTGCTTTGCGACACTATTCAACTAGAAATCGTTTCATTATTGCCTCTTATGTGCGATTATAGTTAACTGGATCATAAAACTGACTGAGGCTTTGAGAATATTATATGAGGTTTATTCGAAAAATGATAGAAAGTTATACTTGTACATGTTAACAAAGCGTATTTAATATTTTGTAATAGCTTCATTCTTTCTTTGAAACTAGCAACTTGCTCCGGTTCAACTGCATATGATATAATATTAATTACGTGTTATATAGATTTAAGTTATCTAACACAATTTATCATATAAGTATATATTTTTCGTTTTCTCCAAAAAATATTCACGTTTTTCAGATAAAATGTAGATCCCCTGGCATTGCTCTCTTTCTGTTCATAAAATTTTATCACAATCGGTTCAGCCATTTCTAAGATTAGCCCGGACAGACAGACGCACAATTTTTTTAAAAAAAATTGTTATTTATGTGGGTTATTATAAACTAATTTGCTTAATTCCGCGTAAAGAAAGAAAATGATGTGTCCTGCCCAGTTTTAAGGGGATCTCCCACCCTCCCTCTATCGCGCGCACTAAACCCGTCGCCGTCAATCCCAGCCCTACCATCCCCAGCACCACCACACTAGGCACGACACACTACTCTCGATAATACGACACGTGTTTCGCCTCTACACGAGGCATCCTCAGATGAAGTAGACTGCGGAGGCCGCTAAGCAGCTATTCAAGGCGACGGGTATAGAGCGCGCGATTGAAGGAGGGTGGGAGGTGGGAGGTCCCCTTAAAATTAGGCAAGACACATCATTTTCTTTCTTTACGCGGAATTAAACAAATTAGTTTATAACAACCCCATTATAATGGATTTCCGCAAAGTAACGCCTGATTCTATTAACTAAGTTATTTATGTGTTAATAGCATTAAAGTATCCCCTAAGCTTAATAGTATTTATATGTATAGATAGTATAGTAAAATATTTATTTTAAAAAATAACCTAAGTTATTTAGTAGGCATAATCCGGCTACATTGTGGCTCATAACTCGTCAATATTTTGCACCGTGTCGCTTTGAATCTTGAATATAATAAAAGTAAAAATTATCTCAAATTACTTCATCTCGTATCAGACGTAAAATACGCAGACTGGCGACGGGGAGGGGACTGGCGAGCGATTGCCAAGCTGCCTGCCTGTGTGGCAATTTAGCCAACTCTTTTTTACAACGAGGACTTTCACGAGCTTCTGAAGCAGGCCTTGAGTTATTTTCGAAGTGATTGTTTACTTCTGACAGTCTCTCAAATTATTCACGGTTGACTGTTAAATAATGCGAAAGGCACTAAGTCCGCTCTTTATATTGCTTATTTTAAGGTGTGTAATGAAGGTTAAATAAATAAATATTCAAATAGTCCTTTTGTAAGAATTGTCCTTCTGAACGGTTTGTAACTTTATGTTATGTTGTCATCTTAGTTTATTATGTTGAAATTACGCGCTGGGTGTAATCAAATGGCTGCATATACTTTACACTAATAAAGGTAGCACCATATGCAAGTTATAGAAGGTCAAGCTTCAGCCAACGCTAGCGTAGGCAAATTGATACAAGGCTAGTGCTACAGTCTACATGTTGGTCAAGTTTCAAAGAAACCAATCCTAACTGCCAGTGTTCACTAGATAGAGATATCCACATATCGGCTGTTATCTGGATAATTAGCGGTCCACTAATATACGATTTATAAGAAATTTTCTTTCTCGCACAACTTTCCAGTGAAATTGACTATCACCAGTAACTTTTCAGCACCGATACGACTTGGATCTTCAAGAAAAGAGCCTACTCTCTTTCAAAAAGTCGGTAACGCATCTGCAATTCCCTGGTGTTACAGTTGCTAATGGTCGAAACTTACCATGCCGCATGCTCGTCTGCCCCCTCTTCCAAGCAAAATTTCGTAAGTTGAGCTTAGAGCATCAGATACCCTTTTTAATGATAACAAAACTTTCTATTTTTGTTCTTAAGGAAAACTGGGCCAGCTAGGCGAGCAATGTCAAGCCATGGCTAAAGAAATGGTCTGTCTATGCGTATGTACTCGCCTTCATTTGGTGAGCTGTGGCCAACATGTATAGTCGGCTTTAGAATGTGATTCGCGCTATCGCTCCAGACACGCCGTCGCCTCCGTTCCGTTGCCAAACAGCGGCTTGTGACATCATGTCGGGATTTCTGTACCAAGATAGAATATTACAAATGGGATGGAAAAATTAAAAGCTTAGATATAGACTACAAGATGTTAATCTTTCTATGGGGAAATGTATACGCTTTTACAAGTTTACAACAAAATTCCAGAAAAAGTTCAAAGTTTGTCAATCAACAAGTTCAAAAGGTTTATTAAAGAAAAATTGTACCTACAATAAGGGTTATTATAATAATAAGGAATACATGAATGAAAATAGCCCTTAGGAACGAGGTGATCAATACCATGCTGGTTCTATTATAATTAAATATAAAAATTGTACAAAATTATTGTAGAATTATACAACATGTTTAAAAATATATAATCTCGCTGGGTTTCTTGCTGGGTTTTCCGAGGACAGAGGTAGTTGCCGAACCAGTGGTAAATAAAAAAATACTGAATAAGTAATATGTAATAATCAACAGGCTCGACGAGTACACAAAGTTCAAACATATAAATAATGATATACAGTTATTGTAGATTTTGAAAATACGGGTAAATAAGGCTTCTACTTTTATTTGAAATTATCCGAATTAGCTCAAGATTATTATCTAAACTAGATATTCCTACCCTACCATCAATTATTTTTAATGATAATGTCATACCATTCACTCCCCATGTACAGAACCTTGGTCTGAATGTTGATGGTTGCTTAACATGGAACAAACATATACAGGAGGCGAGTCGCAAAACTACTGGAACTTTGCGATCTCTATATCGATTAAAAAACTTTCTTCCCACCAATACTAAGATTTTACTTGTCCAGTCACTTACTCTACCGGTTATTGGTTATGTCGATGTGTGTTGTTCAGACCTGTCTCAACATCATCTTAATAAATTGGATCGTCTGCTTAACAACTGTATCAGATACATTTATGGTCTCCGTAAATAGGACCATGTATGTTCTTTTCGTGCCCAGTTAAATTGGCTGCCTATCCGTCAGCGCAAATATGTTAGAACACACTGCACTCGTTTCTGAATGATCCACGTGCTTCCGAGTATCTGAAATCCAAATATCAATACCTGGGAGATTCTCATAATTGTTCTCCCCGTTTTCCGGCTAATCTTAAGTTGCTCACTCCTTTACACCGTACTGGTTACTTATCTCACTCTTTCGCCCTCACGGCCACCAGACTCTGGAACGACATCCCTCTTGACATTAAAAAAGCTCCCAACAAGTTTGTTTTGAAAAATCAAGTACGAAAGCATGTGAAAAAATCGTTGCAAGTTTAACCCTTTCGCTGTCCCGTGCACTACATATAGGTCATTGCTATTGTCTTACTATTGTGTCTGGAAACCGGACAGTGAACGTGTTAAACTAACACGGCTCTTATTTTCATATACATACATATTATGTATATTTCATATTTGTTTTGACGTTGATAATATGTATATATATTAATTGTACGTATTAAAGTATATATTTACATTGCGGTCGGTGGAAAGAAAAGGGGAGATCTCCCGCCGGGCAAGGTCTTCTCTGCCCGGGAAGCGGTATAATATACTGTTTTTGCTTCGAAAATATGACACCGTGACTTAGGCTTTGATGTGTTTTGCTTGTGGCGCGACGCAGCGTCGCCACAATATATACACAGTCAGTTCATAAGTATTGTCACACAGTAAAAACTTTTCTTTTAGAATGCTGGCCACAAAAAAGTTTATTGAATTCGAATTTCGAATTGTTCAAGAAAATAAAACTGTATACTTTTTAGAATTTTACTCATTTTTAAATATGGAGTGGACGCTTAAAGAAGACCGTGTTGCAGTTATTGCGTTGCATCGTTGCGGTTACGCGCCAATTAAAATTTTTGACATACTGAAAAATTTGAATATAACCAAAAGATTTGTTTATCGTACCATCAAACGATACAATGAAGACTCTAGTGTAGATGACAGGTCAAGAAGTGGTCGCCCTCGGTCTGTTAGGACTCCAGCAGTGATAAAAGCTGTGAAGGCGCGAATTCAAAGAAATCCCAAACGTAAGCAGAAACTGTTGGCCCTTCAGATGGGGTTAAGCAGAACCACGGTGAAAAGGGTGTTAAATGAAGACTTAGGGCTTCGGGCACATCGAAGAAAAACAGGACATCATTTGTTAATGGACCTGAGACTGAAGAGATGCCGCGCTTTGTTGAAGCGGTACGCGGGAAAAAATATCGGGAAATTCTTTTTTCGGATGAAAAAATTTTTACCGTAGAAGAGAGCTACAACAAACAAAATGATAAGGTGTACGCACACAGTAGTGAAGAAGCGAGCAACCGTATTCCGCGTGTCCAACGAGGTCATTTTCCATTCTCGCTCATGGTATGGTTGGGAGTTTCTTATTGGGGCTTAACAGAGGTACATTTTTGTGAGAAAGTTGTAAAAATGAATGCAGTTGTGTATCAAAATACAGTCCTGACGAACCTTGTGGAACCTGTTTCTCATACCATGTTCAATAACAGGCACTGGGTATTCCAACAAGATTCGGCGCCAGTTCATAGAGCGAAGAGCACACAAGACTGGCTGGCGGCGCGTGAAATCAACTTCATCCGGCACGAAGACTGGCCCTCCTCTAGTCCAGATTTGAATCCGTTAGATTACAAGATATGGCAACACTTGGAGGAAAAGGCGTGCTCAAATACAAGTAAGAGGCCGCGATATTCCGCCCGAGTGAATCGGCCTGCAACGCAAAAGCATGCGCATTTCTATTTACATGCATTTGTTCCGCTTATTCTGTTTCTGTTTATTCCGCTTATCTCATTATTTGCAATTTTGCATAGAAGTCATTATTTATTTCTATAGGCCACATTAGACATAGTAATGACACGCTATTGTTTAACGTAGGTATTTAACGTTCGCCTATTTCTCGAAGGTTCCGCTCGGCGACGTCTCGGCCGCGGTAAACAGCACCATATCAAATACAAGGTGTAAAACCCTATTTCAACCCCTCAGGGGGTTGAATTTTCCAAAATCCTTTCTTAGTGGGTATAGAGAAAGGAGTGGGTGTCAAACTTCAAGTCAATCAGACGTATAGTTTTGGAGATCTCGTGCTGAGTGAGTGATTCAGTGGTATTTCGCTTATTTTCCTTATCACGGGACTTCCCGGGCCTACGAATAACCGCGCGAGGAGAATGTTCGCTTTAAATATGTGGTTAAGTTTTACAATTGAGGCAAACTAGTCAAGTAGGCGCTTATCGCAGTCGTTATAAAAAATTACGTGCAATTAACGCTAATAATTTATTCCATATAGAAATCAGATAGTAGAAGTCGAATCATATCGGAGTGATACAACAAACAATATTGCTTAAAACGTTTTAGTTAGAAGCTATTTCGACTTACAATTTGCTTGTATCTTTATAAAAATTTGTTAATTTAGAACAACAGTGACAACAGTGATAAAGAGTATTGATTTCGTCAACAGTTCTTTAATTAGCATACTTTATATGCACAACAGATGTAAAGAAATTATATTTGATATTAAAATGTTTTGGTTTCTTTTTAATACCATACCAGCGAATAAAAAGGATTCCCTGTGCAAAGTCAGTAAAAGGAACATATGAAACATTTCAGCCTTTCTCTGTCACACTCTCAATGAAAAATAAGGTTTTTTTTGATAGTGTTCTAAACGTGGTGTTCATATGTGGTAGAGCCATGCTGCAGCTATATTAGTAGTATAGTTGTAGCACAAATGGATCGGCTCGACCAGGGAAGGACCACGCTTTCACAGAATACCAGCGTAAAATAGCTGCTTAAAACTGCTGTGTTTCGTATGGTGAGTGTAGAGAACCGGAGACCCTTTTTACTGGAAAAGAGGCATTCTATCTTAATCATCACGGCTGACAACGCATCTGCATTTTGATTCGCAAATGAGGATAGATGTAGATGTCTATGGGCCACAGCAACTACTTACCATCAGGTGAACTGTGTGCTCGTTTGTCACCCTATACTATAAAAAAATAGAAGACTATAAATCTAAGGTTAAGGTTAAAAATGCCGGTGTTCAACTTAACTTAGGGGCTTAGTGTCCGTGGCTTGGTCACCCACGGTGAACAAAGAGGAACGCACATAGCAATTTGGCGAAGAGCGGGCCCGGGGTGGCCACCCTGAGTGAAGAGTGCTGGTATGGCGATGTGTTTCCCTATCCTCTGCAGCCAAACCTTATTATTTTATATTATATTAGTTGGCGGCGAAGCCATAGACCAGATCCACCTCTGGGGTCAGGAATGCTAGTGCTTCTGAGTGCTCGTTTCTCCTGGTCTTCGCGTATCGGACACGGACGTAACGGACGCCCCGTCCGTTGCGCGTGCTTAGTTGGAGGCCGCGGAGGTGGTGACCCATGTGTTCTGGTTCACCTTGCCTGAGAAGGAGATGGGGAGAAGTAGTCCTTAAGTAGTCTCCTTAGAAGGAGTCGCCATGCGGTGACTGGCGCTGGTGGGGCGGCGGATGTGTGCGAAAGCGTTCCCGTGACCCTGCCAACATGCGGCGAAGGTAGGGGCATTTCCCCATGTAAAATAAAAAAAGAAAATATACGGTTGTTAAGAAGTGAATCTGATTGACAAGGTGAGGAATTGTGTGACAAAAGTGTAGTTTGTAAACCACACTTTTACCGCTTAATGCTTTGGTGGTTTGGTCAATAGAAAGAATGAACGGGGTAAGAGTAACCAAACAAATTTATAATGGGGTTGTTATAAACTAATTTGCTTAATTATGCATAAAGAAAGAAAATGATGTGTCCTGCCCAGTTTTAAGGGGACCTCCCACCCTCCCTCAATCGCGCGCACTATACCCGTCGCCGTCAATCCCAGCACTACCATCCCCAGCACCACCACACTAGGCACGACACACCACTCTCGAAAATACGACACGAGTTTCGTCTCTACACGAGGCATCCTCAGGTGAAGTAGACTCCGCGGAGGCTGGCCGCTGTTTATAACAACCCCATTATAATGGATTTTCGCAAAGTAACGCGTGATTCTATTAATTATCAAACAAATGTATGTTGCAGAAGTGAACGGCAGGGACGCCCTAGACGAATGTTTATCGACCAAATTGGCGATATATTGACGATAGACCAGATTAAGAGTATACCCCTTAACAGACTGCAATGTATGCGTAGGTGTAGATGTGGATGTAAAGGAGGCGAGAGACGTGTGTTGGAATCAAGCCTAATGGAAGTCTGTAGTCTCCGTCAACCCCTCTAGGTGCTTTAAAATATAGGTATAGTGACGTTGCGCTACGCTTCATATCTTGCAACAAGTATAAATTTGCTGCGTTCACTTGAGACTATTACCGGTCTGGTGGCACGCTACACAAAAAACAATTCCAATTCGCATTTCAATTAACATTTGAATGAGTAACCAACTGTACACGTGATTCGAAAAACGCTATATAATCCTAAGTAACAGGTGACCTTGTACCTTACACAAAGCAAATCAATTCAGAGTTCTCGCCGTCCCGAAATAGCTTTTCATCCGAAAAAGGATACAAAGTCCATCGCCTCACGGATCATGTTCCAATGTACACTTAATAGATATTTCTTTCTTTCTATATCTCACAAAAAATATACGGTTATAGAAGGGTTATAAAAAATAGCAATTCTCAGAATCATCTGATTCAATAATCCAATTGTATTATTTTAAATTAAGTTCATTGTTCGTTCTGTTGCCGAGGCGCGCACACAATAGCTAATAATAATAATAAATGATTTATTTTCTCACCACAATCGCAATATTACATAAGTAAATGAATTAATGTTAAAGTATTTCGCCTCATTGTTTTACTGCTAACTGGTGTCTAAGCTAGGCTTTGCGCCTGTATCTCAGGACGCCAGGTCTGCCAGACCTGACATCCTGAACATCACAATTCTTTTATTATTTACATGTACCATATGTGTAATTTATATAATGTACCTTCTTTCTTTTATGTTTATATTTAATCTGACCATTTAAAGGGAGTTTTCAGACGCTTTTTGGAAGTGTATAAATGACTGGGTTCGGCAAAGGCGGCATGTATGTTATAATGTTACTTAATAAATTATTATTGTGTAACATATTAAGTGATTGTAAACTGTTCCTTTTTTAAAAAAATGTCCCGCTGGGTTTTTAATTTGCTGGGTCTGTAATCATTTTTTCGCGAAATTTTCTCTGTGGCCTGTCGTGTATTTTTTTAATGAAAAACCTTACATAACTCGGTTACTTTAGACATTATTAGTGATAGTATTTACTCTGTAAGTGATAGCACACGTTGCTCGGCAACAACATAATCAATAGACGTTTATTTCGAAGGGTGAGTATTGTTAGATAGGTATAATAGTAAGTTATACCATAAGTCGTACAGGACGTGCGGAGTTGGAATAATAAGTGCGAGTGCCTTGTGTTGTATTAAAGCGCGCCGAAGTTGATGTCGAGATTAACTTTATTATTCTATGCTTAGTAAGTTTCCATTCCCTGAAGAGCTTCTCGGCTCATCATATGACCGACAGACAAGTTAATTAAAAATATACCCAGTGTAAATGTATACCGGTACTATATGTACTGGCTTGAGGCTACTTCGACTGTTTTGGCATTAATATTATAATGCACAATATCAACTGAATGAAGTAAAAAAAAAAAACATTTAATGGCTATTATGGTGTCAAGTTTTTAGAAATGGTTTTCATTATTACTCGTCAACATTTTAAGAAAAAAATAAAGTTAAAGTTGGTAAAAAATATTTTGCCTATATCCGCTCAATAAAATAAAATGACGTATCTTACATAGTGACAAGAGTACCTCCCGCGCTCCCTCAATTGCTTGCACTATCCCCGTCACCACTGATACCAGCACCACTATCATACTAGGAAAGACATACCAACGACGACAATACGACACGTTTTTCACCTCTACACGAGGCATACTCAGGTGACTCTGCGGTGGCTGACCGCTAAGTGAGCGGCGAACTAAAACATCTGCTATTTATACAACTCGCTGACACAACCATTCCCCACTTAAGTAGCGAGCGACTGCGTCATGCAATAAAACATGTGACCAATCACTACCTGATCCTGACGTACGCAGCCGCATGTAAAATTAATAACAAGCCGCCGCAAAACGCTCGTCTACCCTCCAATTATGCAACCAAGGCTGTCTCTAACTGATCCAGCACACACAGTTGCAGCCCTTTATTACATGCATGTAAGTTTTGAAAGAAGTGGTTGCTGGCTAGGTTGTGTTCAGTGTACAACAAATATTTAGCAAAATGGGATTTACCGGGATTACAATTCCTGTACGCGGCTCTTTATAACGTGTTTTCTTTTTGTTTCGAAGTTGGGACTAGTCTGACCCACGTAAACGGCGTGGCATTCGTCACAAACAAGTTTGTAAACACCCGACTTTTGAATATCTAACTTATCTTTATTATTACAGATATTCCTAAGAGAATTGTTTGTTTCTTCAAATTAGGTGAGACACATCATTTTATTTCATTGAGCGGATATAGGCAAAATAATTTTAACAGGTTTTAAGGATTTCCGCAAAGTCAAGCCTGATTATATTAAAAAAAATAATGCTTTTACAAAACAGATATATCTCGCGAGAAGTTTTAATATCATATAAATAGTGTAATGTAATAAATTGATGGGTTTGATTTAATCTATGGTCAATTTTCTTCTTTTTAGATCATTTCAATCAAAAATTGTTTTTAAAAATGTCTTTTTTAGTATTAATTTATTTTTTGTATTCACTAGCTATGAGAATAATAATCATGTTGCACTCGTAAAATTTGATTTTTAATACGATTGGTTGCTACGGTAGCACTTTAATTTGTTTTGATTGACAGGTGAGTAATCAAAGGGTATGCGTTAAATCAAGATTTAATCCTATACAGTTTGCTACGATTACGTAAAAAATACGATTAAATTATTTCAGAGTTGCTTCCCTAAGAGAATCAACTGGAAATAGCTTTGTTATTCATCTTCATCACAGTCACAGGTACTGTCAAATGATGCACAAATTACAACATATCCAAATCAAGAATGCACTGTCAAGTGTTTTCGAACAAATTAAAAAAAAAGCTAGAAATTGAATAGCATTGTCGTAGCTAAGATTTGTCGTATCTAAGATACAAGTATCTCTTTGCGACTCTTTTTTCTATTGTATTCCTATCTTCTAGCTATAATTGATGAAATTATTTTTACGGATTATATCTCATTTATTTTTACTTATTTAAAATATACAATGAAGGCCTGCCTTTAACTTGTGGTCATTAATTTTGGTGGTATGTATTTACTAAGGAGAGATTTGTTTATAATTATTTAATGTATCTTTCCTTTTTAAAGAACGTGCTCCACTGGGTGTTTCACACACACAACACAAACACTCACGCCTGTCATCCAGAGGGGTAGGCAGAGACTACGGACTTCCATTTGGCGCGATCCTGACATACCTCTCTCGCCTCCTTTACATCCATATATCTACGCATACACACTTGTCGGTTAAGGGTATTCCTAATCTGGCCCATTTTTAATGTATCGCCGATTTGGTCGATAAATCTTCGTCTAGGGCGTCCCTTCCCGACACTGCCGTTCACTTCTGAAACATAAATTTGCTTTGTCACTCTTTCCTCGTTCATTCTTTCCACGTGACCAAAACACCGAAGCATTCCTTTTTTCATTCTAGTCACAACGTCATCTTGAACGCCACGCTTTTCTCTTATCACACTATTTCTCACCCTGTCATCCAGATTCAGCCCTAGCATACTCCTTAATGACAGCATTTCTACAGCATTTATTCTACTTTCATGCTTCTTCTGCCAGACCAAACTTTCACTACCATATATTAAAGTAGGGACTAACACAGCATTATGAATTGCCATACGTGCCTTCTTTGACACATACTGACTATTCATAATAGCGTGTAGAGCCCCATTCATTCTATTTCCTGCGTTCACTCGTCGTTCTATATCCTTATCATATCTACCATCCCTGCTAAATAAACATCCCAAATATACAAACTCATCCATTTGCTCAATCAAATCCCCTTCTATTCTTATTTCACATAACGTTTTCCTTTCTTCTCTTTCAAAAACCATCACTTTCGTCTTACTTGCGTTCACTTTCATACCCCTTTCTTTCAATGACCAGCTCATTAAAGTAACCATCATTGCAACTCGGCCGCCGACGATGCAAATATGACTTGATCATCGGCGTACAAAAGGCATTTGACGGTTAACTCACTCATTCTCAACCCACATTCTTCAACTTTCAAAGTTTGCAAACAACTGTCCGTAAATAGGTTAAACAGCCACGGGGAAGCTACACAGCCCTGTCTGACACCTTTATGAATGCCAAACGAGTCCGAGTAGACCCCGTTGATCCTGACACAAGCACAAGAGTCCCTATAAAGAGACTTTAATGCCTGTATCAAGCCAGCGCTCAACCCAAATGAGGTCAGTGTTTGTCATGACACGTTCCTCTCCACTCTGTCATAAGCCTTTTCCAAGTCCATGAACGCAAAACAAACTTTCTGGTTTTTGGCCAAAATTTCTTCGCAATCATGCGCATGGATAAGACTTGATCCGTACATCCCATCCCCTTTCTGAATCCAGCTTGCACATCCCAAATTTTTCCATTAGTTTCTTCCATAACTCTTTCAATTAACACCTTAGCATACAGTTTACCCACAATGCTAAGCAAGCTGATGCCACGGTAGTTTTTACAGTCCTGTTGCGACCCCTTATATATTGGGACTATAACGGCTTCGCACCAGTCTTCCGGTACCCGCTTCAGTTCCCAACATAAATTAAACAAGATGTACAGCAGGCCTGTTTCATTTTTCAATTTTATCATAAACTTATAATTAACTATTGATTTTTGAACGTGAAAAATGTATGAATGTATATATAGTACTTTACAACTGCTGAGTTTCTTTCGCCGTTTTATCTCTGTTCAGATAAAAAAAAATTACCAAAGATGAAATTATATACGTATATATTATTAGAGAATGTGATTATGACTTGATTTAAAGATTACATAAAAGTATACTATTATGGATTATTCAAAACAGTAAATTGTGGTTTTACGAGAAAGATAGAGATTGCAGGTGCAACTTCTTCTAAATTCGAAGTGCCGTCGTATCCTTAACAACAAGTGGTTATTTGCAAAGTACATATTTAACTAACAATGTTAACCTTTTCCCTGTCCCTGTCCCTGTCATGAATATATGAACATTTCGTTTGTTTAACTATTGTGTCTGTTTCGCGGACAGGGAAATTGTTAAAGTGTAGAAGTGTTGCCGGAACTGGTGTTGGATACTACTATATCCGTGTATAACTTCTAAGGCAGTACTAATTCTGCCATCAGTAGCCCAATAATATCACAGTTTATATGCGTGTTGCGTGCGCAGATCATTATATCAAATGTCACCATTGAAAAATGTAATGGACGAGGAAAACTGCATACGTTTTATTTAAATTTAATGCCTAAAGAGGTTTGTAGCGAGTTGCAGACAACTTGTTCGTTATTTTATTAAACATAAAATTCCTGCTAGAAGAGGTCAAAAACTAATGATCTCGTAGTTGCTTGTCCTTGTTCTCATTCGCGTAGCACAGCAGTCGAGCCAGCGCCCCTCTGTCTGCTGTACAATCTCAAACTTATTTATGTCAATAGACTTATTTATATTCTAGATCAGTTATTTTCTTTGATGCAATAACCAATAAATAGCATTTATGGGTTATTGTGTTAGCTGTTTCAATAGGTGTTATTAGAAATAGAATTATGCAGACTTATTCACATTAAATCATGATTTCACGTTCCATTAATGTATTTTATAATATTGAAGTGACAAGTGAACTTACTGCTCACTTGGTGATGAGTGCCGGCTGCAGTCCATGGACCAGCCAACTTCAAACAAATAAGCCTACAGATGCGGTGCCACCTTTGAGGACAAAGATGTGTAACGGCTTACAGCCTGTAGTGGTACTAGCTCTCTGTACCCTCCAGACAAGAACAATGCATTGCGAGCGCTGCTGTCTTCTAGCAGAAATATATTATAAGGGGCAGAAGAGAGTGAGAGAGAGAGATAGAGCACCTAGTTGAGGCCTAGTAGAGATCTATTTAAAGTAATGTAACCACCAGTATCGTAGTCATACTGCCAAACACAGAACTAGACGTCTTTTAATACTTCATCAAAAAAAGGCTGTATTCCGGTATGAGGGTACTCCCTTAAAATCATTTGTAGTCTATTTTAAGGATCGCAAGCAGAAAGTAAAGGTTATTATTATTATTATTATTTATACTTTATTGTACACCACAAAAAACGATAAAAAAGAACAAATTACAAGGATTAAAACTTAAAAGGTAGGTACAATAAGGCGGTTTTATCGCTAATAAGCGATCTCTTCCAGACAACTTTAAGATTAGGAGAAAGTTGTTCTATTGGACAGTGGGAGGTGGTGTATATTATCGTAAACTTACATACTAATATCTAAATAAACTAAACTGATACATAATAATAAAAATACACTAATATATACATTCAAGTAAATACAGACAGGATACAAAAAATACATGTCGCAAATGATGACCAGTAGTTAATGCACTGTTAGGTAGTAATTTTTGACGCCAGTCTTAAACTTTTCTGGTGTTTTCGCACGACGAATTTGCATTCCATAAGCAGATGGCCTTGACTGTGAAGGAGTTTTTAAAGTATTTAGTTCGATATGAATGTGACACGAGTATAAGTTCTCCGGAAGACTGTAGAACTCTGTCCAGTCTGTCATGACCAAGAAACTTAAAGTTTTCCTTCAGATAGCTAGGATCATCATCATTGGATCGAATAATACACAGTACAGAAGAGAAACAATTTGTAGGTTCCGGCGAAGGCGAATGGGTAACCACTAGAGCTTTAAACGGAATTCGGAGACATGGTCATATTTGCGCAAGCCAACTATGAACCTAATAGCCAGATTTTGAATACGCTCAAGTTTGTTTAGTTGATCTTCAGTTACATCAAGATAGATTGCGCCTATATAATCGAGAATAGAGAGGAGTAAAGATTGCGCTAACATAATTTTAGTAGGAATGGGAAGGAAACGTAAACGCCGCAATAAACCCATAGCAGCAAAAGTCTTTCTGCTAACTTCTTTCAATTAATGAGACCACGAGAAAGTAGTATCGAAGTGGATATCAAGATTTTTAACGGTGCTACTGTAAGGTAATACAACACCATTCAATACCACCGAGGGAAAGATATTCCAGTCAACTCTTGAAATCATCCCAGCACCAGCAACAGTAATGGCCTGTGACTTACAAGGATTAACCTTGAGCCCATAGTACATACTCCATTCGCTAATAGCCGCCAGGTCAGCATTGATGGCAGAAACAGCGGTAGGCAGGTTCTCAAGAGTTGACTGCCTATACTTGAAGATCAATTGAAGATCGTCTGCATACATGTGATAGAGAGAAGAAATTTTGTGACAGATCGAATTAATAAGGATAGCAAAAAAGTATAGGAGATAACAAACCACCTTGAGGCACTCCAGCTGGTAGTTCACACCAAGATGAAAATTTATCTTTATCGCGAATACGCTGCCGGCGGCCCCTAAGATAACTTTGAAACCATCAAACCACTGATGGAGATATGTTAATGGAACGTAACAGGCTCAACAAGATATCAAAATTAACGGTATTGAAGGCATTGCTAAAATCTAATAATACCAACACAGTGAGCTGTTTGTTATCCATACCTCGTCTAATATCGTCAGTAACTTTAACCAGAGCTGTAGTCGTACTATGACCCGACCGGAAACTGGATTGAACAAGATTTAAAACGGAATTTCTATCTAGATATTGACATAATTGGTGAAAAACTAGTTTCTCTAGGACTTTACATAGAAACGGAAGAATGGAAATGGGGCGAAAATCGGTAAAATATGAGGCTTGGGCCTTCCTAGGGAGAGGAATTACTTGTGCGCTTTTCCAAGCTTCAGGGAATTTAGATGTGGAGATAGATTTATTCAGGATATGGGTGAGGATGGGAGTAACAAATTCAAGGATTGGTAAGATCATGTTACAACTAACACTGTCATCACCCACGGCTTTAGACGAGATGAACAAAATGTTCTTTTTAACATCACAGTCAGTGAAAGGAGCGAATTTAAACGGTGGGAAATTAAGGGTTGACATTGAAGAAAGAATACTCAGAGTGCGTTCTTTGTCTGAGCTGTCTATTGTACTAGAAGAAGTAAAATGTGGGTTAAGGAGTTCAATATCAAAATTATGCTGAAATGAGCTAGAAGACGCTTTGCCAATTCCAAGTGATTGTAGAAATTTCCAAACCTTGGCAGTGTCGCCGTTTTCGACTGATTCATGAATGTGGCGTCGTTGTGCATCCCTACACAATGTATTGCAGCGATTCCGGTTTTTGTCAGATCTATCAGCCTTGAGTTTGCTTTTCGCGAAGCTTTTTTTGATAATAAGATGTTTAAGGTCATCGGTCAGCCATGGCGCTGGTGAGTGCATCATCTTTATTGGTTTTACTGGAGCATGAACGTCATACATTTGTATGAGAAAAGAGAAAAGGTTAGTGAATAACTAAGTAATGAATCAGATATAATGTTCAGAGTCCAACAGGGAAGTGCCTTGGTCTTTTACTGTACACGAAGGAAATATTAATATAACAAAATAAACAAAAAGATGAGGAAAAATTAACAACCCAAAAGAAAAATAACGTGTAGGGTGCACTATAATAACCTTATGCACTAAATAGGCAACAGAAAACAGACGAAAGATCCGTGACCATAAATGAATAAAAGAAGGGAGAATTAGAAAGAGATACTTTTTTATTCAATGTACTTAGATAATAAATAATATTTATTGAAAGTAATTCTTATTTTTTTTACCACTGATTCGGGAAATACCTCTGTCCTACCAAGAAAAAATTTACAATCATCATATAATATGTATTATGATTAATAGAATCAATCGTTACTTTGCGGAAATCCATTATATTAAAGACATTAAAAATTCGAATAATAAAATAAAATTCCCGATTTCTCTTAATTGCGTGCACTATCCCCTTCACAACTTATACCAGCACCACTACTGTCATCAGCACTTCAGTAGAAAAGACACACCACCGTGGATAGTATGACACGTGTTTCTCCTCTCAACGAGGTTTCCTCAGGTGAAGTAGACTCTGCTGTGGCCGAACGCCAGATGAGCGGCGAGCTGAAACAGCTTAGGTTGCGTATTGGCACGACCACGGTATAACTTGTTTAGTAAAGTTTTTTAACTTGGCTGTGGACAAATTTTGTCAGTGATTTTATTGCAAAAGAGTATACATTTCCCCAAGAATGAATTACTGACTCTGTGAAGTGGAGTAACTGGCATTACTAGCTTATGCCTATTCCTAGTACTTACTAAGTGAATATCACTTATTTTATTCTAACTACATAAATTTTTGTTAGAGCCATAAGCAAGTGTGATTAAATATCCAAGAGCAAGTCTTATCCGACACTATTCCGATGATATCCCGGATGTCAGTCTGAGCGAGATTAGAGTGGCTCTCCAGCACCTCAAAAACTTAAAAAGTATTTGAAGTCCTTCAGAAACTCTTTAACTCCGTCCTCCATGGTGGTACTACTCCGGAGGCGTGGAGCAGAAGTGCAGTGGTCTTGTTCTTCATTAAAGGCGACAACGCTCTCTCGAAGAACAACAGACCGATTTCCCTACTGAGCCGCGTCTACATGCTGTTTTAGAGAGTTATTACGAATCGTATCGCACGCAAAATCGATGACTTCCAGCCTACATACCCTTCGGCAAATTGTACAGAATACCGAAGAGTAAAATTTGCCTTGTGTGGACTATGAGAAAGCCTTTGATTCTGTCAAAATTTGCGCGGTGCTACAGTCCCTTCAGCGGTGCCAAGTAGACTGTATAACGAAGTGCTGAAGTGTTTGTACAGTAGGGCTACGATGGCTATTACGATGGTATTAACATCAATGGCGAGTACATCACACACCTTAGATTTGCCGATGATATAGTTCTTATGGCAGAATCGTTGGAGGACCTAAAGACTATTGTACACGCCCCTAGTTGCCCCGACAAAGGTCGACCATACCGGGGCCCATAGCGGTACGCTCGACGGGCAACCAAGGGGTGGGCCCAATGGCCTATGGATTCTTATTATATATAAGGGGTGATAAGCAATACACACTTACCGAATTCCGGAGTTAGGGTTGACCACAGGGTATCAGTCAGTGGTAAGTAAGGTGCATGTAAGTAGTGTGCGAAAGTGTGTATAAATGTAACCTGACGTCTCGATGCAATCGGACAGCAGATCCACAGGCACTGCTTTTCTCCAAAATGTGCGATCCCTCCAGTGGGCGTTCACCAAGTGAAATCTTCTGCTTGTATTTCACTATATTAGTTTATAACTTTATTGTAAATTCAATTAACTTCAAATTTAACTAAATCCACGTTAATCGAAATTAAACAAATGACACACTGCACAACTTAAGAACTGTCGGTCAAAGTTCAATGTCCCATGTTCACTTAGCACAAAATTAGTTCTCAAAAACGAACGCGACCTTCTCTCGGGTCACAAAGTTAGCGTTCCACACGACAAAGCAAAAGTTCTTTCGTACGATATTAAATTAAAACAAGCAACTTGTCGACGCAAATTAATGGCGATCGAAGTTGAATTTTTTTTTATAGGATAAGGGTGACAAACGAACACACAGTCCACCTGATGGTAAGAGGTTGCTGCGGCCCATAGACATCTACATCTATCCTCTATTACAATTCCAAATGCAGATGCGTTGCCACCCGTGAGGACTAAGATGGAATGCCTCATTTCCAGTAAAAAGGGCCTCCGGCCACCTGCACTCACCAAGCGAAACGCAGAGGTAAACCTCTACTTCACGCTGGTATTCTGTGAGGTCGTGGGACCACCCCGGTTCGAGCCGGCCAATCCGTGCGACAGCAAAAGCTGCCGCGTGGCTCTACCACTGTTATTAATCACTCAAAACTCAAAATTGAGCCTCGTTGACACGTAAAACGAACGAAAATAGACAACAAAATAAGAGGCACTTAACGCGACGTTACAATTCAATATTAACTTCCAAAAACAATTCACCGACCCGGCGTCCGCGCAGACAATCTATTTTTCCATACGTATATCAGATAATCACTCAAAACTCTAAAATCAGCCTCGTTGCCACGAACTGTACAAATTAAGACAACGCCATAGGAGGCACGCGACCCAATGATTTCATATTAATTTCTCAAAACAATCAACCTCCCGGCCGTCGCGCGACAATTATCGTTCTAGACTAATCTCGACCGCCGACGCCCTCGAATGGAATGCGAACGAGCGGGAGCCGGCGGTGACCTTGGTAACATCGGATGCACACGTCGAGCGCGCGTCGTGAATTCAATTTTCAAAAGGTTAATATTTGGCCTAAACAAACCCCCGTCCCGGACATAAGGACTTATGTCCGCGAGTAAATTGGCAAACGGGATAGGGTCGCGACGGCACGTTGCAAGACCGAATCTCCAACCAAAACCGCGGCCACCCTAGGCACCCCATCCGATCCATACGACAACTTAACAATGCGCCCACGGCGCCAATACAAAGGCAAAGCGTTGGGTTTTTTAACTAACACGAGGTCTCCAACCCGAGGAGGATCCGTCTTATCAAACCACTTAACGCGCTGCTGCAAAAGATGTAGGTACTCCAGAGACCATAATTGCCAAAACCTCTGAGTCATCTGTTGCAGCAGGTCAAATTTTCTCAACCGCGATGAGTTTATTTCCCTGAAGGGGTACTCGGGCAGGGCATTAAGCGGCTGGCCAATCAGGAAGTGTTCCGGGGTTAGAACCTCCAAATAATTTGGATCGGACGAGAGGGGACAGAGGGGCCTAGAGTTGAGTACCGCATCAATTTTACAGAATACAGTGGCAAGCTCCTCAAATGTCAAAATAGTTTCGCCAATAACGCGACGGAGATGCGTTTTTGCAACCTTAAACACCGCCTCAAAAATACTGCCCCAGTGTGGGCAAGCCGGAGGGTCGAATTTCCACTGGATGCCCTTCTTGGACATCACAGTACCTACATAAGTCTTGTTGCTGGACAGAAATTCGACGACCTCTTTCAAATATCTATCCGTGCCCCTATAATTCGTTCCGCAATCAGACCGGATCAGGTCAGTGCTGAGGGCACTTACAAGTTCTAAATGAACGGCCTTAGTGGCGAGGCACACGAAAACGCACAGATAAGCCTTATATGAACGCGCGTTACGAAGGTTGGAGGACTTGACGAGGAAGGGGCCAGCAAAATCTGTTCCGACTCCAGCGAATGGTCGGATGGCCCTGACGCGGTCGGGTGGCAAGTCACCCATCATAGGCTGCGATATTATGGCCTTCAGTTTATAACAAGGTATGCACATAAAGATGACGCTCCGAATGGTGCGTCGGCCAGCCAAAATCCAAAACTCCCGCTGCAAAATAGCCGAAAGAGCATTACACCCAGCGTGGGCATTCTTAACATGATGGTGAGTTACCAGCAATCGAACAAAGGCGCCGTCCTTAGGGAGCAGTAACGAGTGTCGAGCCCCGTACGGCAGTTGAGATTTTTTCAGACGTCCGCCAACGAGTCCAAGGAATCGTCCAGGAAGAGGCTCAGATGGGCTAGAGCACCCTTGACAACGGAGCCCCGCTTCAAGGTTTCAATCACGGGCTCAAAATGCCCCGCTTGGACCATACGGGTCCAATGCATCAAAGCTTCGGGGACGAAACGGAATCAGAGATTCGGTTAGACGGGTCTCTCGAATTGCAGACAAATCGACGCAACCAAGCAGTCATTCCTAAGAGCTTATCGAGAGAGCTGTACCGTTCTAGCAGGGGGAGATTCCGAGGGGGCTTATCTTTACCCACTCCTACTTGGGCTCGTAGGCCAGGCAATTCAACCGGTTCGGAGTATTTATTCTGGGGCCAGAATGACTGAGACTCAGTCAACCAACTGGGACCCCACCACAGCGGGTGGTCAACCAAAGAGGGGGCTTCACAGCCGCGAGAAGCGCAGTCTGCGGGATTCAACTCCCCTGGGACATGTCTCCAGTTTAGAGACTTCCCAGAATTCTGGATTTGAGACACGCGGTTCGCCACAGAGACGTCAAGATTGTGAGGTGCAACTCTGATCCAACAAAGTACTATCTCACTGTCCGACCAAGCGTAGACGTCCGTAATGTCGATTACAGACTTCAAAGACGAGTGAACGTGGTTGAGGAGTCGCGTGAGAAGAGCGGCTGCGGACAGTTCCAATTTAGGGATAGTTAAGCGGGACCTAATGGGAGCAACCTTGCTTTTAGCAAGTACGAGATGGACGGAAGTATGGCCAGAAGAGCTCACAGTCCGCAAATATACGACAGCAGTATAGCCTTTCTCAGAGGCGTCGCAAAATCCATGTAGGGTAGCCCTGCATTTTCCTGAAGGGAGGAAGCACCTTGGCATGGAGACCCTGTTGATGTCCGGAAGGGAGGACACAATGGAGAGCCACTCTCGCAAGAGAGCACCGCTAATAGGCTCATCCCAACCCAACCCGGAAATCCAGAACTTTTAAAGAAAGCACAAAAAAATGACCGGAGTGATCCATCCATTAGGATCGAAGGTGCGGGCTACTGTCGACAGCACGGAGCGCTTGGTTCATGCTTAGGGGGATCTAGTTTGACTCGATACGTGAAAGTATCCTGAACAGGCAGATTTTGAATGCCCAGCACAGTCAACAAATTAGGATTTTCAGGGTGCTCGAATAGATGAAGGTCTTGTTGATCCTCTCCTGGGAGGTCCTTCAAAATATGAGGGGAGTTCGACAACCATTTGCGCAACTCATAACTTCCGGACTTCAGGATGGGAATCAATTCGTCTCGCAATAAAAGAGCCTCCTCGATGGTGGAGGTGCCCGTGCAAATGTCGTCCATGTTGACCGAAGTCTCCAAAACAGAAGCCTCCCGAGCGTATTTTAGACGCTCTCTCTCAGCGAGTTCAAGGAGGGTTCGCATGGCGATATACGGGCTGGACCGGAGTCCATAGGTGGTGGTTTTCAACTCAAACACCTGTATCGGATCGCTGGACTTCTCGCTCCACAATATCACCTGATATCGACGGTCATCACGATGGACCACTGATTGTCGAGACATCATCCGAATGTCGGCTACAAAAACCACTTGGTGCCGACGGAAGTGGGTCAAAATGTCGGATATGTCCTTCATAAATTTAGGACCAGGGTGGAGACACTAGTTCAGGGATACACCATTTGACGAGGGGGCGGAGCCGTCAACAACTACCCGAATCTTACTCCCCGGGGTCTTCAAGATCGCACAGTATGGGAGGAAGTAGTGCTCCTGTGACCGCCAGTCGAAGTTGGACGGTGACATGTGACCCAGCTCTTGATACTCGCGCATGAACTCAACATATTTGTCGCGAAAGGCTGGGTCGCGCCGCATACGGCGCTCCATGGATAGCAACCTCTTTTCGGCCAGGGTACGAGATTGTCCCAAAGGGGGCCGTGAGTCCAGAAAGGGTAAGCGAGTGACAAAACGACCGTCGACACGACGTCCGGTATTATTCTGGTAGAACAACTCGCACTCACGGTCCAGAGGGCTGACTCGAGCCGCGTGTGGCGGCTCTTCAATTTCCCAGAACCGCTGGACGACGTCCGAAAGGTACACGCCCACAACAGAGAGCGGGTCGGCCGTCTGAGGAGGTGCAGACCACAGAACCGGTCCGAAAAAGCTGTGCCCAAATATAGTGGACATGGCTGACAAGCCATCGGGCTGTAGGGTTCGTATCTCGCCTAACAAGATGAACCCCAGCGCGTCTGCCCCTAGCAACAAATCTATAGGCCCAGGTTGGGACCACTGAGCGCTGTCATTTATACGGACGTTAGGGAGAAAACCTACAATATCATCGAAGACATTTACTTTAACTAAAATGTGAAGGTGTTCACTGACAGGGCTGAACGCCAACTCCGCCTGTCCCCTAGGAGCAGGAGGCTCGGCACCTCCGGTACCTACCATTGGACGTGATTCAGAGCTCCAGGGGAGCCCTGTTCTTCCCACCAACCAAGTGGAGGGCACACTGCGTTGTGATCCCGAACCCAATAGAGCGCGAACCGTTAAACAGTCGCCGCTCGGGTTGTACACATTCACTGAGGCCGTCGACAATACAACAATTTGGCAAGTGGACTGTTGACGGCTCACAGGATCAGTGGAGGTGGCCGTGGTGGGAGCTAGGGCGGCAGCTACCTATCTGGAGCTGCCTCCATCGGACCGGCATTCGAACCGGGGCCCCGAAAGCGGCATTCCGGCGGCATCTCAATAACCCGTGGTTGAAAATCACCAAACGGGCCGACCTGGGGAGCTTCGGGGAACCTCGGCCTTGAAGCCCGGGACAGATTCGAGGTCGCAGGAACTCCGTAGTACCGGTACCGACCAAAGGGGGGAGGGTGGTACTCCAGTCGCGGCCACTCAGCTAACGAGGGTGAGAAGGGTCTAGCTGACCGCTGAGTGGCCGTGAAGTTCTTCTTGACAGGCTGCAGTCCCTTCAGTGATGCCAAGTTGACTGTCGGTATATCGAAGTGCTGAAGTGCTTGTACAGTAGGGCTACGATGGCTATCCGAGTACAGAACCAGAGCACGAAACCTATCCAATTGCAGAGAGGTGTAAGACAGTGTGACGTGATATCCCCGAAAATCTTCACCGCTGCATTGGAAGACGTTTTCAAGCTTCTGGACTGGAAAGGATACGGTATTAACATCAATGGCGAGTACATCACTCACCTTCGATTTGCTGACGATATAGTCATGGCAGAATCGCTGGAGGACCTATATAGTGCTCAATGACCTCAATAGTGTTTCCCAACGGATAGGTCTTAAGATGAACATGGATAAAACAAAGATCATGTTTAATGTCCATGGGCACACCTATGCCGGTAGATGTTGGGGACACTAAGCTCGAAAATCTTGACGAGTATGTTTACCTGGGATAAATAGTCCCACTAGGTAAGTTCAATTTCGACCGAGAGGTCAATCGACGGATTCAACTCGGTACCTCAAAACTTGAAAACAAGACTGTACAACCGGTGCGTGATGCTAGTGATGACCTATGGTACTGAGACGTGGTCCTTCACTGCTGGCCGGATGAGAAAGCTCAAGGTCGCTCAACGAGCTATGGAGAGGGCTATGTTCGGAGTTTCTCTGCGTGATAAACTCAGAAATGAGGATATCCGCAGTAGAACCAGAGTGACCGACATAGCCCAACGGATTAGTAAGCTGAAGTGGCAATGGGCCGGCCATATAGCTCGAAGAACCGACAACCGTTGGGGAAAAAAGGTTCTCGAGTGGCGGCCTCGTACCGGCGGACGAATTTTAGGTCGTCCCCCTACTAGATGGAGTGACGACCTGGTAAGATATGCAGGAAGTCGATGGATGCAGGTGGCTCAGGACCGTGCTTTGTGGCATTCTTTGGGGGAGGCCTATGTTCAGCAGTGGACTTGTGAATGGCTGTATTGATGATGATGATACTTAAAAGGAGACCTTACCCCAACCTGACCTCGGTTGTATTGTATGTATAATAATTTACTGAAAAACTAGTTTTCTGCCGACTTCCAAAAAGGAGACGGTACTCTATTCGACTATATGTTTTTTTAATGTGTGTTACCTCATAACTTTTTACTGGGTGAACCGATTTTGATGATTCTTTTTTTGTTTGAAAACTGGTACTTCTCGTGTGGTCCCATATGAATTTGATTAAGGTCAGACCTATAGTTTTTGAGTTATTCTTAATAACTTATATTGAAGTCGGCTGTACAAAATTTTAAATTTTAAATTATTTATTTCCGGATTGCCGGTTTAATTAAATTCTTTGTTCTTACTAAGAATAAAAGCTTTCAAGATAACATGTTTGAAGAAACCAACAGCGATAACAAAATAATTACTTATTTAGGTAAGTAAGTATATGTATAAATTTTTTGTAAGTATATTATATAATAAGGGTGACAAACGAACAGGCAGTCCACCTGATGGTATAAAATAGAATAGAATAGAATAGAATGATTTTTATTCAATATGGATTATTACATAATACTTATTGAAAGTCATTATTTTATTTACCACTGGTTCGGAAAATACCTCTGTCCAGGGAAGAACCAGCAAGAAACCCAGCGGGACTTTTTTTTAAACATAATTCCACTTAACAATAATCTTGTTTACACAATTTTAAATGAATTTTCATAGAACCAGCATGGTGGCGATCACCTTATTCCCAG
The DNA here is from genome assembly GCA_033319125.1 of Parnassius glacialis. Taxonomy (NCBI): domain Eukaryota; kingdom Metazoa; phylum Arthropoda; class Insecta; order Lepidoptera; family Papilionidae; genus Parnassius; species Parnassius glacialis. Next base: position 247,335 of record JAVANC010000005.1, on the reverse strand, counting down.
GGGTTATTTTCGTTCATGTATTCCTTGATATTATAATAACCCTTTTTGTACAGTTTTCTTTAATAAAACTTTAAAACTTGTTTATTGACAAACTTTGAACATGTTTTGGGATTTTGTTGTAAAAGCGTATACATTGCCCCATAAATGAATTACTAACTCTGTGGAGTCTAGTAACTGGCATTACAAGCTTATGTTTGTTCCTAGAGTTTAAGGTATGAATATCCTTATTCTTATTAAAGCTATTGATGTTTTTATGTACATACATTACATTTTCATAAATATATTGCGATGCCAAAGTTAATATGTTTATTTCTTTAAATTTTTCTCTGAGGGACTCTTTACAATTTAGATTATAAATCGCACGTACGGCTCTCTTTTGCAAAACAAATATTATAGCTTCAATATCAGTCGCATTACCCCATAGCAAAATTCCATAAGACATTACGCTATGAAAGTAACTAAAATACATTAACCTAGCTGTCTCAACATCTGTGAGACTTCTACATCTATCCTCAATAAAGAATCAATATGCAAATGCGTTGTCATCCCTGAGGACTAAGATGGAATGCCTCTTTTCCAGTAAAAAGCGTCTCTGGTTCTCTACACTCATTGTACGAAACACAGCAGCATTAAGTTGCTATTTTACGTTGGTATTCTGTGAGAGCCTTGTCCTTCCCCGGTCGAGCCAAACCATTTGTGTTACAACCATAATATAGCTGCAGCGTGGCTCTGCCACGTATTTGTATGTGCGTTACATATTAAATGTAAATGCACTTCATATTGAAAGCAGCTTCACAAATGTCGTTTTGAACAATAAAAAAGCCGTTTTTCTTTATTCCTTGGCCTGAACAATCGCCAGTGGCCAATGGAACTTTTTTTACTTATTATAATTAAAATTACAATTTGTTTTTCTTACTCGGCGGTGGATATTATTTTCTGCCTAAGAGTATGTCTGGATAGGTACCGCCCTTTTACCTGTCTGGCACTGCAGTGTTCCGATCTAAGAGGAGACTATAGCGAGCCTGTGAGGCACCAATGAGTGACAACGCCAGGTGCGTTAGCCTTCTTCTTTTGAAGTGGGCTGTGGGTGTCCATGGACTGCAATAGCCACACGCCATCAGGTGGACTATGGTAATCCCACCTGGTGGTAAGCGGTATTAACACCATGGATTGATATAAATCGCATTGTCTAACAGTTTTCTTTTTTATATGTTCTTAAAAACGTTTTCTCTACACTAGGATTTTCTCCTGTATCGTGGGGACAGTTTACATACATAAATTTAAAAAGGACAAATATCCAGACCGGGAACTACTGTTTGTAGGCCATACAAATACTTGTTCCGTGCGGGATTTGAACCCGCGGCCTTTGCTGCAACTCATTGCTAAGCCACTGCGCCACGGAGCCGTCATTCCCTCTTGCGTTCTAGACACCCAGATTGTAACCGTAGTGATTGTTGGCATAGAATTTATCTTTTGCAAGTTAAAGCCGTGTATAGATTAGAGAGTGTGTTTAAATATAATTACTTATTCATCACAGCGCACCGAGTGGAATGTGGCTGCTCTTCCAAGTGAAATGTCCTGTCCTTTAGAAATGTTTACTTGTGTGGCTTTCGACAGCTGCCATCGGAAGCCATTGAAATATTATGTACTACTTGTATTTCGTACTAGAAGAGACGCCGAGACTAGATTGTTAGCTACAGGTGTTAGAGGTCACGGGCTCATACTTACTCAATCTGTGCCGTAGTAATATATGAGTTAAAAAAAACTTAACACGATCAGGTTACTAGGATAAAGTTATTAAATTATTTTTTCGTTATCGATTCTTGATACGATGCAATTTTCAAGCCAATCGGCCGTTTGCAAGTTGGTGAAAATTACATTAAAAAATTCTGTTACATAGATAGATAGATACTCGTAGATACACGCGAAGCTATTAAAAGCGTGTTGAAAAGTAACTCTTCTGTGCCTCCGACCGCGCGCCCGCACTGCCGCACAGATTACGTTGGCGGTGTCTTTTCTAGCACGTAATACATATTACTTCAATGATCGGAAGCCATGATTGTCCATGAACTTACATCCGACAAGTGCAAACAAGTTTGAACATGTGTGCGCAGGTGTTTACCGAACGTACTGCGGCGCTTCACACGAGTAGGTCGGCACTGCAAAAAATGTCGTTAACATTTTGAGATTTTAGAATCTCTACTCTTTATACAAGTAAAAAAAAGGCTTAGCTTAGATTATAGCAACTATGGCAATATACAACTATGGTCACTATGAGGCAATCTATGGGGGAGGCCTATGTTCAGCAGCGGACTCTTAATAGACTGTAATGGTAACGGTAAGCTTAGATTAGTGGAAGTCTTTAAAGTAAAAAAAAGTCAGGATTATGCATCCAAATACCCAAATACTAACGTTTTAAAATATTATTTGAGTAGTATTTTGTAATAGAAGTTTTAATAACTAGTTTATTCATTTCAGCTTTCTCTCGTTGTGAAATATGATTTAAGCGTTTTTGGGCGAAATCTACATCATCAGTAAGTCGCTAGAATGCCGTTCGTCGAACTATAGAACGTATTGTGTGAAGGTTGGTGTTTGGGAAAAAATTGGCAAATTCCATTCCATCCATACCAACTCTTTACCGTCTTGTGTGATAATAATGTAGTTAAAATTATGTCAGCGCATACAAGAAGTTTGTTTAGTAGAGAACGATGCACAGAACAATGGACAGCCGTAGGGATCATCATAATCAGCCTATAATAAATTTATTCCAAGTGAACAATAAATGTCCTCCGCACCAAATCTCGGTTACGGTAGCCAGTCTCAACAGAGACTAACCATCTGCGCGTGACAAGACTATAGCGTCCAAGTGTATACACAAGCACAGGTGCATTCTCTATTCACTCACTCTCATTGTCCGATGGGCCGGTAATCCAACACGACCCGAGAAAAATCAGGCACAGGACAAACTACTCTACGAGCTTTCCGAGGCACGGGGATGACACACCGCCAACTTTCTGACTCCGGCAGCTACTGAGAATTAACTGACAGAAAAACTTTAATAGAACCTCCCAACCTAGGAGTTTCAGTGAACCCGATTTGCAAGAATTTTCCTTATAAAGACTGGCGAACCCAGATCTAAATATCTTAATCGCTTACATTTACTTGTCTGGTAAACAATCAATTTCGACTTACTGAGATATCGATGATGAACGGAACAAAGCCGTGGTCCTTTACTGCTGGTCGTAGGAGGAAGCTTAAAGTCAATCAGCGAATTTTGATAAGGACTCAGTTTCTCTGCTCGATAAGGATACGTACTCGTAATGAATATCTAAGAGTGTATATCCTAACGGATAAGCTCTATTTTTATAGAGTAGGGGATGGATGCTGTTGCCCATAGACATCTACATTTATCCTCGATTAAGAATCAAAATGCAGATGCGTTGGCATCCCTCAGGACTAAATTGGAATGCCTCGTTTCCAGTAAAAAGGATCTTCGGTTCTCTACACTCACCATACAGAACACAGCAACATTGAGCTGCTATTTTACGCTGGTATTCTTTGAGAGCGTGGTACTTCCCCGTCGAGCTGACATGCTACAACTAATATAAATGCAGCGTGGCTCTATCAAGTTAAAAAGTAAGTAAGCTGAAGTAGCAACAGGCCGTCCAGTTAGTTAAAATAATCGAAAATCGATGGGGAGGATAGATTCTTGAGTGGCAGGCTTGTATCGGTAAGCTATTAACGTTTGTGTTCCCTAGGATCTGTTGTTTCTGCAACCCTTTTTCTGCTAAACCGCAATTATCCCATACTCATGCCCGATGTTTTCGATTTGTGGAAGAATATAAATAAAAAAACGGCTATGATGATGCGATTAAATTTAGCCTTATAAGGAGAGAGAGAGTACAGAGTACAGAGTAGGGCAATGTCCACCTAGTGCAATTTAAAGCCTGAATAAGGCAGTTAAATATAATAGATTCAATGGGGTTGTTATAAACTAATGTGCTTAATTCCAATATAGTTTATAACAAGTAACACATATAATAGTTTATAACAACCCCATTATAATGGATTTTCGCAAAGTAACGCCTGATTCTATTAATTATAATAGATTCATCTTTATTCAATATTTTTGATAAATATGCACGTAATTCTTATTGAAGGTATTTTTTTTATTTTTAACAGTGGTTCGACAGTAAATCTCTGCCCTGGGTCGAACCAGCAACAAAACAAGCGGGATTTTTTTCCAAGTTAGTTAAGTATAAGTTTTACAACGTGGTATAGCCATTCTGCAGATATATTAGTAGTATAGTTGTAGCACGAATGGCTCGGCTCGACCGGGGAAGGACCACGCTCTTACTGAATACCAGCGTAAAATAGCAGTTTAACACTGCTATGTTTCGTATAATGAGTGTAGAGAACCGGAGACCCTTTTTACTGGAAAAGAGGCATTCCAATTTAGTCCTCACGGGTGACAACGCATCTGTATTTTGATTCGCAAACGAGGATAAATGTAGATGTCTATGGGTTACAGCAACCACTTACCATCAGGTGGACTGTGTGCTCGTTTGTCACCCTATTCCTATAAAAAAAGTATACAATGAGAAAGGTTATACCAACTATTTACAAAAATTATTTAAGAAACAATTTGGAAGCGACCACCTCATTTCCGGGGGCTGTTATCAACCATGTATTAATTATATTATATTATATAACCCTTTTTATATAGTTTTTGTTTAATAAAATGTTTAATTAAACAAATATTTGACGATTGATAATACCTTGTATATTTTCTTTCTCGTAAGCTCAGGGGTTTTGTTGCAATATCGTTACATTGCCCCAAGTATAAATGACTGACTCTGTGGAGTCTAGAAAATGGTATCCACTAGTTGTAGTAGTGGTGTTTGTTGTCTCCCATTAGTTCTAAAAAAGAGTCAGTCCATCCTAATTTCTACTTTCCGAGATATGAACTTAAGAATTTCCTACAGTCTGCTCTTATTAGGGGTCTAAATTACTTTAGACTAAATACTTTGGTCCTTATATCTACTCAAAGGATACGCTGGCAGCACTGAAACTTGATGTGATGTAATGTAATGATCATTTGCATTAGTGAGATTGTGTACCTATATAACTGGGCGCAAACTCGTTTACTTGGCCCACTCGCGGGGGGGGGGGGGGGGGGCGTGTGTGTCGCCGCAACGTCTAGAAGCACTTTGTCATAATTTCTGTTGTATAATAGGTTTGTACTTATACTACATACTAGATATCTACTATATATATTCACTTACCTATTCATACAATGCCGATTCCGTAAATTATTTTAAAAGAAGCTTTAAAAGTATGCTTGCGCATTGAAGTCCAGGTGTTTGTCCATTTATCTTGTTGCCTTCTAGAACACATGAGGTACATCTGACGTTACTCGGGGAAATGCCTACGCATACCCACCTCGAAAGGGCAAAGACGGGTTATGTCGGACTCGCATCGACTAAAACTCCATGGTGTTAACCTTTGTCGTGTGAGGTCCTACTCAGGTGACGCGCACTAGAACACATGCACGCCTTCCTCCGCGGCCTCCAACTTCACTTGCGCAACGTGCAAACGTGTGAAAATGCGCAAAAGCCACGGGGCTAAGAAAAACGAGCACTCAGAAGCACTAGCCTTTCCAACCCCAGCGGCGGATCCGGTGCATGGCTCCGCCGCCAACCAAGATTCGACTGCGGAGTGCAGGGAGAGCGGCGCGGTGCCTCGCAATACCGACACTCCTCTTCCCCCGCAGCTCTACCACCACCGCATCAACGGTGCGGCCCCGTCATAGTCGTTATACCAACACTCCTCTTCCTTGGACTCCACCTCGGAGAGGCCACCCGTCTCACCGCAGGCCACCATTACACATCCGAAGTGAGCTCGTCATGTCCACTCAGAGTAGCCACCTCGGGCCAGGCAGTGGGTACCTCTTTGTTCACCGCAGGTTAGCAAGCCGTGGCTACAAAGCCCTCCAGCCACAACAATGTGGGAACCCCTTCGGAGCGGGGAGGGAGTACATCTGATATCTGTTGATACCACATTAAAAGTCACAAGGCTTAAGCTAACAAGACTATGTCCTCGATACAGTTTGAGCCGGCTGAGCAATTATTTTACAAGAGAGAGAGAACCCGGCTTCGTTCCTTTCGTCCTATGTCTGCCAATTAACATGACCCAGAATTACATCTCGAAACTTGGTGACCGATTATTTGTATTGTTTTTGAGAAGCCAATCGTCCACGTATTGTAAAAACATACCTAACCCTGCTGAGAGTAGCAACAATAGTAAGAGGTATCGAGTACTGGTGGAAGTAAATTAATGGTGTGACAATCGAGCCTATTGCGACTGATTTTAATAGAGTTTAACCGCCATTTTACTGACCGTTTAATCGATTTTATGTCGTGCTATGGACTATGAACTTTCAGACGTAAATTAATCATGGTAAGGTTGCTTTTTAAGTTTTTTGTTCTATAGATACAACAACACACATATCGTGGTAGAGCCATGCTGCAGCTATGTTATGTAGCACGAATGGGTCTGCTCAACCGGGGAAGGACCACGCTCTCACAAAATACCAGCGTAAAATAGCAGCTCAATGCTATTGTGTTTTTTATGGTGAGTGTAGAGAACCGAAGACCTCTTTTACTGGATACGATACACTCCACCTTAGTCCTCAGGGGTGACAACGTAGTTGCATTTTGATTCGTAATCGAGAATAGATGTAGATGTCTATGGGTCACAGCATCCACTTACCATCGGGTGGGCTGTGTGCTCATAGACATCTATATCTCTTTTCAAAAAAGAATCAAAATGCTGAAGAGTTTAACATTCGGACTGACTAAGAAGTAATGCCTCGTTACCAGTAAAAAGGGTCTCCGGTTCCAACCCAATGCGCGGTCTTACATTCAACCGACACGGCAACGGTACAGCTGCCGGAGAAGCAAAAATGTATTTCGTGCTACAACTATAATATAGCTGCAGCATGGCTCTGCAATGTTACAACTTCCTTTTAATAAGTACAATCTATTACATTTCAAAATAAGCGTTGCTTACACACTGCACAAGGTGGAAAGGGATCAAGAACATAATTTATGTTAAGCTAATAAATAATAATGTGTGTATACGTGAGCAGAGAACCTCTCGTGAAACTCTGAAGAGTAATGTTTAATATTGTTATTTGATCAGTTGCAAAGGCTGTGTGTAAAATATTTTCACTAAGTATGCAAAGAACTCTAAATATCACTGCGTGTATATATAATGATATCATCTTGAAAGTGTTTTATACACGAACCTCATGTGAGATGTAATATTTTGGAGTAATAATTCAAGTCTCAGTACTCAGTAATGATATAGGTCATTCAGAAAACTAATAGATTGAAAGATGTGTCTGACGGCTCTGCAACTTTTAACCAATAACGCAATATCAATAATCAAACTTTGGAGAATAACTTTGGAGGAAAAGCCGATTTCATAAATACTAAACAAAATTATAATTTTCCCACCGGAAGGAAGTTAGCATATGTATATATTATATAGGTACTTACTTTAATATATTTTGTAGCAAAATATTTTTTATAATGAATTATAAATTAACTAATAGCAATAGACGTAAAGCAATTACGGATTCTATGGGAGCTTTTGAGGAGCATTTATTTGGCATACAGTTTAAACAAAAAAAAAATATACGCTAACTTCCTTCCGGTAGTTTTCCCATTACTTAATAGCTTCTAATATCGAGGCTTTGATTCTTCGGTACACTGTCTTATACTCGTAACAACTTCTACTACTAATATTTTTTTTATTATTTCATAAAATGTTGACGGCCCCGTGGCGCAGTGGCATAGGAATGAGTTGCAGCGCTGAGGGTAGCGGGTTCGAATACCGCACGGAACAAGTGTTTGTATGGCCTATAAGTAATTTTTCCGGGTCGGAATGTTTGTCCCTGTGAAATTTCTGCATGTAAACCACCCCCACGATACAGGAGAAAACCCTGTTGTGGAGGTGACGTCTTGTAAAGAAAAAAAATACTAGGTACTATACTACTACTAGTAAAATTATGCGAAAAGTATATTTATTTTTAAAATTTTAATTATTTGAACTTCATTACTTGACTAAGCGGTACCACCGTTGAGGTACCTATGGCCTATTAATTTAAGAAAAATTGTCACTAAAGCCCATCACACGTCCACTACTAAACATAGACAAAGCTCGATTAAATTTTTATTAAACTTTATTATTAAAAGTTTCTAACAACACACTGATACGATTATAAAAACAGATAGGCGTGTTAGACGTCATTAGAGGTGCAGTATTGACGCGCTAGAAGATAATCTGTTCGCGATTAGCGGTGTCGTTATAAAAGCGATATAGGTACAGATAAGCGCTGCAATAAAATTATACGGCCCATTCTTCGTGTTCCGCAACAAGTGCGTAAGCTTTATGAATGAATGTAGGCTCGTTCTAAAATTATAACGGGCGTTGTCAGTCTGTACCACGGGCGTGGGGCGGAGGCGGGACGGCTACGAGACTGAACGGGATAAACAAAAGTGGTCAAGTGACTCGCTAGTCACATGACTGTTCTCCTCCCGCCCGCACCGCGCAAGCCGCATCCCGCGCCCGGTGCCTGCGCACGCACTAGGACACTTTCTAAGTACGCGAAGCCTTGCGCGTGCCACGTCCCTCCCCCCTCACTCATTCTCTTTTTTATGACATAAGGGTGACAAACGAGCACACAGTCCACCTGATGGTAAGTGGTTGCTGCGGCCCATAGACATCTACATCTATTCTCGTTTGCGAATCAAAATGCAGATGCGTTGTCACCCGTGAGGAGTAAGATGGAATGCCTCATTTCCATTAAAAAGGGCCTCCGGCCACCTGCACTCACCAAGCGAAACGCAGAGGTAAACCTCTACTTCACGCTGGTATTCTGTGAGGTCGTGGTACCACCCCGGTTCGAGCCGGCCCATCCGTGCGACAGCAAAAGCTGCCGCGTGGCTCTACCACTGTTTATATATGTTATGTAAACGGAACGAAGCTTGTACAAAACAATGAGGTTTTGACAAATACAGTGTTGGATTGTATAATTACCTTAGCTTTTCTAATGTAGGATAAGGCTAAAAAACTATAAACAAGTATTGTTAGGTAATTAAGAACAGATAACCTTTTTCTGATTATCTGTATTATTTGTACCTGTGAGGGTAACATGATCTTGTAGATCAAACCGTCTATAATCAATAGGAATTAAAAAAATACTCCTTTTGTCATTGTCTGTCATTTTTACTTATGTATGGTTTTGTTCTTGTAAGAAACAAGAACAAAGCTAGCAAATATTTTAATTTGAAAAAATTTGACGTAGATAAAGATATTTAATTTTTTAAAGGGCTGGTTCTTTTCACACTCAAAGTCTATATTATTATTTAAGCCTCGGTCACACACAGCGAATACTCGCTGCGTGTGGCAGGCTGTTCGCTGTGAATAGATTCATTTGCCGGGAGTTGAATTCGCCGCGATTTTCAGCTTCGATCACACACAGCAAATATTCGCTGCGAATATTACTCGCAGTGACAATTCGCGGCCTGCCTGTCACACACATCGAGTACTACACAAGAATTATCTATAATATGTATCTTTTATATTCTTAAATTTTCTTTTCAATTGCTCTTGGGTTGCTATTTCGAATCCCAACTCAATTAATTCGTTAAACAATAAAGGCGTCTGCCTTTGCGTTTTTTTTTAAATTACTTTTACTTGTGTCAAACAGCTCCCCATTTTTTCTATACACATCCAAGAAACGAATTGTATCGTAATTTCCCCATTTTAGAGAATCGTTTATCGGTTAACTCATTTGATTGACCTACACACACGCATCATGCAGTAACGAAACGACCTATGCACAGGCGTGTAGTCTGGAGCGGAATGGCTACTCGCAGCGAGTACCCTGTCACACACAGCGAATTCTCGCAGTGAGTGCTCATTCGCAGAGAGTAAAATTTTACATGTTCAATTCAATTCGCAGCGAATTCAACTCGCGGCGAATGAATCTAATCGCAGCGAATAGCCTCGGCCACACACAGCGAATTCTCGCTGTAGGTACCTTATCGCAGCGAGTATTTGCTGTGTGACCGAAGCTGAACACTTTCAATTTTACTCTCTGTGAATGTGCACTCGCTGCGAAAATTCGCTCTGTGTGACAGAATACTCCCTGCAAGTAGCCATTCTACACAGTGCGCCGTTCCAGACTACATGCTCGCGCATAGGTCGTTTCGTCGTTGCATAGGTTTCTATGCAGCGACGCGTGTGTGAAGGTCAATCAAATGAGTCAAACGATAAAACCTAAAGTGGGGAAACCTCATTTTTTCTATACACACCCAAGAAACGAATTATATAGTTTCTTGGGTGTGTATGGAAAAAATGAGGGGAAGTAGGGCACAAATAATATTAATTTTAAAAAAACCGGCCAAGTGCGAGTCGGACTCGCGCACCGAGGGTTCCGAACAAATCCGTAGGTATATAAGTTTAAAATTATTAAAAATATTTTTATTATATGATGTAACTAAAAATTAATACTTTTCGCAATTTTTCCTTTATTTGTGCTATAAAACGTTGCTTCGTACCAAATTTCAAGACTCTGAGTTCACGAGAAGTACCCTGTAGGTTTTGATTCCCTTGCGAATGTCGAAAATTTGCGACATAAACGGCTGTATCTTTTGATTGCGTTGGCTTAGAAGTTTAATTTTTTCACAGCTCTAAGGGACAGTAGACTTAAGTATTTGATATTAATTTCAGCTTGATATTTCCACGCGTTCCTGAGAAAAAGGGTCTTGACAGACAGACAGACAGACGGACAACAAAGTGATCCTATAAGGGTTCCGTTTTTTCCGTTTGAGGTACGGAACCCTAAAACGCAAAGACGCCTTCATTAAGTTAATTAACGAATTGATTAAGTTGGTGTTCGAAATGAAAAAGTGAATAAATCCCAAGAACAATTAAAAAAATATGAATATAAAAGATACATATTACAGATAATTCTCGTGTCGAAGGCGCTGTGTGTGACCGAAGCTTTAGCGAAAAAACGCAGCCAGCGCTCTTGGCACTATACTCGTAGTACCTACTATGTATTTATTCTGTGACTATACCGCGAGGAAGACTGTATATGATAACTTAATTTTTAATTTTAATAATATATAATACAAATCTAAAACTTAATTATATATGGTAATTAAATTAAATATTATAATTGTAATAAATATTTGAAAAACTTGATTAAAGTTCAAAAATTTTACTAAGCTTTTGTGTAAAAAGGATTATTACTACATTATTAAGGTATTTATGGATGATAATAACCCCTGTGAATGAGGAGATCGCTACCAAGCTATTTCTAATTTGTTTTGTGTTGTTAATTATTGTGTAATATTTAAGATCGTAAGCAGATTTTTCTGCCGACTTTCAAAAAGGAGACGGTACTGAATTCGACTGTATGTTTTTTTTATGTGTGTTACCTCATAACTTTGTACTGGGTGAACCGATTTCGATGATTCTTTTTTTTATATGAAAGCTGATAGTTCTCGTGTGGTCCCATATGAATTTGATCAAGGTCAGACCAATGGTTATTGAGTTATTCTTAAATATCCTATATTGAAGTCGCTTATATTGAAGTCGGCTATACAAAATTTTTATTTATTAAAATTTTTATTATTAAAAAAAGTCCCGCTAGATTTCTTGTTGGTTTTTTCAGGACAGAGGTAAGTTAAAAGAGTAACTTTCAATAAGTATTAATTATAATTAATATTGAAAAAGAGTTTCGGTTTCTATTGTTTAATTATATGATACGTAAGTAAACATACAAATAAAAAAATTAAGTTCATTAAGTCAGTACGACAAATAAAAAAGACAAGTTTTATTTAGTAGCTCTCTGCGGGCGATACGAACGTTGTCGTAAATCGTAATCGCATAGCGAAGACACCCGCGCCGGACACCAGCGGGGCTCACGTGCTCGTGCTTATTTGCATATGTTATGGATCAAGTGATTAACACGGCATTATTCCTAATGTCCAGACAGCACAGAACAATTATATATATAAAGATAAAAAGGACGATCAAATAGACAGGTATTTCAAATACATAATAAAGCAAAATTACAATTTACGCACGTCTCACTGTTGAGCCTTTTTTATTTCTGAGAGAGCTATTGCTGCAATTTGTCCGACGCGATACGCCACTGCGTATTGGCGGATTTCACGTTCTTCTGAATCTTTTATTCTTCAGATATGCAGGTTTCCTTGCGATGTTTTACTTCATCGTCGAGCACGTGGTAAACCAGCACATACAATTGCAACTATTAGTTTCTTTAGTGCCGAAGGCTAGCCCGGGTTGCTCACGTACTGTGAAATTACAGCGAGTCCATAGTCCCGGCTCTTAAATATATATGTTATGGACCAAGTGATTAATAGGGTATTATTCATAATGTCCAGACAGCTAGAAAAATGCTCATAATGAGTTGGCAATATAATAAAACTATTGAAATGTTTTAATTGACCGGGGTTTATGAATAAAATCGGTTATTTATTGGGCAGAGTAATAAAAAGATAGGTTAGGTTGGGTTTTTTCAATGTCACATATTCAACAAATAAACACAATGGGAATGAAGTGGGAGGAGAAGTACACTCCCGAGGAGGGGCTGCCATGGGTCGGCGGGTGCTGGTGGCGCAGCGGCCACTTTAAAAGCGTTCTCGTGGCCCTGCCAATATGCGACGAAGGTAGAATAGAATAGAATAGAATAATTTTTTATTCAATATTGATTATTACATAATTCTTATTGAAAGTCATTTTTTATTTACCACTGGTTCGGAAAATACCTCTGTCCTGGGAAGAACCAGCAAGAAACCCAGCGGGACTTTTTTTTTTCAAACATATTTCACTTAACAATAATTTCATTTATACAATTTTTAAATGATTTTTACTAGAACCAGCATGGTGGCGATCACCTTATTCCCAGGGGTTATTTTCATTCATGTATTCCTTGATATTATAATAACCCATTTTTGTACAGTTTTTCTTTAATAAAACTTTTAAACTTGTTTATTGATAAACTTTGAATATGTTCTGGGATTTTGTTGTAAAAGCGTATACATTGCCCCATAAATAAATTACTGATTCTGTGGAGTCTAGTAACTGGTATTACAAGCTTATGTTTGTTCCTAGTGTTTAAAGAATGCACATCCTTATTCTTATTAAAGCTATTTATGTTTTTATGTACATACATTAGATTTTCATAAATATATTGCGATGCCAAAGTTAATATGTTTATTTCTTTAAATTTTTGTCTGAGGGACTCTTTACAATTTAGGTTATAAATCGCTCGAACGGCTCTCTTTTGCAAAACAAATATAGCTTCAATATCAGTCGCATTACCCCAAAGCAAAATTCCATAAGACATTACGCTATGAAAGTAACTAAAATACACTAATCTAACTGTCTCAACATCTGTGAGACTTCTAATCTTTCTTACAGCATATGCTGCAGAACTAAGTCTGCTTGCTAATTTAGATATATGGGGGCCCCATTGAAGTTTCGCGTCAATAGTAATACCGAGAAAAACAGTGGTATCCACAAGACTCAACTCCTCCCCATTTAATAGCACATTGGTATTCGAATGTTTTACATTAGGTATTGTAAATTTAATACACTTTGTCTTATTGCCGTTCAAGAGCATATTGTTGGCGTTAAACCAATGTACTAATTTTGATAGAGCATTATTTACATCGTCATAATTAATTAACTGCCGTTTGAGTTTGAAAATTAAAGAGGTATCGTCAGCAAATAATACTATATCGTGATTGTCCCCTACAAGATAAGGTAAGTCATTAATATAGATTAAAAACAGGAATGGGCCAAGAATCGAGCCCTGAGGAACGCCCATTGATACTACCGATCCGGAGGAACCTTTACCATTTATCACGACTTTTTGAGTTCTGTTACTTAAATATGAAGTAATAAGTCTAAGCGCCAAATTTTTTACACCGTAATGTTGTAGTTTCCTGATTAATGTTTCATGATGAACACAATCGAAAGCCTTGGAAAGATCACAGAAAACACCTAAGGCATCCTGTGAATTCTCCCAGGCATTAAAAATATATTTCATAAGCTCAACGCCAGCATCAGACGTCGAGCGACCCCTTGTAAATCCAAATTGGTTTTTATGAAGTAATTTATTTGTATTAAAAAAAATTAACAATTGATCCAAAATAATTTTTTCAAAAATTTTACTAAGAGTTGGTAGTACAGAAATAGGTCTAAAATTAGCGGGGTCCAATGTACTACCAGATTTAAATAAAGGTATTACTTTACTATACTTCATTAAATCAGGAAACACACCAGAATCGATACAAGTATTAAAAATAATAGCAAGATGAGGTGCAATTAAATCTATTATGGACGCAATAACTGTCACGGAAATCCCCCACAAATCTGCGGTTTTCTTTACATCAATGGTTTTGAAGTATTTCACAATATCTTGCGGTAATACTTTTTCAAATCTTAATTCTTTTAAACAGATATTAACATTCTGTTTGAGTAATGACTCGGCGACAGTTGGAGAAGAATTCAAAGACTCTGTTGTCAAAATAGGAATATCAGTGAAATATTTCTCAAACACCGCTGCGACTTCTTGATTTGATTTAGTCAATTCATTGTTAATTTTTAATTGATAGTTTGAGTTACGAGGTTTTTCATTACCGGTTTCGCTGTTAATTATACTCCACGTCATTTTAATTTTATTCTTAGCCGTCTTAATTTTGTTGCTAATATGTAACGATTTGGCTGTGGAGCAAACTTTTTTAAACATTTTAGAATAATTTTTGACATATTCTTTAAAAGCATCAGAAGGATTATATGATCTTTCATGGTAAAGGTCATATAACCTTCGTCTGGTTTTTTGAATTCCCACTGTCGCCCACTCATTAAATACCTTGCGACTGTTTCCGGAGAATGTTTTAGAAGTAAATATTTTTTTAAATTCATTGCTTATAAGGGTAAATAATTCTCCATATAAAAAGTCTGCATTGTTCTTATAAGAAAGCGATGGAAGGTTTTTTACCATATTACTTCTAAATCTCTCCAGGCGTTTTGCATTAATAGGAACAAACACAATTTTCTCAATTTCCTGTTTTTTGTGCATATAAGGTAATGAAACCAGTTGTCCACAGTGATCTGAACTAATTTTTTGAATTATTGATTTGTTGATTGGTACAACACCTGTAAAAATATTATCAATACAAGTTGCACTACACCCTGCAATTCGTGTAGCTTCAAAGAATAAATTATCAAGATTATAGGATTTGAACAAAGAGCAAAATTTAATACTGATGGAAGAAGTTTCCAGGAGATTGATATTGAAGTCTCCACACACTACAAGAGATTTATTCTGTTTATTAAGCTTAACTAAAACTTCTTCCATAATTTTTTCAAAGGTATCATAATTTGAACATGGGGGTCTGTAAACACTGACAACAATAAGGTGCTCAAGCTCAACACATGCCATTTCTACAGTACGCTCAACAGAGAGGCTCACAATGTCTTTACGTTCTTTACATGATAAGGATTTATTAGCTAATATTAAGGAGCCACCACGTAATTTAGTATCTCTATTGAACGAACTGACCACCTGGTGATTACTGAAATTAAATATGGAGTTGTAACTTTTTAACCAATGTTCAGTAATACATAAAATATGAATAAGGTTACTATTTAAAAATAATTCAATTTCTAGTTCTTTGCCTAACATACCTTGTATATTTTGATGCACCAGGTTAATACAGTTTTTATTATTGCTATTTTGTGAAATTACACAATGAAGTATAGTTGAATTGTATTCTAAGGTATTTAAGTTATCTTTGCTAGAGATTACCTCTATTGTCTTATTATCTAATTTAAATTACTTGGAACTAATTCCAAATCATTTGTGAAATTATTTTTCTGCTCAATAAAAGCAGGTGTTAAGGTAGCCAATAATTTGGCTGGGTTAAAATATAAATAATGAGATAGCGTATTTGCTACCAGTCTCAAACTAAACTTTGATAGGTAATACCTATCTCTTGTCAAAAACTTCTTAATTAAATTATTAATATCCACTAAATGAAATTTATCATTATTATTCTTACAATTAAATGTCAAATTTAAGTTATTATTACATGTCAAATTATGCATCATTAAATTTAAATTATATCTTAGTTTATTTTCCTGTGGCCACCCCTCTATGTAAGGCAATGTAAACAAGATAACTTTAACCACATTTATGTTATTGAGATATTCAATATATTTTAATAATTGATTCTTGTTCATATTGCCTCTTCTCCCAACAAAAATTATTAATATACTATTAGGGTTAAATTTACTAGTTAAAATTTTATTCATAATATCACTGAATGATGCTCCAGGCATGCAGTAATTACTTATCTGTTGCCTTTTTAAACAGTTATTCAATGATATACCCAAATTTTTTCCTATGTCATCACTATACACAATTACATTATTTTTTTCATTACTTTTTAAATTTATCTGCTTTGTTATGGTACTATCATAGAGTGCAGGTAAAGAAAATGAAGTATTACTGCTTGTCATATTATTAACACACACTGTCCCTAAAGAACCTGGCATTGAGTGCTGATATTCATTTTGATATTTTAATAAGGAATCAAAACGTTCCTCGTTATATTTACATGACTTTACCAGATTATCCATGGCCAGTATGTGTTCTTTTATCTCATTCCCTGCTGATTTATACTTATTTGACATAGTTTGTAATGAAGTTTGAAGTGATAAAATTTCTGAATTAAGACACTCTATTTCAGTCTCATAACAATTTTTCATGTTTTCCACCTCAATTGAATATAATTTAATTTTACTAATTAACTCTTGCTTTTCCTTACATACATTTGAATAATTTTTAATATTAATTTTAGTTTTAACTAATTTTTGAACTTTCCTAATATATTTATTGATTTTTATATATTTTCTTAATTTCCTTCTGCTGCATGTAATCCTTTCTGCTGTTCTTGATGAGGTAGAATCTTTAGTCAAATCTATTGTTGTGGAGGGTTGCAATGTTTCATGAGATTTACATTCTACGAGCTCATCGAACAGACTCTGAGTTTGAAATGCTTGCACGTTATCATTGTATTGTTTAAATTGTGAAATCTGCTCATTAGCTTTAGTTAATTGTAATTTCAATGCAGCAATTAATCTGAGGGCTTCCTCATATTCTTTGCTGCATCGGTCAAACTCATCGACTGTCCCCTGGAGCTGATCCCTTTCCTTTAAAATATCTGTATAGTCTCTATGTATCTTAACCATATCACTTTTCAACTGTGTATTTTTCGAAATTATACTTATTATTTCCTTTTCGTTGTCATCCCTTTCTTTAAGTAACAGCTCACACTGCTCCCTGGACGCCCTCAGTTCTTGGAGCGCCAGATGAAGTTGGTTCTCCATCTGGCGTGTTTTGGCGTTGCGAGTATTCATTTTACTATATATTTTAAATAGTAAAAGAAAACAAAGATGGAAAATCAAGGGAACAGAGTAAGCAAATATCCAATTGTAGGACTCTAATAACAGATCTCAAATTAAATTATCAAGAAAACAATTCAAAATGAAATCCGAAAACAACAAAACTTAAGATATATCGTAAATATTAAAAGGGATAACAAGAATTACAGTAACTTTTAAACCTAAGTTTTAAACGATGTTCGTTACCTGCTGTCACTTTGAATTGAGAGGCACTAAAAATTTATTTATTTAGATATTTACCACTTTTATTTATTACACAATACAATTTGTTCCTAATTAACAACTATAACTTAAATTTGAGGTAGAAATTATCAATTACAATATTTATTTTTACGAAATTATTTGGGAGCAAATTATTTAAGTATTTGTCACCGGGGTTGCCACAGCAAAAAAAAAAAAACCATGGAACACCATGGGGTCTTAGTCGGTGCGAGTCTGACATAACCCGTCCTTGTTCCCGCGAGGTGGGTGTGCGTAGGCATATGTTTATGTAAAAAAAAGGCTTTGACCAGAAGACAATGTGATAAATAATGAAGTTTAAATCACTATTAATTATGTAGCCCGATTTGACTTGTTATTATTCATATTGTCCGGGCAATATAAATAGTGGCCTGGTTAAACATTTGCTCTGCAACACATACACTATAGACGTGAGCGCGGTCCAGAGGTCAAGTCTTTCACTAAGCCGCTCGAGCCCTTCCCACTATATTTAAGACGTCACAACCCAAGGTCGCTTTAAGTCGCTGTAGAACTTTGAAAAGGGTTGAAAGTGGGGTTGTTTTATACGACGTAGGTTTAATATATTCATATTATTGGGGAGGCAATCGCGAAATTGACGGCTCCGTGGCGGAGAGACTTAGCAATGGGCAATGGCACGGGGGGTTGCGGTCAATCCCGCACGGAACAAGTATTTGTATGATCTACAAGTAATTGTTCCGAGTCTGGATGTTTGTCCCTATGAAATTCATGTATATAAACTGCCTCCATGATACAGGAGAGTTTAAAAAACATCGCTATCATAACCTATTAACCTTTTCAATCACCAAATCAATGATAGATTTGATGAATAATGAATGAAGATCATTACAGCATTTACGTTTATCTGTTTACGTCATACAAACTAAATTTTAAATTATAATTTTTTTTCTTAAGTTTATTACCGATTTCCTGTAATTAATTACCCGCTTGACTTACGGTTTAACTTAGCGACGTTAAGGATTTCAATTTTAATTACCATCATCAATGACCTTCGCGTCTAATGCAGACAATATAAGCAGTATGTAGCTGGTGACACTTTTTTGGTGACTATAGTTACAAATACCTTTAAACCATAAAATATCAATTGAATTTGAAGAAGTTCCTCAAGTGGCAGCCTCGTACCAGCATGCGGTGGTGAATGAGTTGATCGATGGAGGTGGTTCACAGACGTAGGGTGTTGACACTTAGGGTGTGAATGTTCGCTGGCAGGATGATAGTCGGAGAGAGCGCGGTGCGGTGGTAGCACAGTGTCGAATAATAACGCTTCTTCAGATTTCTTAGCTTATTTTTCCTTTTCCTTCTTATTCCACTGCTGCATTCGGAATGAATTACCACGGAAATGTGTCCCTCTTTTATACATAGCTCTAGAGTGCAGCTAATTTTGCGCACGGCAGTAAAAACGCTTTTGTATGGGAAACTTTAATCTGCTGTTTTCCGTGGTTAAACACTTCTTACAATGCTTTTCTTATTTTACTGGCCTTGGGTTTGTTTTATTTTACATATTGCATCCCTTAAGCGCAAAGCGCGTAGGTATGTTCTACTATTTTTCTTTTATAGGATAAGGGTGACAAACGAGCACACAGTCCACCTGATGGTAAGTGGTTGCTGCGGCCCATAGACATCTACATCTATCCTCGTTTGTGAATCAAAATGCAGATGCGTTGTCACCCGTGAGGACTAAGATGGAATGCCTCATTTCCAGTAAAAAGGGCCTCCGGCCACCTGCACTCACCAAGCGAAACGCAGAGGTAAACCTGTACTTCACGCTGGTATTCTGTGAGGTCGTGGTACCACCCCGGTTCGAGCCGGCCCATCCGTGCGACAGCAAAAGCTGCCGCGTGGCTCTACCACTTTAGTAAACTATTAGCGTCTAAAAATAAAAATTCCAACGATTTGTCGCATGAAATCGTATCTAACAATCATATTGTACATATAAATGATATAAAAAGCACATTGTCAGAAAGATAAATGATTGATGAACTTATTTTTTTTAAATACATCAATTGCTACTTTTATATAAAAAGCGGTTTTAGTGGCATAAGTAAGGTGTAGATTTATCAAGTCCGCACGGTGGAACAAACATAATACTCGTAACTTTAGAAAATATCAATTGTTCAACTCAATCTGTTTTTTAAACTCTTCGTCTATCATGAATGTGCTTTTTATACTTATGCTTTTGATCTTCTCAAGGTACGATGTGAGAAGCTATGGAATGTAAATGTCACTTTAATTTTGTTTTGTTTAGGTATTATAATTTTTTTCGGCTAAGAAATAGCGAAATTTTCGATGTTTTACTAAATACACTTTGCCTCACTCCCGGCCACAGAGCAAGTACTTTTTGACTCCGGACTCAGCCGCCGTCGTGAGTGGTCGTTTGTTTACAGCGGTTCGTGCTGAAAAATATCGATCGCTGTAGAAATACAAAATGTTCCGAAAACCATACTTGACCAAGGTAAGATATTATTACTATTTTATAATCACAGATTTTATTACAATATTTTGTTTCGCTAAAAGTACGCAGGGTTTATATATAAATATACTTATACGTCTTGGACTTTGTGGAGACCTGAAGGTGTACGTGGATATCTGCTACTGGAATTCCTTGACGAGTAGAACTAGGTGTGCCGAGATTGTGCTCGTTATGTTAATTATAATGAGACCTTACCTCTGGACTTGATAAAGTAACTTGAAGATGGACTTTGATGACTGCTACTGGAACTCCTCGACGAGGTGAACTAAGTGTGCCGAGTTTGGGCTCGTTCTGTTAGTTATGAATAGACCTTATCTCCGGACTTGACGGAGTGACTTGAAAGTGTACTTCGGTGACTGCTACTGGAACTCTTTAACGAATAGAACTACAATATTCATTTTTTTTTCACTATCATATGAACTTTTTTTAATTGAAACTTGACATAAAATTATCGGAAAATTTAAAGTATGGTAATAAGGTTATTAGTGAAATCTTGTACGCATTTTAACAACTAAAATTTTTAGGTATAATCCTGTTAAGCGTAATTTATTTAATGGGCTTAAGGCATGCAGAGTTGGATTTACCAATAGTTTTTTATTTATTTATATAAACATACAATCCACGAACAAGTATTTAATTCATCTTCGGCTGATGTATGGAAGTTTCTCAATACGCTTGGATATGGAAAATTGCAATTACACTATAATAGCATCACCTTTTCTCCTGACGATTTTAATCGTTATTTTCTGTCTTCTCAAATATTTTTTGATAATTCTAAAACTAATGCTATACAGTCTCTCCTCTTTTGTGTTCAATATTTATCAATCTCATCACATTCAATCTCGAGTGCCCTTATCACCTGTATACCGTTGATCTGCAGTTATATGTGCAAGCGGAGCCCTCAAATATCTCTAATGCTATCTTATTATTAAATGATGACTTGAAATACATCTCCGAATGCTTCACTGTATATGGCATAAACGTGAACCCATCTAAATGTCAAACGATAATCTTAGGTAGCCTAATATTATTATCGAAACTAGGTATTCCCACCCTACCATCATTTATGTTTAAAAATAATGTCATACCATTCTCTCCTCATGTAAAAACCTTGGCCTGATTGTTGATGGTTGCTTAACATGAAACAAACATATACAGGAGGTGAATCGTAACACTTCTGGAACTTTGCGATCTCTGTATCGATTAAACTACTTTCATCCCACCAATACTAAGGTTTTACTTGTCCAGTTACTTATTCTACCGATTATTGAATATGTCTACGTGTGTTGTTCAGACCTGTCTCAACATCATCTTAATACATTGGATCGTTTGCTTAACAACTGCATCAGATACATTTATTGTCTTCGTAAATATGACCATGTATCTTCTTTTCGTGCCCAGTTAAATTGGCTACCTATCCGTTACCGCAGATATGTTAGAATACTCTCCACTCTTTTCGTAATTCTGAATGATCCACGTGCTTTCGAGTATCTGAAATCCAAATATCAATACCTGGGAGATTCTAATAATTGTTCTCTCCGTTCTCCGGCTAATCTTAAGCTACTCACTCCTTTACACCGTACTGGTTACTTACTTATCTCACTCTTTCGCCCCCACGGCCATCAGACTCTGGAACGACATCCCTCTTGACATTAAAAAAGCTCCCAACAAGTTTGTTTTTCAAAATTCAAGTCCGTAAGCATGTGAAAAATTCGTTGCAAGTTTGAACTAACACAGCTCTTATTTTCATATACATATTATGTAATTTTTCATATTTATTTTGACATAGATAATATTTATATATATTTAGTATGTATTATGTGCTGTATGCATGTATATGTGTACGTATATATGTATATATGTGAGTGTATTTGGGTGTATATGTATATGTAAATACATAATATTTTATTTTTTATTTTTAACGCTTTCTATTTTGATTACTGCTGCGCCGCCTCTTGTTTTATATCTCTGTTTAGCCTAATGGTTGACTGGGAGAGAATGCGCTATGGCATTAAGTCCGTCATGTGTACAACTTTGTGCACGAAAATTTATATAAATATATTATCGAAAAACCTTAATCTACACCTTAAAAATAACGAAGTTACGGTAAAATTACGTTATACTAATTAAGTTATAAAACAGAAACAGAAACAGAAACTTTTTTTTTCAATATAGATTATAAATAATGCTTATTGAAAGTCACTCCTTTGTATAATTACCACTGGTTCGAGAAAAAAAACCTCTGTCCTGGGAAGAACCAGCAAGAAACCCAGCGGGACTTTTTTTTTAAAAATAACAGCTTACAATCATGTATGTTACACAAATTAACAACACAACAAATTAGAAATAGCTTGGTAGCGATCACCTCATTTCCAGGGGTTATTATCATCTATAAATTCTTTAATACTATAATAACCCTTTTTATGCAAACTTAGTTTAATAAAGTTTTTGAACTTTGAGCAGGTCAAATTTTGTATATTTTCTGGAATTTTGTTGTAAAAGCGTATACATCGCCCCAAGAATGAATTACTGACTCGGTGGAGTCGAGTAACCGGTACTACTAGCTTGTGTCTGTTCCTAGTATTTACAGAATGAATATCACTTATTTTTGTAAAACTACTTTTATTTTTGTGTACGTACATTACATTTTCATAAATGTATTGAGAGGCCAAAGTTAATATATTAATTTCCTTAAATTTTTGTCGCAGCGACTCTTTAGGCTTTAAATCATAAATTGCTCTTATGGCCCTCTTCTGTAAAACAAATATAATTTCAGTGTCAGCTGCGTGTCCCCATAGCAAAATGCCATACGACATTATGCTATGGAAATAGCTAAAGTAAACTAGTCTAGCTGTTTCAACACTAGTTAGACTTCTAATCTTTTTTACGGCATATGCTGCAGAACTAAGTCTGCTTGCTAGTTTTGATATATGGGGGCTCCATTGAAGCTTCGCGTCTAGTGTGATTCCAAGAAAAATGGTGGTATCTACAAGACTCAGTTTCTCCCCATTTAAAATTACATTAGTATTTAATTGTTTGACATTTGGAGTCATAAATTTCATACATTTCGTTTTAGTGCCATTTAAATGCAAATTATTAACATTGAACCAATTTACTAATTTAGATACAGCATTATTTACTTCGTCATATTTTAGCAATTGTCGACTTAATTTGAAAATTAAAGAAGTGTCATCTGCAAATAATACTATATCATGGTTATCTCCTACTATGTAAGTCATTAATGTATACAAGAAACAGAAAGGGGCCTAGAATTGAGCCTTGAGGCACGCCCATCTGTACCATCGACCCGGAAGAACTCATACTGTTAATGACAACTTTTTGCGTTCTCTTACTTAAATATGAAATAATTAATTTAAGAGCATCACTTCTTACACCGTAGTGTTTAAGTTTCCTGATTAATGTTTCATGGTGAACACAATCGAAGGCTTTGGATAGGTCACAAAATATACCCAAAGCATCCTGTGAATTCTCCCATGCATTAAATATATATTTAATCAGCTCAACACCGGCATCAGTTGTCGAGCGACCCCTTGTGAAACCAAATTGATTTTTATGAAGTAAATTATTTATATTAAAGAAATTTAACATTTGATGAAGAATAATTTTTTCAAAAATCTTACTAAGTGTTGTTAGTACAGAAATAGGTCTAAAATTAGCGGGGTCTAATGTACTACCAGATTTAAATAAAGGTATTACTTTACTATACTTCATTAAATCAGGAAACACACCAGATTCGATACTAGTATTAAAAATAGTAGCTAAATGAGGCGCGATTGTATCTATTATAGACGCAATAACTTTAACGGAAATCCCCCACAGATCAGCAGTTTTCTTAACATCAATAGTTTTAAAATATTTTACAATATCTTTTGATGATACTTTATGAAATGTAAAATTCTTTGTACACGCATTTACATTTTGTTTAAGTAATGATTTGGCGACCGCAGGAGAAGAATTCAGTGACTTAGTGGTTAATATCGGAATATCAGTAAAATATTTCTCAAAAACCATTGCAACGTCCTGATCTGATTCGGTTAATTTGTTATTAACACTTAACTGGTAGTTTGAATTGCGAGAGTTAATCTTACCTGTTTCGCTATTAATTATACTCCATGTCATTTTAATTTTATTAGAAGCCGTCTTAATTTTGTTGCTCAAATGCAAAGACTTGGCTGTGGAGCACACTTTTAAATATTTTTGAATATTTTTTTACATATTCCCTAACTTCGACGCTATGATTATATGACCTTTCATGGTAAAGATCATATAACCTATGTCTGCTCTTATGGACTCCTACTGTCGCCCATTCATTAAATGACTTCCGACTGTTCAAGGAGAATGTCTTAGAAGTAAAGGTATTATTAAATTCATTGCAAATAAGCTTAAATAATGTTCAATACAAAAAATTTGGATCATTTTGGTATGTAAGTGATGGAAGTTTTTTCACTATGTTACTTCTAAATTTCTCCAAGCGACGTGCATTTACTGGAACAAACACAACTTTCTTATCTACTTGCTTTTTGTGAACATATGGTAACGAAACTACTTGTCCACAGTGATCAGAACTTAATTTTTGAATTATACATTTATGCAACGGCTTCACATTTGTAAAAATGTTATCTATACATGTTGCACTAGATTGAGCAATACGCGTTGGCTCTAAAAATAAATTAAAAAGACCTTTAAACAATGATCTAAATTTAATATTGATTGAGGAAGCTTCTAGGAGATTGATGTTAAAGTCTCCACATATTACAACAGATTTATTCCGTTTATTAAGCTTAGCAAAAACTTCCTCCATAATTTTTTCAAAAGTATCGTATATAGAACATGGGGGTCTGTAGACGCTCACAACAATGAGGTGCTCAAACTCAACACATGCTATTTCTACAGTTCGCTCAACAGAGAGGCTCACAATATCTTTACGTTCTTTACATGACAATAATTTACTAGCTAATATTAAGGAGCCACCTCTTAAAACCGTTTCTCTATTGAAAGAACTGACCACCTGGTGATTACTGAAGTTAAACATTAAGTTATAAGCTTTTAACCAATGTTCAGTAATACATAAAATATGAATATTGTTGCTATTTAAGAACAACTCAATTTCTAACTCTTTGCCTACCATGCCTTGTATATTTTGATGCACCAGGTGTATACAATTTTCATTATCATTCTGTGGAGTCATACAATTAAAGATTTGTA
Source organism: Parnassius glacialis (assembly GCA_033319125.1). Classification (NCBI taxonomy): domain Eukaryota; kingdom Metazoa; phylum Arthropoda; class Insecta; order Lepidoptera; family Papilionidae; genus Parnassius; species Parnassius glacialis. The sequence continues at coordinate 221,801 of JAVANC010000005.1, read as the reverse complement.
AGCTACATTCTAAATTATTTAAATTATTACAACTGCTAGAGATTACCTCTATTGTCTCATTTTCTAATTTAAATTACTTGGAACTGATTCCAAATTACATATTAAGTCATTACACTGCTCAAAAGGAGCAGATGTCTGTGTAGCCAAGTCCTTGGCTGAGTTAATATATAAACAATAAGATAGCACATTTGCTATCTGTCTTAAAATATATTTAGATAGGTAATACCTATCATTAGTCAAAAATTTCTTAAGTAAATTATTTATGTCTATTAAATTACATTTATTATTATAATTATAACAATTAAATGTCAAGTTTATATTATTATTACATGAAAAGTTATTCATTAATAAATTTAAATCATATCTTATTTTATTTTCCTGCGGCCAACCCTGTATGTAAGGCAATGTAAACAAGATAATTTTATGTACATTTAAATTATTAAGATTATCAATATATTTTAATAATTGATTTTTGTTTAGATTGCCTCTTCTCCCAACAAGAATTATTAATGTGCTATTAGGGCAAAATTTACTAGCTAAAACTTTATTTATTATATGACTAAAGGATGCTCCTGGCATGCAATAATTACTAATCATATGTCCTTCTAAACAGTTATTTAACATCATGCCCAAATTTTTGCCTATGTCATCACAATACATAATAACTTTATTTTTTTTAATATTTACATTGCTTTTTAAGTTTATATCCTTTGTCATGGCACTGTCATAGAGTGTAGGTGAAAATAATGAGTCCTTACTGTTTACTTTGTTATTTACACATATTGTCCCCGATGAACCTGGTATGGAGCGCTGATACTCACTCTGATGTTTTATTAAGGAGTCAAAGCGCTCCTCATTATATTTACATGATTTTACCAGATCATTCATGGCCAATATGTGTTCTTTTATCTCATTTTGAGCCGATGCATATTTATTTGATAAAATTTGTAGGGAGTTTTTAAGGGATAAAATTGTTGAATTTAGACACTCTATATCAGTCTCATAACAGTGATTCATATTTTCCACCTCAATTGAATATATTTTAAGTTTATTAATTAATTGTTGCTTTTCTTTGCATACATTTATATAATTTTTAACATTAATTTTAGTTTTAATTAATTTTTGCATTTTTCTAATATATTTATTGATTTTTATATATTTCTTTAATTTTCTTCTACTGCAGGTAGTCCTTGATGCTGTTCTTGATGTGACATAATCATCACCAGTCAAATCAATTGTTGTGGAGGGTTGCAATGCTTTAAAAGATTCACATTCTATGAGCTCGTTGAACAGACTTTGAGTTTGGGACGCTTTCATGTTGTCTATGTAATGTTTTAATTGCACAATCTGCTCATTAGCCTTACTTAACTGTAACTGCAATGCAGCAATTAATCTGAGGGATTCCTCATATTCCTTGCTGCATTGGTCAAACTCATCGACTGTTCTCTGAAGTTGATCCATTTCTTTTGAAACAAATGTATATTCTGTATGCAACTTAACCATATCACTTTTTAGCTCAGTATTTTTAGCTATTATATTTATTATTTCCTTTTCATTGTCATCCCTTTCTTTACATAAGTAAAGAAAGGGATGACGATGAAGCAGCTCACACTGCTCCTTAGTAATTAAGCTAATATAGTAATTAAGCTTACATTATACTAATAAAGGTAGTAGGAATGCACAAAAACTTATTATTTATAATTAATTCTTAACTTCCTAAATTTATCGCAGAAAACAAAAAAGTAACATGGGGTTATTGTATTTAAAGAATTAGTATATTGTTGATAATATAGGAAGTTACATCGACAACATAGGATTATTGTATATAAAGTATTAGTTACATATCGTCGCTAATATAAGGCTTTCTAAGAATCCGCTAAATGGTGAATATCTTATATTCACCAATTTGGGCAGGCGATTTTCACAGAGTAGTGGGTGCAGATTACTATTATCGCTATGCGCCCACTACTCTGTGTAAATTTGTTTCAGTGGAGAAAACTCCTTCAATATTTATTTACGATTTTTCTCCACTGAATTCGTACTCTGTCAAACTGTTGAACAGTTTGTTTTTAATTTTGATCGCCTCGTTGGTGTAGTGGTTGTGAACGCGACTGCTGACCATGACGTCCCAGTTTCGAATCCCGGGTCGGGCCAAAAATCAATTAATGGGTTTTTCTAGTTTCTAGTCAAGAAGTTGCTTGTGTTTTACCCCCGTGCCTCGGAAAGCATCTAAAGCCGTTAGTCCTGTGCCTGATCTCGCTACGGTCCTATCGGATTATCATTCTATAGAGATTGAGCAAATAGAAAGTGCACCCGTGCTTGCGCAAACACTCGGGCACTAAATTCCTGTCCTGCGCAGATAGTTGGTCTCTATTGAGACTGACCGCCGTGACCGAAATTCGATCTGGAGGACATTAATATTACTACGACCAATACCATACTAATCCTCGTTTAAGATTTTTAAATTCAATTTTAAGAAAACTTTATACGCAATTTTTTAATCATCATTTAAATCATAGTCTACGATCAACATTCACTGGAACACGTTAATGAAATAAATGAGTATTCATGACTTACCTGAGAAGTTAATTTATTTTATTAATATTGTGAAATTGATGATATTATAATATATCGCCTTACAAATCCTTGTGTATGCGTAGATATATGGATGTAAAGGAGGCCAGAGAGGTGTGTCAGGATCGCGCCAAATGGAAGTCCGTAGTCTCTGCTACCCCTCTGGGTGACAGGTGTGTGTGTTTGTGTGTGTTTAAATCCTTGTGAAAATAATTAAAAGTTATTTGCTAAATTTCTATTGTAAGAAATTATTCTCAAAATTATTTAAATAAAAAATATTACTTGGTAACAAGCCCGTCTCACCATTAGAAACCATTATGGAGGCCAATTGTTAAAGACAATAAAGGTGTGAGAGCGTATGCTCAACTTGCTCTCCTGCCCACGCAACCAACCATTATAAGCAACAATACAGTTCGACCAACCGTAACGTGTTCCCGTCACAACCACGCACCGGTATAACGTGAACGACCCAATTAAATGATAACACCAAAGTATGCAAATCAACAGCAACACCACCCAGTTGGCAACGCTGGCAGCAGCGTTTTCCTAATAACGTCTAAAAATTTTAAAAACCGCGTTTGCCAATCCACTGCTTGCCAAGCGTTGCAACTATTGTAAACATCCCCCCTATGAGGCAATATAATACCTAGGTATGTTTTATTCGAACGCCGTGTTGCTACCAGCTGGCCGGTGGACGCCGCTGGACGCCACCAGCCTTTGACTCTAGTGTTTCACTTGTTTCTCCGTAAAGCCGAAGACTATTTTAAATAAACCTAGCAAGCTAACAGCATAGCAAAGTGGCGAAGCAATCAGCTTTGTAGCGGTTTCTAACGGTTGCCGTTGAGCAATCAGTTTCAAAATAGGAGGTTCAGATGCCTGGGTGATCAGTAATCGATTTCTGAAAACAGAATTTGAAAATTCGAAACCGTTCTCGAGATAATCGTGGGACAGACGGACAGACGGACAGACATCGTGAAATCAATGAGTGTCTTCGCAAGCTTCGCCACTTAATAAGTGTCTTCGCAAGCTTCGCCACTTAATAATGTGTTTTTATTTTTTGCAATTTTCTGTTACTAAATTAACGTAAATGCTATAATTATAAACTAGTTAAATGTAGTTTTTTCTGTTCAAAAGATGCGTCATCAACGCATCACTATAACAAAATAAATTATCAATCCAAGAGCATCGTGCTTAGAATTGGCACGCAGTTCGCGGCGCGGAACCCACACTGAAGACTTGAACGCGCGCACTAAATCACAGATTAACTAAATTAACAGTATTTCGTCTCGACCCTGACACTCTGATTAGGTCAATAAATTTGAAATATAAATTTTATTAAAACGAGAAATGTTTACTTTATTTATTATTAAAAATATAAAAAATAATAATGTACATTCTGCAAATACTAAAAACAAGAAGAAGCTAGTTACACCAGTTACTAGACTACAAAGAGTCAGTAATTTCTTCAAATAGGCTTAACCACAAAATACCAATAATATGCAGAACTTACGAAAAAGTTTAAAATTTTTATTAAACCAAAACTCTTTTGTTTATTATACTACTAAAGTATTATTATACTACTAAAGTGTACATGATTTATAATAACCCCTGGGAATGAGGTGATCGCTACCATGGTGTTTCTAAATGTTTTTAAATTTAACTCTGTTTACCATATTATATATGAAAAAATGTAAATTAATGTGTAAAAAAAGTCCCGCTGGGTTTCTTACCGGTTCTTCCCAAAACAGGTTTTTTACGAAACAGTGGTTAAAGCATAAATTAATTTCAAAAGTATATTTGTAATCTATATTGAATAAAACTTCTTCTGTTCTATTCTTCTGTTGTAAAACCCATAGAAATATGATGTATGTATGATGATAAATATTAAGGTCTCCATTACCTGGTCATACATAAATTTACGTTTACAAAAATTAAATTTGAATCGAAAGAAGCATCTCATCAAATACCTTACCTTCGACATTCGAAAATATTAGTCTGTGCTTTATTCTGTGTCTGTGCTTTTCAAATAAGTCAAGATAAAGTTCTTAACTGTTATGTGTATTGAAAAAAAAATCTATTCAAGTGTGCAACATTTTATTTTGCTGTTTTATAAGATACGAACTGTAACATTATGAACTTCGGTGTCATTGTTTTACATTGTGATTTTCTTTAGTGAATAACTATTTTGAGGAAAATTGTAATAACTAACAAAGGTCTTATCTGGCTAATAAGCAATTTTTATAAATGACTCGTTTACATCCTTGTTATGTTTAATACTAACAGTGACGTAATGTAACCTAATCATTGCATGTTTCGTCAAAGATTTCACTGGTGATTTATTGAGATGCTTTACAAAATGATTTTTGAATTTATTACAAATTTTAACTTATTTATATTCAATTTTATAGTAGAGCTTTGCTGAATCGTATTTATGTCTGTAGTACAAATATGTTAGTTTGACGTGGGAAGGACCAAGCAGTATTTCGTAAGGTGAGCTTAGAGTATCAGATACCCTTTTTAATATTAAGAGGAGAGAGAGAGAGAAAAGGAGGCAAACGAGCATACGGCTCACCTAATGCTAAGTGATCACCGTCGTCCATGAACATCTGCAACACTAGGGGAATTGCAGGTGCGTTGTTGGTCTTATAGGTGGACTGAACATCTGCCAGATCAGAGGAATTGCGAGTGCGTTGCCGGCTTTACATGTGAACTGTTTTGTTGTTTGTGACCCTTATTCATATAAGATAAATAAATCACACTACAAAAGACGGTGATATAATGCGTGAAATTAACAATGAATATTTAAATTGGTCCATTGTTTTGATCTTTTGGTTTTTTTTATAGGATCACACAGTCCACCTGATGGTAAGTGGTTGCTGTGGCCCATAGACATCTACATCTATCTTCGTTTGCGAATCAAAATGCACATGCGTTATCACCCGTGAGGACTAAGATGGAACGCCTCTTTTCCAGTAAAAAGGGTCTCCGGTTCTCTGCACTCACCATACGAAACACAGCAGAGTTATGCTGCTATTTAACGCTGGTATTCTGTGAGAGCATGGTGCTTCCCCGGTCGAGCCGACCCATTCGTGCTACAACTATACTACTAATATAGCTGCAGCGCCACGCTACCACGCACCACCAGCTACCACGTATAAAATAATTTATTATTTCAACGTTTATTTGAAATAGTTGTTTAATCTACATATATAAATAAAATTGAAGTGTCTGTCTGTATTATCAAAATAACCGCTTTATATTGAGCTGAGCTGATATTTGCATGCCATAAGGACATTTAAATAATCATTTTTAATAAATTAGTCAGACTGCTTGTTCGGGCTGTTCTTGGGAATGGCAATACCAATTGTATTGAAACTTCACGGAGAAATAAAGAAAAATGTCAGGATTTTATCCGAAAAACTTGGAGTTCGTTTTGTCTTTGTTTATTCACATTAATAGATTCTAGCCAGGCGGCTCGAGGGTGGCTCGCTAGTTATAAATATTTGTCAAAATATAAAGTATGGGGTAATTTTTTTTTATTTCTCTCGATTTTTTAACGATAAATCGCACGTGACGATCAATAGATCATTCGAGAGTCCAATATAATACGTGTGAGTAAACAAATGCAGTTGCGTTGCAATCGAAGTAGAAAGGTGTGGGGCAACAATGGCGCCGCGGCGCGGGTTGGACCCGGGGCGCACAGCTGCACTCCCGACTGCGCAGTACGCTGATGCCAAACACTATTGTGTTTAATTCTATTAATGGTGTACTATTCCAATAGGTTGTTGTTGTCATGCTGCAGCTATATTATAATTGTAGGGAGAATAGGTCGGCTCGACCGGGGAAGGTACACGCTCTTACAGAATACCAGCTAAACTTAACTTAATACTGCTGTGTTTTGTATGGCGAGTGTAGAGAACAGACTACATTATCAAATTTCACCGTAAGGGAAACACAGTACAATTAATACCTATCTAATTACATTATAAAACATATAAAAGTAATCCTAAAACCAATAAATTTTCCACATATATCTAATACATAGCAAAAGCATGCCATCACAATATTATGTTGTATAAAAGTTTACAATATGCTCGTAACAAATAAAATAAATAATAACTGAATCGTAATTCTAATTAAACATTAAGCACTTAAAAGTAACATTATACAAACAACCTATTGCGAAACTACCAACTATAAATTAAATTTTAAAATATTTTTATAATTATTATATTTAAGGTAAAAGATATCTGATTCACAATATTTTAAATTAAATTTTTTACATGTATGTAAGTGTAGGTACGCGCTACAAAAGCATATTCGTTTTAACTTTACGTAACGCAAAAAGAGGTTTATTTCATACACCTAACCTGTGATACGCAAGATTCACTTTGCTTAACGTAGAGGAGATTCTATAATATTATGTAGCTATTTGTACAACAACATTAAATGTTGTTCTCCATCATGCTGTTGTAAATCAAATTTTGATCTCTTATATCACAGCGTTTTTCGAGATAAGTGATTTATTTAATTTTACCAACGCCTCTCCTGACATAAACTAACGGTCAGGAGAAACAGCTGGTAAGGTAAACGGAATAATAATTGTAGTTGTCAGCACATCAACGTCTTCTTTATCAGCCTATAAAATTCCTCAGCCGGATACGGGCCTCTCGTTATAGCAAACGTTTACTATAATACGAGTGAGTAGTCACGGTTAGCTGGAGGACTAACATTGCCCCTACCTTTATTATTCGTACAAAATCTGTTGAATAGAATTAATTTATGTGTTTTCGCCGTTTAATTTGACATATATTAATTACCGCTGCTTCGGCTGCTTTAAAGCATCCATGGTCACGAGGCAGTCTACGCTACTGGTCCAATCTACGCAGAACTAGTTTGTAGTATCTTGATGTCTTGCTGTGGCATGCTTAAGTTTTGACTTAATTGAACCAATTATAGATGATCCTTGCAAATCTTTGTTTTTTTTTGCAAACATTTGTGATTGTTTGGGGGATTTACAAAAAAAAATTAGACGCGATAAAAACCGTAAAATTATTTGAATTCAATGTGTAGAATTCGTGTAAATACGTAGGACACTCAATAAGTTTTAAAATATACAAAAAGTATTCTAGATACTATTAATATTTATTTTACATCTTTTCAAAATATTCTCCATTATGCTCAACAAGTACAAAGTTCGATTTGCCTAAATCAACTCTGAAAACACTTTTGCCAGTCTTGATTTGACAGATCGGAAATCGCTTCTTCGTAGGCAGCTACGGCTTCTTCGGCCCTTGAAAAAACCTTGCCTTTTAATATAATTGCTCTTCAAACTAGGTAAGACACATCATTTTATTTTATAACGCGGATATTTGCAAAGTAAATTTTTCTAAAAGCTTTTATACCTTGCCTTTTATTTTTTTTTGACTCTTGGGAACAAAAGGAAATCACAAGGAGCTAAGTCAGAGCTGTAGGGTGTATGACTTATGTTTCAACACTAGATCCCTCAATAAATGCTTTTGTTCTTGTAGCCGGTGGAAGGAAAAGGAGAGATATCCCGCCGGGCAAGGTGTTCTGCCAGGGGAGCGGCCAACGCTCCGTATGGTAGGTAATTCTAATAGTTAATACTATTTATTTATTTTATTTAGTTAATACTATTTAGTTAATATTATATTTTTTTTTAGTTAATACTATTATATATACTGCTTCAACTTCGGAACTTTGCTAGCGCGATTTAGGTTTCGATGTGTATCGCTTGTGGCGCGACGACAGCGCCACCACATCAAAGGAGGTATGTGTAGCTGTAATGCAACTGTAGTATACCATTCAGAGTTAACTAACCTACAATTTTCCAGTATTGACGTCGACAAATGTCTTTTAGTTTTAGTTCTTTGCAGTTTTGTCCGTAACTGTCCTTCAGACTAGACCCATACCGACGATTGCCTTTTATTTTCCGGATCATATTGATAGATCCATGTCTCGTCACTAGTAGCGATTTCTGAAACACGCCTAGATGCCCCTTTTTCAAAACGTAGACGCATTTCATGGCACCAATCCACACGAGTCTGTTTTTCGCTTTCGAAGAGCAAACGAGGGATCCATCGAAAACAAAGCTTCCTCACTCCAAGATGTAGGATGGTATGAATGCTCCCCGAACTAATGCCTACAATCTTTTCGATGTACGTATATGTGATTCGTGGGTCTTCTCGCATCAACATTTCAGTAGTCCATACATTTTCTGCCGTTACTGCTGTTTGCGGGGCCCCGGTTATTTGGGCATCTTTAAGACTAATTTTACTCTTTTTGAAATCAGCAAACCACCTAAAAATTGTTGCGCGTGATGGAGCTGAGTCCCCTAATGCTGATTGTAATCGTTTTACACTTAATTGTTCGGTGTAATCGGTTTACACCAATTGCTCAATGCTTTTCATTTAAAACGATGGATCTTAGCCGTGAACATTTGCGCGCTATAATCTTATGCTTATGGAGTTCTATTTTTAAATAAATTTGCTTTTTAGAAACATATAACACGGGTGCATTCCATTTTTAAATTTCGAGCATCTTAAAACTTATTGAGTGACCTACGCATTAAGGTGGAAGAAATCGTCAAGGTGGGTTGCTATGCAAGTTGGTGGTATGCAAGTGTCAGCTGACAGAACTTAAAATGCACTTATGCGATTGAGACAAAGACACGGGAACAATCAAAACACATCAGTTATTTCTGTCAAGAAATGCTTAGTAGCAGTTGGCGGTATCTAACCCCTGTGCCTCGGAAAGCACGTAAATCCGTCGGCCCTTCATCCAATTCTCTCTTCGGTCGTGTCGGTTTGCGTCCCATCGGACTATGAGAGTGAGGGAATAGAGAGTGCACTTGTGCTTGCGCATACACTCGGGCACTATAATCCTGGTCTGCGCAGATGGCTAGACTCCATTGATATTGGTCGCCCTGACCGAAGAGACTACAGGAAAAGTTTGACACGTCGCCGGAAAACAATGATGACGCTTCTTATAATTTTATTCATATTACTAAATTATTTTAGACTTCTGTCCACGGCTTTTACGCGTTTACGCATAGATTCATTATACATTTCCCAATATTAGAAAGTATTTTCAGTACACGCTGGTAAGTTATTAAGACCCATAAATAAAGGTAGACGGTCAGTTGCGTAGATTTTAAGTGACACGAAATCACAAGCATGCTCAACTTATTATAAAAGCCAAAGACTTAAAATACTGGCGTGTAGACGAACTGTCACCCCGAAAATGTGTAACCAATTTTGATTATTCATAGTGTGCGTTAGCTAGTGATGTATATTTTACCTACAAGGACTATCGAAAAATTATTGTTAAGGAAGCAGTAAAAAGATTTAAAAAAATAGTTTAGTGCACGAAACTGAATAACTTCAAAAATTTACTGAATTAATTAAGTTTCTAGTTTTAGTTTTTTTTATTATTATTATAGTTTGTAATAAGTATTACAAGTAAAGTTTTGACTGAATTTATACCATGATAGTTCTAAAATAATTTAAAAAATATTCGTATAACATGTTCCTGGGAATAAGTTGAACCTACCTGCCTTTTGTTGGATTTTAATTCAAATGTAAAAAAAAACCCCAGGTGACTCTATCGATAAACTTAAAAAAACACCCCAAGGATCAGATCGGAAAGTTTCATTTACAAGTTATGATCTTTGGAGAACAATATTTACTCCCATGGACAGGTTTCCCCGGAATTTCTTTTTTAACATATTGTTAATATATACTATAAATATGTAGATACTTAACCAAGTATATACATATTTATATTTTAAAAAATGTTTTGATGGGGATATAAAAATCGGGGGACACGGAGTATATAATGGCTGCTTTATTTTTCATATAAGTATTACCTTTCATAATTACAAACATTTAATAATTAATAATTAAATACATTATAGAAGTATATTTTAACATTCGAATTAAATATGAATGTAAACTTAATAATTTAGTAAGGAAACTTGTAGGAATCAGTTAAATAAGATTGCTCTGTTTAAAGGCCAATATGTTCATGAGGCTTCATCATGCTTCATCTTTATATTCTTTCATCTGTCCTTGAAAAGTATAAAGTAACAATAAACTTATTATCATTTTAGCTGCATGAATTTTAAAAACATAATCATCTTAACAGATTAAAGTGCACCAAGTATCTGAGGATACAGATGCACTCTCTATTCTCTGTCTCGGTATGTTAAGAAAATGGTCAGTTATTCATTGACTGACCGCGGCAAGTGCAACTTAATCTCGCAGTTCTATTGATCCGCGCAACTATTACTTAACCTCGCTCATTGCCTCGGCACATTGTCGTAGGCCATCAAACATGAATCGGGCATCGAGCGTTGTGAGTATCAAATACTATGGAATTTATACTATCCTGGCACATTGAACCGCGCGTCTCATGTGCGAGCGGCTAGTGACGCTTCAAGAGCATTACAAAATATATTATATCTAACTACGCTAAAAGTTTTATCATTGTAGTACTTGGGAATATAATCCGAAGCTCCGCGCAATCCCTTGGGGAAAATAGCGTGATGCTATGAATCTTGCACTAGTACAACCGTGAGTTGCGGGTGGTGAAGGTGATAAATAGATACTTAGTTGGGTTCATAATGGTTCACGTTCTATAATGCATAAAAATCTGTCTCTATTTTTCTCTAAAGTTTTATAAGTTAAACTTTTGAAGTCTTAATAAAACAATATTATACTTATTGGTACAAATAAAGTAGAAATGACTCCTTTTAATAGAATTGTTTTTATTCTACTTTTTCATTTATACCTACTTCTCAAATAAATGTTTGCTACAAGTTGTTGAGTTTTTCATTGGATTCCAACCAACCCATCCAATTAACCTTAACCATTTTTTTAATTATAAAATCCGAAGGAAATTTGTTTGACAAACAGCAAAATTAAATTACATTTACAGAACGCAAACCGAGGATATACTTTCTTGTTGTATGGGCAAGTCTAGCGATTCAATATAAACATTCAAAATAAATGTCGACATTAATTTTGATATAGTTGAGTCAATCCCTAGCGTACCAAATTCATGTAAATTATCAACAACGTGATTTTTTTCTTTGCAAAATATCAAAAATAACAAAACAATTGAAAACATTTTATATTTTAAACAGTGTATAATACATGCTTTAACCAAAAACAAACGCGTCATAACATTGATGACGTCTTGAGAATTTAGCTGTGAAATGTGCAATTATCAGAATTATTTCTATTATTAACAATACAGTCACTCACAGAAAAAGTAACCATTTTGGAAAAAAAATTACTTAATAAAAATAACCACTATTACACTCTAAAAAAATTACAAAATATATAGAAGCCTATTTCTTGTGTGCCGATTTGTGTCGACTTGTCTTTCAAAATCGGTTACAGAGTCATGAGATTTGGTATCCTTTTCTATCTTGCATTTTTGTCATAAGGAATTTTCTTCTCCCTTTGCACACTATGTCGGTCTATACGCCAGTATATTCTAAGTCTATGGTAAAAACACTATATAATTTACTCTATGAAGAACACACCCGTACGCGCACAACTAAAATCATTTGCAAACAGCGACATGGTTTTAGATGCATATGTGTGCGTGCCTCCAGCAAAGAACTTACGGGAAATCTGTTGTGTTACGTTGCTTTTGAAGAGAGAAAGATTATATAAAATTGATGCAGTAGTTGAGAAGATTATGAAATATATTATGTATCGCAAGTTGGTATGTATAAACAAAATAAATAAATAAATTCTTTATTTGCCACAAATCATTTAATAATTAAATGGAACTCTGGTCTAATCTCGCAAATCATTACTAAAGTTTTCATCTACCCTCAGTCTTTGTCCTCTGTCAGTCAAATAGTTTTTAAACCAGTGATATGTAAATGAATTAAATATTATTAGTATATATGTTACAGTAAAAACTCATAACTGGTGAAAACCACTTTAGACTGTAAAAAATCAGTCAAAAGTAGTTTTTTACTTTTCACTGCAAAAATATTGGGTAATAATGATTTTGACCAAATTACATCGGTTAAAAGTGGTTTTGACCAACAATGTTAGTCAAAACTTCTTTTGATTTATACTTTTTGAATTTCTGAAATTAAACGATACAGGTGAAAAATCCTAGTGTGGGGGTGCCGTTTTTTCAAAATAAAAAAAGAAAAAAGTTCATTTTATCAATATTATATTTTATATCATTATAATGTACGTGGCTTTAGGCACAGCCGCACCTTAACCTACTGTTACTGATATTGCGAGTTTTGACCGATAGTCTGAAGTTTAAATCAGACAACACCACTTTTGACTAACTACTTTCGGTTAACCACTTTTGAACACAAAAATCAGTCAAAACAGTTTTTGACCATTTTTGCCTGATTTTCCCAGTCATAAGTGGGTTTGACCGGTTATGAATTTGACTGTGACATATACATATATAGAAAGGGCGCATTGTTAAAAATACCTTTCCATTATGAGAATGTGCCTCTGTTAATTGCAAACAAAACAGAATGAGCAGTGTCATGTTATGTTGGCGTAAGTCGTTGCCCTTGATCCCATTTTGAGCGGAGATGTTTTCGTGCGTTGACTCACAAATCACAAACTCACATCATTCACAAACAATCAGTAGACGGAGTAGCAGTAGCAGACTCTACTTCACCGGAGGATGCATCGTTTAGAGGCGAAATACGTGTCGTATTATCGACGCTGGCATGTGGTGGGTCTTTCCTAATGTAGTGGTGTTGGGATTAGTGGTGACGGGGATAGCGCAGGCAATTGAGGGAGGGCGCATCATTTCATTTTATTACAAGCGGATCTTAGCTTATTAATTTTTGACATCTTTAAACAGAATAGCTCCTTATCGTAGGGTGTAATGAATGAGTGGATTATTAAGCGATACCATAACGGCAATTTGGCAACGATCTCTTCGGAACTGGTTATATACCAAACGATTGTATACCATAGCCTTATTGTAATGGCGCATTATACATGAATTCAGATAATAATTACTGAAGTTCATATTTGTAAGGTTTATAGTTTGATCCGAAAACCGACACTACCTGAGAGAAGTCACGACCAAAAGCTTTCATGCTTCCCGAGACTTGAAACACTGCCAACTTCTTGACTACGGGCTGCTATTGAAAATTTCTTGATAAAAATCCCAATAGCTGATTGTAAGCTCGAATCGGGATTAGAACCCGGGAGCTCATGGTCAGCAGTTGCGTTTACGACTATTATACTAACGAGGTACAAATACTTATAATTATTGACATAAAAGAAATGAATATAAACACATATACGTAAGAAAGCACGGACACAAATTTAATTTTCCAGGAGTTATGTGATGTTAAAAATAGACTTCGGGTTAACGTGTTATAGATTTACTCAAACCGGAACAAAACAGTGGATGCAACGTTGCTTAATCCATACCTATGTATAAATAAAATTGACTGCGTGAAGTGAAACACGGAATATACAATATATTCCGAAATAACGGACCTATTTAAAGCTCTGATGGTTATTTACATGTTATTAAGAACCGAATGACCATTTCTATTTTTTTTCTTTCATGTGTGTCTGTTGGTCTGTCTGTCTGGGCGAACCATTGAAATCTGGACCGATTACAATGAAACTTCACGAACAGAGAGGGATCAAGGCCAGAAGTGATTTGGGCCGGTGGGCCAGTGATTTGTTTTTGTCAAAAATGTTTGAGGATTTTTGGGGATATCGAAACTGATAAAATAAATGAGTTTTGATGATCATCTTAAATCAAAGTGGTGCCATTTTAATCGATGCCACCTGGCGAAGCAGGACGGGTCGCTAGTATCAAATATAGGTAAACAATAGTTACTTAAATGTACTCCAGTCAAGGCACTACCAGCATTCGTCATCACCACCAACCTTTAAATGCCATTGCTAAACAAAAACCATAGAATTGCGTCAATTAACATGCATTTCTTGTAATACTTTACCCTTACTGGCCACACTAGATAAGAAGCTAAGAAATGGTAGTAAAGGTGGTTTCTTTTCTTTTCTCCATGCTATTATTTTCTCCTGTATCGTGATGGCAGTTTATATACATAAATTTAACAAGGACAAACATTCAGACCCGGAACAATTAACCGATTCGTTGCGGCACCGATTTTCGACAATTTTTAGCTGTGGCGGCGAACAAATATTTCATGACACGACAGGCGTGTCGTGCGCCACAGACATCAGCCATGTCTAAAAGTAATGTTCTTTTTTATGCTTTTTTTACTTGTTTAGACCCAATTAAGTTTATTTGACATCAAACATAAGTTATAAATAGAAGGATACTTGTTTTTAGTGGGTAACTACGTGTTTTTTTTACGTGTGTTGAGAGTAAGTGACTTTTTTTATGAAGAGATTACAAACCTTTTGTAATCTCTTCATAAAAAAAGTGTGCGTATGACACGACTCGCGTGGATGGCATGCCTGGCGTGCCATCCGCTCTGAACCGGATACAAATACTTGTTCCGTGCAGGGTTCATAAAGTGCTGCAACTTATTGCACAGTCACTGCGCCACGTGCCGTCATCTTTCGTCGTCGCTCTCAGTCGATCGTTTGGATCTCCCCCAATAGTCAACAAGTACCTACGAGGTGCGCTGTGAACAGCGCGTAATCTGCATTTTCATTTTTATGTGTATGGGCCACAGCATCCACTTACAATCAGGTGCTTGTTTTAGCGTGCTCTTTTCTCACCCTATTTCTATAAAAAAAAAACTCGACGGCTCGGTGACGCAGTGGCTAAGCGTTTGACTGCTGGTATGTTGCGGTCGCGGGTAATCCCGCGCGGAACAAATGTTGGTGTGTACTGCAAATAATTGTTCCGGGTCTGGATGTTTGGCCTTGTGTGATTCATGGGTAAACGCTTTCACGATACCTATATCTCCCTATTTAAAAAAAAAAGAAAAAATATATTCGAAGTGAGAAATATACAGATGGTGATGAACAATGACGTCAAAGGTGCAAAATTTATTTTACTGCAAATGTCTTTACGCCAGTCTCGGTAGCGTTAGCGGTACTTCCTTCCTAAAAAGGGAGAGTGTGAGAGTCTATCAGTGGAGTTTTTCTGTTTGTTATGAAGTAGTTTCTCGTTATGATTCATCATTATCAGTACAGCCTATCAAAGTCCACTGCCAAATATAAGTCTCACCCTTAGGCTACCACGCTTGGTAAGCGGGTTGGAAACCGCAGTTTTTAGTTTTAATTTGTTATAACGAAGGTGCTGCTGCCCATCTCTTGATTCACCTATTACACCTATTCCCTCCGTCACCTATTACAGCACCCCCGGGACGATATGGGGTAGTGGATATTCTTACACCGCCACTACCCGTTTAGTTAGATAATTTTAATTGTTCATCATCATTATCATTACAAGTGCATTGCTGAACATAGGCCTCCAAGTCCCCCAAAGAACGCCACAAAACACGGTCCTGAGTCGCCTGCATCTATCGACCTCCTACATCTTACCCGAGAAACTTTCTTTCCCGTTGGTTGTCCATTCTTCGAGCCATGAGACCGGCCTATTGCCACTTCAGCTAATGAGGTCATCCACGACCTTTATGCAGAATTATAATATTTGACAAGTTACATAGCGGGGAAGTAAAGATGTTATGAAAGTGTAAGTATTAATGTCTCGATTACTCTGACTAATGCGGATATTCTCATTTATTATATACAATTTAATAATTAACTTTAGACCACAGCAACAAAGATGTAATTAATACTGTTATTTTTATAAGAGAGCGAAATAAGCCCTTGTCAAACTGTAATAATTCATTTGTTTTAAAAAATCTATGAGGCACGTGCTCTACCGTGGAATATTTCTTTTGTTATGTACCAGCCAATCATGGCAACTATGACACACATCTCTCATATGAAACTGTCTATAGGGCAGGTCTGTGTTCAGCCGTGGGCTTTCAATAGGCGGTAACGGTAGCAGCGACGTACTGCTTCCATTTTCAGGTGGCGGCATGAGAAAAGTAACGCAATGCAGTAAAAATGCAAATGGCGGATTAATCTTTCAAAAGAAACCATCGGTTGCGATGAAAGGTTTCGTCCGCTACTGCAACTCCACTGTTAACTGTATGATGTACGATTTGTAAATATTATAATTAACTTGCTATCAATGTTTTTTTTTGGGTTCCGTACCTCAAAAGGAAAAAACGGAACCCTTATAGGATCACTTTGTTGTCCGTCCGCCTGTCTGTCTGTCTGTCAAGACCCTTTTTCTCAGGAACGCGTGGAGGTATCAAGCTGAAATTCATATCAAATACTCAAGTACTGTCCCTTAGAGCTGTGAAAAAATCAAACTTCTAAGCCAACGCAATCAAAGGATACAGCCGTTTATGCCGTAAATTTTCGACATTCGCAAGGGAATCAAAACCTACAGGGTACTTCCCGTAAACTCAGAATCTTGAAATTTGGTACGAAGCAACGTATTATAGCACAGATAAAGGAAAAATTGCGAAAAGCATAAATTTTTAGTTACATCATATAATAAAAATATTTTTAATAACTTTATACTTATATACCTACAGATTTGTTCGGAACCCTCGGTGCGCGAGTCCGACTCGCACTTTGCCGGTTTTTTTATTTACCGTACCAACAGTAACCGGGCGTAGCGTTGAAATTAACGCAGAACCGAGTCCTTTACGCAAACGCGTCTAATAAAGCGGGAACATTGCAAAATAAAGAATTATAATATCAAACAACGAATCGATTCCAGTGCGTGCGATAATTGTACCGGTTCATTTTGACACTTCAATTAGGTGTTACCGAGCAATTGGCGATTAAACCACAGTAAATATATTTTATACTGTGATTAAACTGAATTAACAGTTATGTTACACTAATACCGGCAACAGCCGAGCGTGCCGCCCGCGCAATTTGTTTCAAGCAACCTCAATACGAATAGCTTAAAATAGGATGATGAACTCGAAGTTCATCATCCTTCTGTACCAATTGCGTTGCTTTTATTGTGATGCTTTTAACTTATGTCAATAAAAGTGACAGTTTAACTTGTTAGTAAGAGACTTGAAAACAACTGAGAATGAAATATATTTGGTGTCGACACAAAAAATGAATGAAAACCTGTTTTATGAATTGCCGGTGTGCTATAAACGATTATTATCTGTAAGTTAAATTTTAAAAGTCAGATAAAGGTTTTGAAAAACTCTTATAACGATGACCGCTTTTAAGACCTTTTCACATGACAGTGACTGACCAAGCAAAGGCATTTACGACGCGTTTCCTTGTTATCTAAATGCATTTTGCTTTTTTTCACTTAAAATGTACTACAACCCTTTATACAGATGCTCTAAAAATATATACCAAAGCAGGACCTAACAACTTTCCAAATGTTAATGGCATCAACGCAGACCTTGATCGGACACTTGAACGAAGTAAAGCCTATGGCTTTCACGTTAATCTTATAAAACACAAGTTATTATCGTCAACAGTCTGCAAATTATGGTCAAGTCTCACTTTTGATGGTTAACCACAAATAGTATTTAATATAATTAATTCCTTATATTGACACTCTAAAGAATTTGAAGATTATAGTTGTAGAGCTGTCCTTCCATTGCTTGTCGCGTAGGGATTGCTCTCAGTAATAAGATCGGCCATTACTTATGTCTTTTGTTTATATATATATTCTGTGTATGTTTTGCGTTGTGTGCATTAAAGAAATGCATTTTAATAATTACATAGGTTGTATATGTTTACATTGTCTCCATGTCGTATATCGATGCACGCTCATATTTTCTGGTTCGTTTTCATATGACGATTGACAGCACAAATCGCGAGATTGGTCGCACGTTGATTAGCGAAATAAAATGTTGAACATACGTCATTTTGTGCACATTGACATAAATTTTAGCTATAACGCCCATATCTTGTGATAATTAGCTATCAAATAGTAAAAATGATAATTCTAGACCATACGAGCACCCCATGCACAACCACGGTACCCTAGTTGGAGCCTTGTTTTACTCTATGACAGACAATTCACAGACAGGGTTATTCTTCTTTCAGACGGTCACGGCAAGTTGCCGCGTAGTGTCTATGTCAATGTGTAAAGGGCCTATGGATTGGACGGTTGCGTTTCTAGCAAGCAGTAGCTCATTTCACCGACATCGGTGTGGGGTTTTGGCGGTCGAGGCTAGGCGCGGGGCGGGACGCGGTGCGCAGCCTCCGTGGCGCATCTCACCGCCGTCTGCTCGGGTGCTCCGTGCTCGGCTCAGTCGCGCTCGGACCGTGTCGGCGCTCGCACGTATCTTCGCGTCCCCGCCGCTCTTTACCCTTTCGTCCACCGCAGCCTCAACACGTCGCCGCCGCCACCGAGCACCCTCGAAACACAGCCCGGCATGCGCTCCTGACGACTAGCTAAGCCTCCAGCCACCTCCGCCACGCGCTCACAGCGCAAGTGAGTGCTTCTTACACGATCTAGACTGCTAGCCGGTATCATCGAACAGTAGTAGAGCTCTGCACCTATTCTTCGATAACCAGAGATTGTGTCATCGTGCTCCTGTAAAAGGTACATTGATTACGAGTTCGCTCCTCGTGTTCGAAATCAACCGCAGACGACTCGGATCCGCAACGGATGCGCGGGCATGAAACAAAAGTTGTGAATGAAAGGCGATATTAGGTTAGGGATAAGTTATTGAAATATGTGCATTAGTTATGCACTGTTAAAGTTTGATCGATCGAATCTCGGTTGTTATGAAGTTGTGTTATAAAATGTTTCGTGCGTCGACCGGTCGAGCACGTACAGCAAGAGCGGTTGTGACGCCGACATGTCTGGTCTGATTGTACACGCTCCGTGCGAACTAAGATCCAGTCACACTGTGCTATTAGTGAAATGGACAACGCCACATGAACCTGGACTGGGTCCACTCGCGTTATGTGGGCCCTCATAACCACGTCTCTTTTTGTTAAATTAACTTGATATGTAGACATATCAAAAATATCACGGGCAGTCACAGTACTTACTGCATATGTCATAATACTGTCAATGATAAACTAACTGATAAGATCGAAGTGGATAGTTAAGCAACACAGGTTCATCTTAGTACGGAGCGTGCGAAAAGAATGTTATCTGTACTGTAACTGATCCTATTGGTGATGCGGTAAGAAGTCGATTTTATAGTTACTAAATAAAAACAATGAATTTCTCAATCCATGATCCCATTTCGTCCCGTGCGTGTGTAAAATGCGCCTATGGCAGATGCCAGAAAGGTCTCATGGCTAACGATAAATAGTCTTAAAACCAGCTGTAACAATATACCGGCAACGGGGAACAATCTTCAATCATCAATCGCGGCGGTTATGGCATATACTTCCTGTAACGGGAAGGGCCTACGTTCAGCTGTAAACTGCGGTGGTTATGGCATATACTTCCTGTAACGGGAAGGGCCTACGTCCAGCTGTAAACTTTAACGGGTTGATGAAGATGACAACATTATAAACACATAAATGGAATCTCATTTTCGTGTGAACTTTGTGGTGTTACTTGAATTGAACGGCCCGTGTATCACCGGCCTCTTGCGGTTACAAGTCTTAAGTATTTGTAAAACCCACAAGTCGGTTAGTTCAGAAGATACGAGAGGCAAAACTTCTTAAAAAAAAATTTAAAAAATATAGATAGGTACCGTGAGAGCAGGTATTTGAGTTGTGATAAATTTTATTTGCATTTTTTTTTACACTTTATTTTTAACACTTTAATGAATTGTATAACAGAGGGCGGACGAAATGCCTACCGGCATTTTCTGCTAGTCAACCCAATTTTGTGGCAGGTGCAATTATATGCACTGCAGTATGTATACTAATAACTAATAATATATATTTTATATTATACTAGCTGGCCAGGCAGACGTCGTTCTGCCCTTTCCGACGACCATGTGACCTAAAAAAATCCTTAAATTCACAATAAAAAAATGAGGGTCACTTATCGGGATAAGAATTATCCTATCTCTCAAGTTGGACCAAACTGCACACAGTGTGCAAATTTCATTGAAATCAGTTCAGTAGTTTAGGAGTTCATCGCGGACAACAATGTCACATGTAATTTTTATATCATAATAAAGATTTGTAATAATATACAAAATCTATACATATAGAGAATGTTAATATACAAACATAACATGTTAAATATATTATATTTTATATTTCATCGCGTCTTCTGAACCTTTTAAATACCTTGTTCTCGTGTCCGCTTAATTATTTTCATACGGGATATTAAAATGATCTCATCTGCACGGCGGAGTTTTTTGTCAATATAAAAACAAAGTGATGGCAATAATATTAATTATATTAGTCAACTATTAGAGAATCTATAATCACTCACTATCGTAGATACAAAAATACAATACAAATATAAAGAAGAGGAAAAACTTGAATGATTGTTTACAATTATATAAATCTTGTCTTTTTCTAACCTCCCGAGGTGCTATTGAATTTCTCATCTCCAGTTTATTTGAGCTGGCTTAACATTTAGTCTAGTTTTATCACTAAGTTAAGTTTAACAGGAATTTATAATACGAGACAAAATTTACCCCTTTATATACCAACTATTTCTAATCCAAAAGTTAAAGTTCCGTCGTGCAGTGGTTTAGCAATGAGTTGCAGCGATGGCGGCCGCTGGTTCGAATCCCGTACGGAATAAGTATTTGTATGGCCTACAAATAATTATTCCGGGTCCGTTGTCCTTGTGCAGTGCATGTATGTAAACTGCCTCCACGACACAGGAGAATATTCTAGTGTGGGAGTAAAGTTTAAAAAAAAATACCAGACGATCTTTCTGTTTAACTTTCTTTTATATTTAACATTTCATGGAGGATTAAAATAACACTTTCTAAAGATTAATTCGTTACAAAATCCTATTTTGATGATGCCACGCTTCGTTCTCAATACAAATGTTATTTCATTTTACTATAACTAACGAGACATAAATAATAATGTTCTGGATATTACTGTATTAATATTACCTATATGTCATATTAAGCATTTATGTATATCAGAGAAATGTACCTAATGCTTTGATTTGGAATATCTATTGATTTCATAAAATGGTTGCATGATATTGAACAATATTGAAATGAATGATAGAACATGAATGTATTCTTTGCTTATCTGTAAAGTTAATACAGTATTTCTTTTTATTTTATTCTGTTTCTGTTTCTATCAAGTAGTTTTTGCACAATCCAACTCTTGTAATAGTCTGGACTAATTTTTTATCTAGACTTATTGATCCTGTTTCATAAATTACTGAAACTGTTTCTTTTAAAAGGTGTTTCCAATTCAAAGTACTCTGTTACATTTAACGTGACGTGACACAGCAGAATATTATCGTAACAAGTTCTTGCATTATTTATGACAATCAATAACAGTCGGCGCGGTGCCGCGGACTCACACCTTTTCTTCTGGTGTCGATACTTGCATACAAATATACACTGACCTGGCGTTAAATAGCCGTGTCTAATAGATCGCCGCATATTTTCAACCGATTTTATAAAACGGACGATGTTGTTAATTCGACTGTATTTTTTTAATGTGTCACTTCAAAGTTTTTTCTAGGTGAATCGATTTTGAAGATTCTTTTTTTATTTGAAAGCTGATGCTTCTCATGTGGTATCACATATAAATTTTATCATATAAATTTTATCAAGATCTGACCAGTAGTTTTTGAGTTATCCTAATAATACGTATTTGACTTCGTCTACATTGATGATGTTCTCATTTTATTTATATTGAAGTCAGTTGTACAAAATTTTTATTTTTACTATTACTCATAGGTCTGTGTAACTCTTCGCACACGGCGTGAACTGCACAACCGGGTTGCGTACCTTAACATTGACTTTCTTAAACGAATGAAACATTTAAATAGCTAATAATTAATAATACCTATATGTGTAGGTGTGCGGCGAGTGTGGCGATACAAGTCAGCAGATTGGGATGAGATGCGGCATTTCTTTGCATTTTATCCTTGGCGGTAGGCCTGCTTCTCGTCTGAAGACCCGTCAAGCTGCGAGGATACTATAACCGATGTGATACGTCCAGCGAAGGAGTATTTCATCCCCTTTGCTGACGTGCCCATTGGTGATATAGCTCGCCCATGGTTCAACACCGAGTGCGCTCAAGCTGAAAAGCACAAGCATATGGCATACTTATGCTGGGTCGATGCTCGAGACCGCAAAGCTCCGGATGTTAGCCTTAAGAAGAGAGCCTTTAACCAAGTCGCCAAGTCGTGCAAAAAGGCATTACGCCAAGCCAGTTTCGACCGCATTAAACGCATCGGTACAAAGCTCTCTGCCAAACCATATGGCAGTAGAGATTTTTGGTCTCTCGCCAAAGCGGTCGAGACAAACTTCTGTCGGTTTACACTGCCTCCGCTGGTAAAACCAAATCGCTCACTGACGCATGCACCTAAGGAGAAAGCGGACTTATTCGCTTCTCTTTTTGCTTGCAATTCGCGTCTGGACAGTAGCAAGAGCATACCATCTCAACTACCTCAGTGCGGTACCTCTATGTCAGAGGTCCGTATCACCAACAATGAGGTTCTTAAAAACTTGCGAAGGCTATACGTGAACAAAGCTAGTGGACCTGATGATATACCAGCTATAGTTCTAAAGGCTTGTGCACCTGAGTTGTCTCCTGTGTTGACACGCTTGTTCCGCCTCTCATTCAGGACTGGAATAGTGCCCAAATCTTGGAAGCTGGCCAATTTGCAATCTGTACCTAAAAAAGGTAGCCGTACCGACCCTGCCAACTATTGGCTAATTTCAATTAACTCCATACTCTGCAAGATTATGGAGCGTATATTGAACACCCATCTCATGGCATAGCTAGATCAAAATGATCTCCCCAGTGATCGCCAGTACGGGTTTCGCCGAAATGGATCAACTGGGGACCTTCTAGCGTGTGCCACTCACATATGGGGCGAAGCCCTCGAGAACAGTGGTGAAGCACTTTCTGTTTCCCTCGATGTTTCGAAGGCCTTTGACAGAGTTTGACACGCTAGTCTATTGGGCAAACTTTCATCGTACGGCTTATTTTATCCCCTTATTATCCCCTGGCCTGGGATTGTCTGAGTCTCTCCAGGTCGTCGGTGGCTGCTCATCCGATACTGTGGAGACTAACGCCGGTGTTCCTTAGGGGTCCGTTCTCTCCGCAACTCTCTTCCTGCTGCATATAAATGATCTGCTCATTGCCGGTATCTAGGGTATGCAGACGACAGCACAGTTGTGGAGAGATACCAACCAAGTGCCCGGGCCAGTCGGGATCAAATCCAGTCAGAAAGAGAGGCTATGGTTGAGCGTGTGAGTCTCACACTACAGGCAGTCTCCGAATGGGATGATTCCAATCTCGTGAGATTTAACGCCTCCAAACACACAAACGAGTCTTTTAATCGCTAAAAGGAGCCCGCTCACCCTGGCTCCTACTTTCCGGAATGTATCCTTGGAGTACACTGACCGCCTTCAGTTGTTAGGGGTTGATTTTTCTCCAAACCTCAACTATGGGCGGTTCATTGAGTCGTGCAAGGAGTACTGCTGTCACATATGGGCTGGTGCTGCATAATGCCACATGGCAGCGTTGGACTCAGTGGAGAGATGTGCTAAGAGGCTCATTGGGGACCATGATTTGGTTGAAACCAATCTTGTCAGCCTCGGACACAGGCCAGTAGCCAGTCTCTCGGGTCTGGATGTTAGTAATTGTGCAATTTATAAACTAAACTTTTTTAAACTGCCTGCACAATACAGGAAAAAATCCTAGTGAGTAGGATTCTTTAAAAAATATCTTTGACGCTGAATTTTCAAACGGTAGACAGGTGCACATTTAATGACTAAAATGACAAAAAAATATCTTGCTTAGTGGTCAAAAAATTTGTAAGTTAATTAACAATTTAAAAATAACAGACTGAATCAAGCTTAGTTAAAGTATTAGTTACAATCGGCGAATCGTACATAATTGAACAACTAAATTGTAATTATAGAACGTCCTGTCAAGTAGCAGTTTGTGCAGCGTAATGTAACAAGCCGTGAAATAAATTACTTGCCTAGTATTATTACAGTTTAAAGAGAGGTATTATCGTGCATTGAACAAAAACAATAAGATGTTTAGCTATTCGGAGCAGAGTAGAATGCTAGCTTTTTAGTCAGGAACATTTGCCAGGTCAGCTGCCATCCAGCCGTTCGCTACTTGACGACGGTGTCACCACACGGGTAATTTCCTGCTTATGGGCTTCAGGTGGCTCGAATTCCATTCAAAATAGTATTTGTGCAACGCTCAAGTTATTATTATTAGTACTAAATCTGCAGTTTGGTGTTAGTTGTTTCTTGCATTTTTTGTAGAAGAGGGGACAAACGAGCATGCGGCTCACCTATAGTGACTACCATCGCCCTTAAACAACTGCAACACCACGGGGAATGTCAGGTGCGTCGTCGGCCTTTTAGAAAGGAGTAAGTTTTTTTGTTGAAAGTCCCTAAGTCGTAGCGGTAAATTAAGATCATAATGTGCCATTCACGAGGTATTGCCGCTAAGTTTTGCATCCTCGGTAACTTAATACGTGCCCAAATAAAAATAAATAGCAAAACGAGCTTGTATAATATTTGTCTCTAGGACATAGCGTACTTTGACATAAAATATTAGTTATTATTAAAGTAATTAGATTGCATTTTATTATACAACATGTAAAAACGCTGTTTCCCGTCAAGAACGTTATCAGGATCATTATTCAAACGAATAGAACTAACTTTTTTTTTAAAACTCGAACATTTTTTTTCATTTTATTTAAAAAAAATAATTGTATGCAAATTGTATGTGGTTTTATTACCTCTGCGTTGTCTGGGGGGTAAGAGGATTGTCAAAGATCCCGCTTTACTTAACTTTAGCATCGGCTAGTGTCATAAAGAGGTAATAAACCACATAAAATTAAAAAAAAATATTTAAAAAAAATATGGTCAAGTTATTAAAAAAAAAGTTATTTCTATAGGTTTGAATACTGATCCTGATAACGTACTTCACGGGAACCACAGGATTTTTGTTACATGTTGTATACAGTATTAAAAACTATAATAAAAAGAAACTAAAACTAGTAACTTAATTATTATACAGTCCTACTCACCGCGGTATCTTGCCAAGAACGCTAGCTGCGTTTCCCCGCTGAATGGCTATACTTAGCCTTTGAGCGAGAAAAGAACCAGCCCTCTTATCACCAGTAGCAACGTCCAGTCGCGGATGGAGTTACTTTAGGAACTTTACCGCACGTGGACCCCACAGACCGATAGTCTCTATAGCAAATGGCACAAATATGTAGTCATCTTTCAGCGACTCATATTTATTATTATTAAATTTAACATATTAATTTCAATATATATTACATCGACGGCCTTTTTAAGTTTACTTCTGGCCGTAGAGCTTGGTTTAGCTGGCGTGGTTTACTTGAAAGTTATACGCATACTGATCACATTGTGTAGGCGCCAGTACCCTCGTACTGGTGATGGCGCTCCTCGTCCCTGCAATTATGCAGAGCATCTGGCGAGCGATTAATCTTTTTTTTATAGAATATGAGTGATAAACGAGCACACAGTCCATCTGATGGTAAACAGATGCTGTGGCCTATAGAAATCTACACTTAGCCTCAATTAAGAATCAAAATGCAGATGCGTTGTCACTTGGCACCCCTGAGAACTAAGATGGAATGCCTCGTTTCCAGTAAAAAGGGTTTCCGTTTCTCTACACTCACCAGACGAAACACAGCAGCGTTAAGGTGGTATTTAACGCTGGTATTTTCTGAGAGCGTGGTCCTTTCTCGGTCAAGACGACCCATTCCTGCAACAACTGTGCAACAATACAGCTGAAGTGTGTCTCTAC
Organism: Parnassius glacialis; assembly: GCA_033319125.1. Lineage (NCBI taxonomy): Eukaryota > Metazoa > Arthropoda > Insecta > Lepidoptera > Papilionidae > Parnassius > Parnassius glacialis. The sequence goes on along the minus strand of JAVANC010000005.1, from coordinate 195,300 downwards.
CACGGAACAAACTCCCTGGCGAGCGAGAAAACACTTTTTTTCTTGTCTTACATCGAACACTATATTATTAATTTTATGAACATTCTTATAATATAACGTCGTTAGTTCGAACAAAATGTTTAATTGTTGTTTCGATCTTTTTGTTTCCACTCCAGTTTATTTGCTAACATAACAAATCGATACAAGTAAATTTTCTAACAGAAATAACCACCGTGCTTCAGTTCATCAATCAGTGGCGAGTGAACTTTGAACACAATGATTGGTGTTCGAGCTTCGATAAAATGAAATGCTATGCGCAAATGATTTTATTGTACTATATCTGATATTATCATCATCATTACTGCATATCACAAGTCCACTGCTAAACATAGGCCTCTAACATAGATTTTTTATTATTATAAGCTAGTGCTTGACTACGGTCCTAATTGAAATTGGTATAGCGCAGTTAGCTTAAAAAAGCCTGTTCACTTTTTGCTTGAAACACCCACGCTGTGATCAGATGGAAACAGAGATGCTATAAAGTTATTGAACTGTATTTTATGAAATTGGCGCACACCGCACACTTTATGGGTTATTGAAAAATAATTAACCAAATACGCTACGCAATTCGAAAGAACATTAAAATAACTTTTACTGAACTTTAGATGGGGCCTCATTTATAAATATATATTTTAAATCGCTAAATCACAAAAAAGTGAAATTAGTTTTAGTTAGTGACATCTATCGAAATTCATAAAATTTGAGATGTTTCGAAGTTTAAGTTTTAATCTATAAAAATAGTTTTGATTATCTATATCTAACCTGATAAAACTGTAATTATTGCAAAACTCATACTATCCTTAATATAATAAAGTAGTTAATTATAGCACGAAATGATGGCATTTAATTAAATTTAACATTTTTTTTTGATTATATCATGATATAGCCTGACCAAATCAATGAATAGAGATCGATTGGCGATATTAACAACTAAGCACAACATTGCTATTTCTTCATATTGTTATATCGTAAAATAATTTCATTACACTCCGCTAGCAGAGCTGATAACGTATTTTTGACAGAAGCAGATTATTTTATAGAATATAATTTATTCCTAATTTATGTATTATATAAATGTTGGCAGCTTTGTTGTGTGAGACGGCATCTCAACCTAACTGAACCTCAACTTATTGTCGCTGAGTACTAGAGAGTAAAGTTTTTGTTTTTATAGTTTTAATCTCCATAATACTGCCATCTACCTACTGCTAAATAAACTAATAATAAGTGATGGAATGAATGAGAATTCTATTGAATTCTTTTTTCTTGCAGCATCAAAAATTGTGAGACTTAAAATATCCAAGCCGATGTCGGGATTATTTATCGTTATTGTCAAAATGACTAACAGAACTGTGTACACAAAACTGTGATTATGACAGTCTTTAGTTGAATATGTTGGGTGTCTATCAACATAGTAAAACAAAAGAGTTCGAATCCCGCAAGACCCAATGAAACTACTACTACTACCTACCTATTGAGATTTTTGTGACAGTCCCGGTTTCATAGCTGACATGAGTAAATGAATAGGCTCTAACTAAAAAGTACTATAAATATTAAAGACAGCAAATTTTAAACGCATGTATTTTAATTTTAACTATGAGTAAAACTACATTGATAGAATCTTGAAAGTTATCCGGTAATCGAACCGATCGTAAGCAACCCAAATTCGACCCGCACCGACACCAATCATATTTTAATTGCAATTTGAAGTTTCGATTTACCATGTTCTCGGTGGTGAAGTAAAATATCGCGAGAAAACCTACATATTTGAGAAGTTAAAAAAATATTTCGGAAATAATTTTTAGGTGTAATTATGTGAAGTCAGTCAACACGCGTTGTAATCAACTCAATCAAGTCTTTTTTGTCCAGTAGTGGGATGTATGTAGGCTACTACTTTTTTACTTTTAATAGGCCTATCCACTGTTAATCATAGGCTTCTCCAATTTTTTGTCAAATAGGCCGGATATTTGCAGTAGTAACCACGCTTGGCGAGTGGGTTGCCATCCGCAGCTTTTTATTACTCTGCACTGTTATCAGGAAGATGCTGCCATCCATCTCCTGTTTCAGTTTCCCTTCTGTCGTCTCTTACGACACCCACGAGACGAAATGAGGTATTAGTTTCCATTTCACCACCTCTACATTGCTAATATATTTCTACTCCCGTTCATCATATCGATTCCCTCCATAGATTACGAAATAAGTTGGATATTATCCGTCGTTGCCACGCTTGGCCGGCGGGTTGCCAACTGCATATCTTTATTGTTTTGAGCTGTAATCAGAAAGACGCTGCTGCCTATCTTCTCTATATTTCTACTCCCGTTCATGAATATAGTCCCTGTCACACGTTCATCGTGAATAGAACTACATTTATGAAATTTTAACTTTAATTGAAGTAGTTTTAATGATATTTCTAAATTGAAACCAACGCGAGCGAATCCCCAGGTAAAAGCTAGTAATATTATATGTCGGGGCAATGGGGCATGTTACTTCGTGGCAGATGGAAAATAATTTAAGTTTTGGTTTTCCGTGGCAGTTGGGAATAAATAATTCGTTGTAATCATTACATATATGCAATAGGGAATAAGCCAAAACAATACTCATGATAAACCCTAAGATTCAAACCAAAGCCACATACTCATACATACCTACTTATTTTTAGATGGTCGCATTTAGTTTTTTTTCGAGACATAATCTAGCTTTTTCTGAACAATTAGTACATAATAGCTACTAATGAAATATAGAAAACCTCTGGGAAACGTCGCCGAGCACTGGAACAAACTTGTGCCTGAAATAGAGTCTCTTTTGAACAAAGTCTCGGTTTGGGGGTGACTAAATCTAGTCCAGTTCAATCCCCAGAAGACACTAGTTCGTGTATTTACCGCTAAAAAGAAACCCTTTGTCATATCACCTCGGTTTCAAGGCACTCCCTTTATTGTCTCAGCCAGTATTGGAATTCTCAGTGTAGACATACCGAGTGATGTGCAGCTTCATGGTCACTTGGAAGAGAAGGCCAAATTGACCTCTAAAAAGTTTGGGGCGCTCAGCAGGGCGGGCATTATCGCATCTATCACGGAGAGTGCTCTGAGGAATTGTTCGGACTAATACAAGCCGCTCAATTTCACCATCCCATATCGCGAAAACACTTGCGATACCATCCATACCATCTGGGTGATTTGCGGTCCACCACTGTGCGATTTAGAAGAAGTCTTCTTCCTCGCATAACTTCCTTGTGGAATCGACTAACACCAGAGATTTTTCCTGACCGATACGACTTAAGGACCTTCAAGAAAAGAGGCTACTCTTTTCGTCGGCAACTCCCCTGGTGTTGCAGTTAGTTGTTCATAGGCGGCGGTAGTCACTTACGATCAGATGACCCGCATGCTCGTTTGCCCACTCTCCTATAAATAAAGACGTGTAATAACTAGTACGCGATAAAATTAAGAATAATCACAAGGAGGCGCTTAAAGAACTGTTAAAATTAATTTATCCTGTGTAAATTGAAAGGCATTCACTGCATTTTAGTGCGTATTTAAACATTTCATTAATAGGCTAAAAGAATATTTTTTTTTATAGGATAAGGGTGATAAACGAGCACATAGTTCACCTGATGGTGAGTGATTGCTGTGGCCCATAGACATCTATATCTATCCTCGATTAAAATAAAGAGAATAAAGTTATGTTTTAATAATAACGTTATATTTGCTTTGTTTATGTTGATCTATTTTAATTAGCCCAAGTGAAGAGATCGCCCGCTCTCAGTTTGTTCCATGTTTATGTCACACACGTGGCCTGCTTAGACTGAATCATAGATTATAATATTAAGTATAATAAAGAATAAGAAAATGAACAAACGTAGTTTCAAAGCAGTAGTAGATAGTAATATTACCTCGATACGATTTCCGTTATAAATTATGGTAATACTTAGATGAGCATAAATATTAATATCAATGATTATTATCATTGATTAATGTTATGTTCCGGAGTGTACTGTGTAATATCAGCAATTCCGCGTCTGTCCGTAGAAAGATATTTGCAGTGGACACAAATATGTAATTTACTTATTTTATTAATAGAATAAGGCATGTATTTTACTTAGTTCCCGTTTTTGTGCCAGCAGCCATGCAGGTCTAATGAGACCAATGTCACTGCAACCAGAAAGATTTATTGCGATCGCAGTTATGGCTATAGTACATTGCTTGACGGATGGGAGTAGTAGGCATTAGCAGTGAGAATCCCGCACGGCACAAGTGTATGGCCTGCAATTAATTGTTCCGCATCTGGATGTTTGCCCTTGTGAAATTTATGTTTACGAGTATAAACTGCCGTCATGATACAGGAGAAAATCCTTGTGTGGGTTATGTTTAGCCTAACGTTTAAAACAAAAGAAAAAAAATAACTGCTAATGGCTTTGCAGTTAGTTAATTATCTTCAACGATTCAATTACACTTCTTCTGAGTTAAGTTCGAAGTTTTACCGATGAGTTTGCGCGTTAAGGACCCGCAATCCATTAAGATGTGCAGAGGTGTTTCTTCCGTTAGAACAGAATCGAATCGACACCTGATGAATGACTTACCTAATCCCAAGATGTGTCATGTTCTTTTTTAAACAACAATGTCCATAGCACCTGAAGTGTTGCCACTTTATTATTTAAGAACACTAAAATTTCTGTCTATCAAATAGTCTGAATTGGTGAGTCTGATACAAAAAACATTATTAATACGTTACTTATTAGTACATTAAAGATTTATTTCTAAATCTCGATAGGAAAATGGGTCGTTGTCCGTCGGATGTATATCTTACGTTCTTTTTCATTATTGTGGAATTTATTGCGGAAGTTTTATAATGATTAAAATAACAAATTAATGTCATATATGTTCACCGCAACGTTTTCCTCATCCTATCTACGTCACAAGCAATATATATAAAAGCAATATATATAATATTATTCTTAGTTATTTTAACTTCTATTCATCAGTTCATATCCTTCGATAAGCTAATGCCGTTAAACGTTTAACTCAATATTAATAAATTGACGTTAACAACTGGCAAATATCCCCTCTACGAGGGAATCTATGGAGGAGACCTGTGTTCAGCAGTGGACCTTAATAGGCTGTAACGGTAACGGTGCTTGTAAACATTGTCAAACGAGTAGCAAGTGCATATTAATTATTCTTATCTCGGGTGTTACAGGATGATCCCGCGGCGTAAGCACAACGCGTCGTCCGGCTCGCTGCCACCGCCAGATGACAAACACGCCAGCAACGATTACATATGTGAGTATAGAATTAATAGTATTATTACTTACCGGACAAAAATCAGTTACTGGGTTTATATGTCAAGAAATTTTGAGTAGCAGCCTGCAGTCCAGGGTGCTGGCGGTATTGCACCCCCGTGCCTCGGAAAGCACAAGCCGTTGGTCCTGTGCCTGATATCTCTCCGGTCATGTCAGTTTGCCGTCCCATCGGACTATGAGAGTGAGGAAAAAGAGAGTGCACCTGTGCTTGCGTATACGCTCGTGCACATAATCCGGTCCTGCATAGATGGTTGGTTTCCATTGAGCCTGGCCGCCCTCGAGGAGGAGGAGGTCTTCCGCTTCCCATTCGAAAGCAGTCTTCTGCCGATTAGTTTCGCGATTGCAGTAGTTCTCATTAAAACTTCGCGAGATGGCTTTGATATTCAAACGCCATCAAATGTGAAATCGATTTAGTCGCAAAGAATCAACGTGTTTTGACGATACCGGTCAATTAATAGAATCAGGCGTAACTTTGCGGAATTCTAGTATATAAGATGTTAAAAATTAACTAAGATCCGCGTAATAAGAAAAATGATATGTCTTACCTTAGTTTACCTTACCTTACCTTAGTTTAAGTTGGAGAGCTCCTCCCGCCCTCCCTCAATTGTGTGCACCAGTCCCTGCAGTGGTGCTAGGTAAGACACGTGGTTTTTATTTATTACGCGGACTTTAGCCAGTTAATTTTTATCATCAATCCCGGGGAAGGTAATTGGAAAGCGAGCCGGCGGGCAGCGAGCGTCCGGCCGTGAGCTTGACTGCAAGCCCCGCGCCCCCCTCCCCCCCCCACCAACCCCACCATCATCCCATCACCCCGCCGGCAGTAACAGTATGTACCCGCCAGCGCCTGCGCAGCCACGCTTTATTAATTGAAAATATATTCGTCCTCGACTGCCGATTGTAAACACACAGTGACGGTGTGATCAGTGTGGTACAGACGCGTTCAGAAATGCTTATTCGGGAATCATTCGGTACCGGCAGATTGAAATTTCTGATCATATCTCGTCTACTTTGTGTAACATTGCGTGATTATTAATTCGTGTTGGTCCTGTGCAGTGTCGGATGGCGGTCCGCGCGAGGGATGCTGCGCGGCGCTGCGCCGCCGACTCAACCGGAAGACCTTGCATAAGAGGGTGCCCATCACGGCCTGGCTACCGCAGTACGTACTTTCCTTTTTTATTTACTACTTATCCCTTTTTTAATAATTAGCTGTTACCCGGAATACTAGCGTGAATTAAACCTTTGTAGTAATTGTTATTAATGTTAATATACATTATAAACAATTTCTTTACTGTTCTTTTCTATGATAAATATTTTTACATTTATACTATTTATAAGGATAAAGATAAATAAATAAATAATAATTTACATCTTGAAAATTCGACGGGATTTCAAGTCATGCCATAGAATAAATAATGTGCCAAGGTGTGGAGTACGTATAAAGAAACTATAGTCGATAATAAGTTCCGCAATGTGCGCTATTAGAACGAAAAGAAAGCTGACTGGTAACGCAACAGCTAAATTAGTGTACGTTGCACACTTCCACAACGTCATGTTCTATGGTGGACTACGGTGGGAATCTGCAGCTGGATTGAAAACAATATTCATAAGGCTATCTACAACTTTGCGTCTCGCGAGTCGCTATGCGGCCTTTTGAAGGTTACCAATATTTTACACTTCTTCGTTGTTTATGTTTACGAAAAAAGAAGAATTTAATAAATACGAACTTAAACAAGAAACGGAGGTGCTACGCTAGAGGATCCTAAATTTTACAAAAACTTCTCTTAAAAATGTCAAAAAGTCAATGTGTGCAAATAACTCTTAGTGTGCACTTGCAAGGCGCCCGGGCTACTGATTTCCGTTAAACAACTAAACGCTAAACTAATCTAATGTTTTGACATTGTATTGATTTTATTGAAAGTTCTAAATAAAATTATGACAATATTAAAAAAGGTCTCAAAATTTCTAGCCGGTTTTTCTCTTCAGACTTGTTTTAGCGAACCGGTGCATTTCCATCCATTGGAGCTTCAAATAAGCCTAAATTGAATAAAAACTTTTGACTTTGACGTTGACTTGGATAACATGTTTTTACAACTGACTGCTTCCATTCAAAAATTGCAACGCATGTGTACATAATACAATTTTTATGTAGGTAGGTAGGTATTATGGTTTTAGCACGAATGGGTCGGCTCAAACGGAGAAGGATCACGCTCTCGCATCACGCAGAATACCGGCGTATAATGGCATCTTAATACTGCTGTGTTTCGTATGGTGAGTGAGGAGGAAACAAGGACATTTCTTATTAGTCCTCGGGAGTGACAACGCATTAGCATTTGGAATTTTAATTGAGGATAGATGTAGATGCCTACGGGCCACAGCATACAATTACCATCAGGTGAACTGTGTGCTCGTTTGTTAACCTTATTCCATTAAAAAAATACACAGAACATTACGATCTCCACAGCTATCATTTACAGGTAATGTAATTACTCCAAGTAGTTCTCAGTTACCTGTATCTAATTGTAAGCCTAGAACGTTGGGTTTATTGGGATGGAAAAGCATCTGTTTTTGTTTTTTTACTTTAAGGACTATAAAAATGGCCCAGTAGCTCTTATAATGAGTTATCATAATCATGATCATAAACTCTCACGTCTGTTACCCAGTGGAGTGGGCAGAGACAACGGACTTTCATTAACTTCTGTATAAATTTTGAAAATATATATGTATTTATAAACTTCCGCCTAATAAATCCTTAAAATTTCGTTCCCGGTTCCAATCCAAACGTGTCGCAGTTTCGAAACTTCAAATTTTTTTCGTTTATACCGTTTTAAATAAAAAATTACGAGTATATTTCTTGTATATAAGTACATATCGATTACAAGTTATAAACATATGTAAGTATGCGAGTGTAAAGCCGTTACGATATACCAGTGTTACCAACCCGAATTTTCCAAATCCGTAGATTGGTATAAAGAATTCCGTGGAATTCCATAGATGCTATTTCAAAATATCCGTAGATCTGTAGACTTCTAAAGAGGATCGAAAATTTTTGTTTTTGTGATAGAATAGATCAATCTTTTGGAGAAATTCTTTCTGTCGTGTAAAATTCTTGTTGTAAATTCAATTGTAGAATAACATCGAATCAAGCTGCACATTTAAGAAAAGTACCATAAACATTTATTATAAAGTAATTGTTTTCTTTTAATTAAATTATTTTTTGTAAAAAAACACACTTATTAACACTTAAATATTTGTGGATAATTAAACTGGTTCGGCTAGTTTAATAAACACTCAAAATTTGTTTGTTTATTTGACATAATTAATAGAATCAGACGTCACTTTGCGGAAGTCCATTATATAAAAGTTGGCAAAAAATTACTGCGGAGCGGATGTACGCGAAGTAATTTTTTGCCAACTTTAATGTTTATTTGACTTTGCTCTGTATACTCGCAACTGTTAAGGTAGCCAAAACCAGAGTAAGTAACTTGCCTAACTGCATTAAATAAAATTTGAAAGCGAAGTAAACAAGTATATTGCAGCGGTCGCGATCGCCCTAACGTCCATCATCATCTAGCTACCAATAAAATCAGCCAGAGTCTATGTAAACTACAGTCCATTTCTCATTTTCTACCTTATACTAAAAATACTTCGATTGTTAAAATTTTCGGTAGTCGGTTGTCGGTAAGTTCACACTCATTATAAAAAATATTTTGTGTAGTTTTCTCCTAAAGAATCAATTTGCATACGCCCGAGGTATGAAAATTTATGGGGAGTAATATCAAACGTTACGTCATGCGTTACGTTACGTATTCATGTTTCCACGACTACGTCCTTAACAGTGGTAGAGCCACGCGGCAACTTTTGCTGTCGCACGGATGGGCCGGCTCGAACCGGGGTGGTACCACGACCTCACAAAAAACCAGCGTGAAGTAGAGGTTTACCTCTGCGTTTCGCTTGGTGAGTGCAGGTGGCCGGAGGCCCTTTTTACTGGAAATGAGGCATTCTATCTTAGTCCTCACGGGTGACAACGCATCTACATTTTGATTTGTAATAGAGGATAGATGTAGATGTCTATGGGCCGCAGCAACCACTTACCATCAGGTGGACTGTGTGCTCGTTTGTCCCCCTTATCCTATAAAAAAAAACAGAACAGCGTTTATCTGTGTGTCGCAAACGAATATGATATTCATAATAATTTAAAATTAAAAATTTTGTACAGCCGACTTCAATATAGGTTATTTGAGAATAACTCAGTAACCATTGGTCTGACCTTGATCAAATTCATATGGGACCACACGAGAACTATCAGCTTTCATATAAAAAAAGAATCATCGAAATCGGTTCGCCCAGTACAAAATTATGAGGTAACACACATAAAAAAAAAAAAAAAAAAAAAAAAACATACACTCGAATTGAGTACCGTCTCCTTTTTGGAAGTCGGCAGAAAACTACTAAGCATAATCATTATCCTTTGTTAGCATTTTGTTGCGAAGATAGTTTTGTTGAGTGTCGTGTTTAGTAATAAATTGATCTTATACAACTCCAGGAAGGTTTTAACAAATGATCCCTTATAGTATACGTAAAACACCTACAGCTGATAGCTGATTTATTCCATGTGTTGTCGCAGGTACAATACGGAGAAGGCCGTAGGCGATCTGATCGCCGGTATCACCGTGGGGCTGACCGTGATCCCGCAGTCGCTGGCGTACTCTAACATCGCCGGACTGCCCCCGCAGTATGGACTGTACGGCTCATTCTTAGGCTGCTTCATCTACATCGTTCTGGGTGGTTGCCGCGCTGTGCCAGCAGGGCCCACCGCCATCGCATCACTCCTCACGTTTCAAGTTGCCGGCGGCGTAGTCGAGAAGGCCATCCTTCTCAACTTTCTCACCGGACTTGTAGAACTATTAATGGGTGTCCTCGGACTCGGCTTCCTTATAAACTTTGTGTCGGGTCCAGTGTCCTCAGGCTTCACGTCAGCAGTGGCCCTCATGATCGCCACGTCGCAGGTCAAGGATCTGTTCGCCATTCCGGTCACCGGTGACACATTCTTGCAGCAGTGGATTGCTATATTCCGCAACTTGCATAACGCTTCACTCTGGGACCCGGTGCTCGGGTTTATATGCATCGCCTTACTGCTGCTTATGAGGGTGAGTTCACAATAATTCATTTGTTCTTTAAGAAATTAATAAACGATTAGTTGACGTTAAACTAACAGAGAATATTATGGTATGTTTTAGAAAATTGGTATGATCAAATTGGGATCTAAAGAGGAATGTGGTCCGAGTACGCGCCAGAAGGTACTCACAAAATGTTTGTGGATGGTGGGCACATGTCGCAATGCTATCGTGGTGGTGGTCACCGGATCGCTCGGATTCTGGTTCGTGTCAATGCACGGCTCCTCTCCGGTACGACTCATGGGTTAGTATCGTTGTATTTCAAACTTATTCGTTGTTCACTGTATACGCTTTGTGATGTGTTACTTGATAAACGCTTTTCCTTTTAATGCTCACGTCAGCCGATAACGTGAGGGGCGGTTAGTAACGATGCTCAATCGTTTGTAATTTAGCACAAGTAGAAGTAGCAGTAGTGGATTGCACGTGCTTGCTTCGATTTTTTTATAGTATAAGGGTGCCAAACGAGCACAAAGTCTACCTGATGGCAAGTGTGTATTGTGTATTCTATACACATCTACATCTACCTTTGATTAAGAATCAAAATGCAGATGCGTTGCCATCCCTGAGGACTAAGGATTAAGATGGAATGCTTCATTTCCACTAAAAAGAGTTTTATTCTCTCTCAACGAAACACAGCAAAATTACGCTGCTATTTTATTTTGGTATTCTTTAAAAGCATTGTCTATAGCTATATAGCTGCAGCAAATGAAACTTCGATATCCCTTTTTAAGCGTAAGTTCCTGTGCGAAGTGTAACGAATTAATGAAACGCAGGTGCTATTCCGTCGGGCGTACCGATGCCACAGCTGCCGCCCTTCAGTTATGTACGTGCGGACAACAGCACGGCTGACTTCTTGGAGATGGTGTCGGAGCTGGGCTCCGGCGTGCTGGTAATCCCTCTGATCGTGCTGTTGGAGGACATCGCGATCTGCAAGGCGTTCTCGGACGGGCGCACCATCGACGCCACCCAGGAGATGATCGCGCTGGGTCTAATGAACGTGTTTAACTCCTTCGTGCAGGCGTACCCCAGCGGCGGTTCGCTGGCGCGCTCTGTCGTCTCCAATGGTTCCGGAGTGAAGACCACTTTCAACGGGATCTACACGGGTCAGTTGCCCTTTCTTATGGTTTTCATTTATGGTTTACTCATACTATTTCATCCTACAATTAAATATACTAAACACTAAACAAAAAATATTTCGACGAGTATTTCAACAAGTATTTACAAAAAATTATTTACGTAAACAGCGTTAAAAAACTTTAACATGCATTCGCCTAGAGCGCGCAAGCTCCGAATGCGATCTACCCCTGGGGCAGCTCACGATTGTAGGTAATTATTTCACGCAGGTAGCAAGAGTGATAGAGGCCTGGCGACGACCCGTTCCACGCCCCGCGCGCCTCCGTAATTACTACCCAATAGTTATATGGATTTTAATAGTGTTACATTTAATTTGGATTTACCTTTCGAGTGCTTTGCATATGCACGTGAATCAGAGGCATCGTAGTTGTAACCCAATATAATCCAATCCAAGGTGTTAAGCGTACCGTGCTGATGGTTGCGTGGCTGGGGGGGAGTCTAGTCACAAACGGAGCCTACCCGAGACCAGGGCTATTCAGATGGTATTTTAGCCCTTCCCCCGGCATGCGGGGCTCTGCCAGGGGTGACCAAATTTTTCCTTAGCTACTTGTGGGACCAAATTGGACGAAGATCGGCATTTTGAAAAAAATTTCTCTTCTTTAATGGAATTGACTGTAAGTCTGGAAAAAGCTATTTTAGCCTCACCAGCACGCTGCAACCCTCCGCCTCAACCTGCGATGAGCTGAGAAGTGGAGGGCACGTCTGCAGCCGAACCACAGTCGGAAACGAACCAGGCAAGGGAAAAGAAAAGGTTCACTAGGACTTATAAGCTTAGTGGGGCAGCACGGAAGAGGTACCAAATACTGACAGCAGCTAAAATAGGAGCCAAAGAGGCCCTTTCTCTCTGCCAGAAGCCCTGGGACAAAATTCCTATGCCCAAACCTCCCACGGTTCTGAAGGCAAAAGAACGCAGTTGGTCTGAGGAGGAGTCCCCCAAAGACCAGCCCAGGAAATCTGTGAAGCTGGCAACGGGGGAGAAGAAGCTCAGCTTCAGTGCTGTAGCTGGCTACGCGCGTGTAGGAATTCGCAATTCGAATCCTATGAGCGTGGAGCAGATGCGGCTGGTCCACCGGGCACTAACGCAGGCTATTGCTAAGACGGCCTGTGAAGCGCAGCCGGGAATGGGATCAAAATTTTCGGGTTTCACTCACAAGACAGGTTGGATTCTGGTAACGTGTATGAATAAGGCAAGCCATTACTGGATTGTGGGTGACATCGAAAAACTGAAACCCTGGCCGGAGGCAGAGATCTCGATAATACCTGAGAGCGAACTGTCTAAGCTTCAACTGGGCATTACCTCTCTGCTCCGCAGCGCAGTTGATTCTCTAGAGAACAAACTGAAAACTTTGTAATGAGGATTGGTAGGGCTACAAAGATAATAAGTCCAAACTTGGTGCAGTGGGCTTTTGGCTCCTTTAAACCATGTAAGACAAGTGGGGAGGATGGAATAATGCCCATCTACAGTGGGGTATCGATATCCTTCTTCCTTATCTGGTGAAAATCAGCTGAGAAAGTTTTGCATGGGGATATATTCCAGAAGGATGGACAATTGTCAAAGTTCTATTTATACCTAAGACTGGTAGAAAGGACTACGCTTAATCAAAATCGTTTAGACTTATAAACCTTTCTTCCTTTCTTCTTAAGACATTGGCAAAGGTTATAGATAGATATATTAGGCATGTAGCTCTAGCTACGAGACACTACCACCAGCATGCTTACTGCAGAAGCAAATCTATGGAAACAGCCCTGATCAGTGTTATTGAAGTTATTGACAGGTCCGAACAATTTATTGTTTTATTGAAGTTATTTATTTATTGAAGTTATTGACTGTCTTCGACAGTAGCCCTACATCACTTTTGGTTGGGGGCCTGGCATATAAAAATGTTGACCCCACAACCATGAGGTGTGGTGTAGTCGATACTCTCAAACAGAAAGACAAAAATAGAGCTGTTTCAAACTTCGATTGAGATTGCAACTACAAGAGGCTGTCCACAAGGTGGTGCTTTGTCACCCATCCTTTGGACTATTGAACTTTGACCAATTATTGTACAAGATGGCAGACCTTCGTGTTGACACACTGGGTTATGCTGACCTTGTGATCAAGGTGCTTTATCATTAATCATACAAAGAGCCCTAAACACCATAAACAACTGGTGCAGGAATAACAGTTTATCAGTTAATGCTGATGAAACTGTTATAATATCCTTTAATAAAAGAGACGTAATGATTTCTTATGTTTACGCGAACACTACACATTTAAATAAAACTAGTTTTACGGATTTTATCGCGTCATCATCATTACCATTACAGCCCTTCACAAGTCCACTGCTGAACATAGGCCTCCCCCAAGGAATGCCACAAAGCACGGTCCTGAGCCACCTGCATCCATCGACTTCCTGCATATCTTACCAGGTCGTCACTCCATGTAGTCATCTCCATTTTATCGCGTATATTAACGAGACAGTTGGCTCTTTCTGGTAGACAGATCACTAGCAAAGACTTTGGAGCCCTGGTTCCGCTCGATCGCTTTTTAATACGAGCAGTATTAAAGTTGCGTAAGTCACGCCGCATGCATTTGGAGATCTGTCTGTTCAGTTGCCTGTATGCTGTCAAATTTACTGAAGACTGCAGCTTCATATCCCGTCTAACAGCCATGAGATTAAGAGTGTGATCGCAGAGTTTCTGTGTTCTTCTGCGGTGGGTCTTGCAAAACTTAGCTCCGACCGCATGGACAATTTCCACGAGCTTGTCTGGAAGAAAGAGTTCATCATGAAGAGTCCCTCTTTCTCCATGAATTCGGCCAGCTGCTGGCCCCTTGGGTTCCATGGCCCTATTCCGAATTTCCCTACTTTCAGCTCACCGTTCTCTCTTGTGCCTAGTTTTGCGTTAAAGTCTCCCATTAACACCGCATAGTGGGTTTTGGAGGAATGCATGGCTCTAGAGATATCCTCATACACCTCCTCATCGGGGTGTGCCGAGGTTGGTGCGTAAACCTGTATGACCTTCAGCGAATACCGTTTGGTGATTCTGAGTATAAGGAACGCAACCCTTGTCGACACACTCCGAATCTTTACAACGTTGTTAACGAGAGACTTGTGGACGATAAATCCGACACCTCTTTGGGACAGATGGTCGCCCTCCCATTTTATAACATATGTGCACGTAATGTTCATAAACACAACCAATGCACGGACATGCGCATTTCCTCACCATCTGATCTGACTTACTGGTAAACCTTGTTGTCGGTACCCACGAGTCAAGCTTGTTTAGTGTGTTAGTGTGAAGCCACAGGCAGACAAATAAACAATTATTAAGTCTGAACATGACGAATCAAGGCTGCTACAAAAATTGTAAATAAATATATTGTGTAATTGTATTGTATTTTAATATTGCAGGTGTGATCGTGATCCTAGCGCTGCAGTTCTTCACGCAGTACTTCGAGTTCATCCCGAAGGCGGCGCTCGCTGCCGTTATTATCTCCGCCATCCTGTTCATGGTGGAATACGATGTGGTGAAGCCAATGTGGCGCGCCAAAAGTAAGTCGTTGAAATTATCTCTTGTATCTCTTAACTGTTAGCCACCAAACATTCTAGAGGTGGAACAAACGCAAATTCATTAAATCCTATAGAGAAATGTTATTGTTTATATAAAATAAGGGTGACACAGTACGACACAGTCCACATAATGGTAGGTGGATGCTGGGGCCCATAGACATCTTCATTTATCCTCGATTAAGAATCAAATTGCAGATGCGTGTCTCCCCTGAAAATGGGATGCCTCGTTTCCATTAAAAAGGGTTTCCTGACATCTACACTCATACGCAACATAGCAGCATTTATCTGCTATTTTATTATGGTATTCTGTAAGATGAGATGATGGGGTCCTCTCTCGGTCGAGCTGACCAATTCGTGCTACAACTATAATACAGATGCAGCGTGGCTGTACCACGTATACGCGTTTACCGTCATTCTTTCTAAAGATGGTAAATATATAGATGATGGTGAAATAGGTGGTGATATTGAAGCTAAAAGGTGAGCACACCGTCTCACTTGATAAGTGGATGTTGTGGCTCATTGATACGAGTATCCACATCTGTGGATCGTCACTCAGGGATCAAAATGTTGTGGCTCTTCTTCGTAGATATATCATTTCCGTTCATATTCATTGTTGACAAGCTTCATTTTATCATATTTATTATTTATAATTTTGATACTGTGTTTGAAATTCGATTCTTAATCGAAGCCAATAATATGTTGCATTTTTCAAATAATATTGTAATATAGATTGATAGTGCTTCTTTTGCGACTGCCTCGTTGGACTAGAGGTCGTTCGTGACTGCTGATTATGAGGTCTCGGGTTTGAATCCCGGGTCGGGCCAAAAAATCAGTTAGTGAGTTTTTCTGTCATGAAATTCTCAGTAGCTGCCCGGAGTCAGGAAGTTGGCTGTGTTTCACTTCCTTAGCGCGGAAAGCACGTTTTAAAGCCGTTGGTCGTGCGCCTGATCTCTCTCCGGTCATATCGGACTATGGGAGCTCACTCTCAAGAATGGAGAGTGTATCCGTGCTTGCTTATAATACTGTCTTCCATTGAGACTATTCTATTGAACTTATGGCATATAATGTGTGCTTTAGCGATAAATAGAAATAAGTTTTTATTCATTTTAACGTATATAACATTGGTTGCGCTCATTGTCAGAGTTGGACCTGGTGCCGGGTGTGGGTACGTTCGTGTTGTGCCTGACGCTCCCCATCGAGCTCGGCATCCTCACCGGGGTTGTTGTTAACATCATCTTCATCCTGTATCACGCCGCGAGGCCCAAACTCTCCGTCGAGATGCTCAAGGTAAGCACTGTCGCTTCCACAGTGATCAAGATACACAAAAGTCAAGCGTGATGCACGGACAGTGTGTGTATTTACACGAACCGTTTCAAGTCACTTTCGAACCTCCTATAATTCAAAAACTCTTATACCTTTACACTTGTTATTTTCCTAACTATCAAAATGTTAAAAAACTTAAGCAAACATTTTTCAATTAGGATTATGATCATACTGTACTCTTAAATATGGTACATATATCATTGATGATATATGGACCATATTTAAGAGTACATGATTGATAATAACCCCTGAGAATAAGGTGATCATACTGTTTCTAAATGTTTTCATATTTAGTTGTACTTACAACATATGTGTTTTTTATTTTAAATTATTGCAATAAATAGTCGCACTGGGTTTCCTTTCCGATCTTCGTAGGACATGTTTTTTTCCGATGCAGTAGCAAAATCACAAATGACTTTCAGTAATTATTCTTGTAATCTATATTGAATAAAATCTAAATTAACTTATTGTGGTTCTTGAATTATTAAGCTCTGGAAAATGTCATTTTTATTATTAATAATATTTATTTATTATTATTTTTATCACTCACTGGCTCGCTCATACAAAACCTACGCCACTTCTAGCTTACTTAGCTAACTTAAACCAAGGCCAAAGGTTAAGATTTAAAATCTGCAAGTTAGAAATTATTGATATTTCGTGTCGAAAAAGTATCGACAAAGTTATTGGTGCGGTGAGTTCCTGGCACTGTATTTGAAACTAACCGCATCAATATTTTTTTACAGTTTGGACTAGAAAAGTAAATGGCAAAACGAAAATGCAAGAAAAAGTTGAAGATCGACTGTTTATTTGGATATTTAAAATAATTATTTAAAAAAATATAAATGTGATACGGGAGCTAATGTCGGTACAAACGACATAAACGACATAAATGTCGGGGTTGTCATCTCCGCCTCCTATAAAAGAGTAGAGATCTATTGGTGCACCAAGCTCCACAGCTTTTACTTAAATCGTAGGATCTATAGGAATGTACAACTAAGTTTTATGTACTAAACTAAAACTGTAAACTGTACAGTTTTGGCCACCTTTTCACATTAGTGTTTTTGGTGTGATATAGATAACCGTACATCTTGAGAAATTGTATGGCATAAATACTGTACTGAGTTTTATGTTTTTAATTTGGCAGCTTAATGGTCAGATTACTTGGCGTGCCCTGGATTCAAATCTCTTTGGGTTTTCCCTCGGTTTCTGTTGTTCTCGTGCCTATGGTATTGGAATTTGGCCTGTAATCGATAATTTTTTTATATCCCCCACACTGTAGAAATTAAATGACATTTGAAAAACACTCAGAACCAGAATTATAATAATAGCAGGTAAAAAAATAAAGATTTGGGATCTCGCGCGTCGCTACGTGACGCGACCCTTTAAAGGATACTAATGTTTTGACACTTCATCCTAGTTTCTTTTTGAGAACATCATACGTACCGAAAAATATACTCTTTAATACAAATGACTCGCTCGGGCTTCATATGGACAGGAGCCATTAATGTGACGTTATTTTAGATTTACGTTAATCAAATACCATTTATTTTATTAATTTTTCGTTTTACGAAGAAAATCTTTAAAATTTTGGATAAAATTTCGCCTAGATCGCTCGTGTCAGTTCGTAAAGTTTTATCGCAATCGGTTCTGCCATTCCGAAGCTAATCTCGGACAGACAGAGAAAAATTTAGAAAATGGTTATTTATGTTTTAATGGCTTGCAATGGCTTTCAGTTTTCTTTAAGGGCCGTTGTTTCGATATAATAGACAGCCACTCCAATTTTATTTACATGTATAAAAAAAGCGAACTGTCTCCTGTAGAACGGTTCGCGGTGATATGCTAGATGTTGTTAAATTTAAATTAGGTAGCTAATCACCACTACCAGGTGGGAATATAGTTAAGCACTGGATGGGAATAAGTAAAAAAAATATAAATGAGTGATTGCTATAAACTTAGACTAGAAATGAAACAAAATGATTGAATAGAACTAAATAAACAGCACTCTAGTTTAAGCCAATGAGTCATAGAAAACTAAACAAGTTAAAAAGATAAAAGTCCTTTAAAAGGAATTAGGTCATGTGCATTTTGAAACTGATAGCGTGATAAATTGCTGTGAGTAATAACTTCAAAAAATATACAAATCGTAAAACTGATCTCGACGATCACAAGTCCTATTTAGGTTGTAATTAGCCTTGACATTTGAATACGGAAAATGTAAATGTATTTATAACAAGAGATATACTTAATCTTTCTTTTGCCGTAAGCAATAAATCAACTTAGTCAAGGAACATTGATAGACAGATAAGAAATTCCTTCTTGCACTCAAAATAATTGGTACAAAGGCGAACAAGCCAACAAATGTAGACCTGCCCCATAGATTGCCTCATAGGAATGTTTGCTACAGTTAGCAGGCGGCAGGCGGGTTGGTTGCTGGAGTATTTATTAATTGTTTGAGCTCTTAACAGGAAGATGCTGCTTTCCATGTCATGTTTCGGGGTGACACGGGTGGGATTCACTTACCCACTGCAAGCTGAAACTACTACACGGTAAAAAGTCCGTAAAATTATATAATTTAGTAATACAGAAATAAATCTTAGTAGGAAGAACGACAAGACAGGCGTTTATATCGACCTAAGTGATCTCTGATACTAATAGTTGTAATCATTTTCGGTATTTGACCTATTAAAAAAAGGCGGTTTACGATTCGACTATTAACTTGGCTGTATATTTTTCGTATGTAGGTATATTACGCTATGCCTCACGATCGATTACGAATATTTTTCTTTTTTTAATAAAAACGTTATACTTCACGAGTGGTCCTGTATGAACTTGGAGAAAAAAAACTCTACTCCTGACGGTGGCAGAACAAGAAAAAACAAACTTTTAATGGAACTATTGAGGTTACTTCTATTCACTATGACTTATCACACACTTCAGAATGTGGACGTATTTTAATATTTTTAGTTTTTGAAATAATTAATAGACATAATATTATTATTGAAGCAAAAGGGAGAAAGTGACAAAACTTAACTGTGTAATGGTGGTATAACAGAAAGAGAAACAGAATCTTTTTTATTCAATATAGAAGAAGATTTTAAATAATACTTATTAAAAGTTTCTCTTATATAGTTTAATTTACCACTGGTTCAGAAAATGCCTCTATCCAAGAAAGAATCAGCAAGAAACCCAACGGGACTTGGTTTTTGAAAAAGAAACAGTTTACAACAACAAATGTTATGCAATTGACAACACAAAACAAATTAGAAATAGCCTGGTAGCGATATCATCATTCCCAAGGTTATTATCATTTATAAATCCCTGATAATTAGGTATTAATATGTAAGTTTACTATAAAACACGAAGTATATAAGATTAATTTATAAGTCCAACCATATTTTTAGTACTTTTCTTCCATTAGCATTAAATATTTTCGATTTTCAGACGTCATTTTGAAAGGCCTCCCTAAACGTTATTCTTTGACAACTACTCGCTTGTTATTTCTACCGACTTCAAAAAGGAGGAGGCACTCAATTAGTCTGTATGTTTTTTATGTGTGTTACCTCATATCGTTGTTCTAGCTGAACCGATTTCGATGATTCTTTTTTTATTTGAAAGCTGGTGCTTCTCGTATGGTGCCATATAAATTTGATCAATGTCTGACCAACAGTTTTTGAGTTATCCTTAATAACTATGTTGAAGTCGGTATACAAAATTTTAAATTTTAAATTATATTAATACAATATCGTTTCAAGGACTAAAATAAAAGTTTATGTGCGAAAATTTTAAAACCAAAGGAAAGGACTTAGGGCCTTCTTGAGCTGGGCCGTTAAATTTTTTCCTAATCTAAAGGTTGTCTGGACGAGATCGCCTTTTCTGCCGACTTCCAAAAACGAGACGGTACTCAATTCGACTGCATGTTTTATTTTATGTGTGTTACCTCATAACTTTGTACTGGGTTAACCGATTTCGATGATTCTTTTTTTTATATGAAAGCTCATAGTTCTCGTGTGGTCCCATATGAATTTTATCAAGGTCAGACCAATAGTTTTTGAGTTATTCTTTAATAACTTATATTGAAGTCGGCTGTACAAAATTTTTAATTTTAAATTATAGCGATAAGACTGCCTTACTGTACCTACCTCCTAAGTTTTACTCCCTTAATTTATTTTTTATCGTTACAACAAACGTACAATAAAATATATATAATTATTATTATTATTATTACTATCCTTTTCATCCATTACAGTCTATAAAAGTCCACAGCTGAACATAGGCCTCCCCCATAGATTGTCTCTGATTGGGGAGATTTAGCTCTAGTTGTCACGTTTGGCACGCGGGTTGACACTCGTAGCTTTTTTTTATTATTTTCAGTTGTTATCAGGTAGATGCCGCTGCTCATCTCCTGGTTCAGTTTCCCGCTGTCACCTCTTACGACACTCACGGGAAGATATGGACTAGTGGATATTCTAATACCTTTATGTACACGGTGAATAATATTATAATAACCCTTTTTAAACAAACATAACTAGTGGAGTAATGCGGTGTTGTGTTGTATGTGTGCGCAGACGGAGGCTGGCGTGGAGTACCTGATGATCACGCCGGACCGCTGCCTGATGTTCCCGTCGGTGGAGTACGTGCGGCGGCTGGTGAACAAGTGCGCGGCGGGCGGCGACGTGCCCGTGGTGATTGAGTGCACGCACATCTACAGCGCCGACTACACCGCCGCCAAGAGCATCGAGCAGCTCACGACCGACTTCCACGAACGCCACCAGCCGCTCTACTTCTACAACGTGAAGCCGTCCGTGTGCTCCATCTTCGAGGCGGTGGCCAAGCCAGAGCACTTCGTGGTGTTCTACGAGGACGACGAGCTGGACCGCCTGCTGGCCGCCGACGGACGCGTGCCCCCCGTGAAGCCGCCGCCGCTACCCTGAGCGCATAACGCATACGCGCTATGCGCTCAGGGCGCATATAGCCTGGTAGAGCCATGCTGCAGCTATATTATAGTTGTAGCACGAACGAGTCGGCTCGACTGGGGAAGGACCACGCTCTCACAGACCAGCGTAACATAGCAGCTTGATGCTGCTGTGTTTCGTATGGTGAATGTAGAGAACCGAAGACCCTTTTTAACCGGATAGCATTCCATCTTAGTGAAGGGGTGAAAACGCTCTGTATTTTGATTCTTAATCGTGGATAAATATAGATGTCTAGGGACCACAGCATCCACTTATCATCGGGTGGGCTGTGTGCTCGCTTGTCAACATTATTCAATGAAAAATATTCATTCCTTTGTAAATATCTTGCGTTAGTTTGAACGAGCTTCTCGGCGATCGGTGCCCGGGGCGTCGATGTAAAACTAAGAAAGTGCTATATTTTGGTAGGAGTTTTGGGAGGTTGAAGGCTGTACGGCTGTGATGGGGTGCCGAGCGAAGCTTAAGCCCGATGTTACTTAAGGTTATGTACTTACTGTCGACTTCGTGGAGCTTTATTTTTGTATAAAACTATATTAATTTTAGGAGAAGGCGTCCGCGCGCCTCTCGCTGTTGTGATTTTAGATGTTAACTATATTTATATTATGTCTATGAATTGATCAGTTTCTATCGCACGTTCTTCACAGTTTGAACAATAAAAATATTTTGACTAAATCGCTAAACTAAATGGTCGTGATAGTTGTAGACTTTATAAGTGAGTTTATTTATTTTTAGGTCACTAAAGTACAACTTAGGTTATTCTAACTGTATTTGAAATTATGCACGAGGGGAAGCATCCTGCTCGCTGCAGTGCCGTAAGTGTATGTGTGTGTGTGTGTGTGTGTGTGTGTGTGTGTGTGTGTGGGCGTGTGTGTGGACGGGTGCGTATGTGTATGTGTGATCTTGACGATTAGAAGGCACACTAGTAATCGGGGCCATGCGTCCCTCACTGTCATATTCCTGTAGATATCAGTTATTTTGTGATTTGAAACTACAGTACCTTCACATATTATAAATAAAAAAATATTTTAAAAAGAAGCTTAAAGCAGTAATTTAATATACATTTAAATTGTAAACTTTAAGGTGCCAATGTACATGACGACCGTTTTCTGAGTTCCAAGAACAAAATAATAAAACTCTGTAAGAGTGTTATGAAATTGTTTCGTTTTATTTACTGCGCTCTTCACTCGACACAAATAGCTTATCACCTTACGTCCTCGTCACCCGCAGGTGAATTTACATTGACCTGCATAGAGGACGGAAAGTCTTATGTATTTCCTTAAATTAAAACAGAGAGCCCACCGAAAAGCTGACTTGTGTATGTGCAAGTATGCTTGCTCTTCGCCATGAAAACCTAATTAAATTGTTAATTTAGCGGATGTTAATTTTCAGAAATGCATTGTTTACTCGTATAATAATTAGAAATATGACAAATTATTCGTTATTTAAAAGAATTGTAAAGCGCACCTTATGTAAAGATTAGTGACCTTTGTCTTTATCTTTCTAGTACAAGTTGAAGACAAGGTTATGGCTAATGCTACGGTTAATTGAAAAGGAAACATAATATAAGCTAAATATTTACCAGATTTAATGCAACTAAAAATACAAACGAACGCACAATCCCGCGTATTTAATGTAATAAGTCATGAGGCTGATAAGCGCCTACACCAAGTCCTGTCACTCTTGAAGAATGAGATGGAAATATCTCGTAATAAGAAAAGTAGCTCGGGAGTATAAAATATGAGCTTTACTTAGCTTTCTTTCCAAAGATAAACAGAATATTAATTTGGAACACAAAAATTAAGTATTCTTGCATTAGACAACAACTATTTCTCCTTTACTAGTTACTAGTTAACTGAGGGCAGAATATATGCACAATAAGGTAAATGAATATATTTTAAGAAGTCATTCCTGGATGTTGTATTCCTTTGCTAAACAAGATTTAATTTCTTGTGGCATCTGGATGATAGCAGAGTAACTATGTACCCATCTTGTATGTTATTATCATTTCAGGGGTCACTTTACAGTCCACTAGTCTACAAGATCTGCATCTATAAAGTCGTGGTGCCTCGACACGTGACAGTAAATGTAACCCATAATGTACCCAATAAATTGGACTAGTAAACAACTATTGTAATTATTTTTTTATAATATTATACGAGCGAGATGTGAGAGCCCTCCTGAGGGTAGGTGTCTAATATAGCAAATGAACACCTGCAACTAATTTCAAATAAAGAAAACCACAGATGCGCTACAATGGTTGCATTTTCATTTATCATCGGGTGGAGTAGTGCTCAAGCACTGGCTTCTAATCAGAACTCTGTAATGGCGGACAGAAATAGGTAAGTGTGTCACCAACTGAGATTCCAGACGGAGGTCTAGCAGAAGTACAAAAGAAGATCTACTATTAGTAAGAAACGAAAAAACCAATTAAAGTCGGGAAACAAATTCATGTCTTGGGTACTATAGTTTATAGCATTTTAGGGCCCAGCACTGAATTTGCTACTCGTATCCAAGTTGCGTGCTTTTACCGACCCGCCGATCCGCTGCTTCGCATCTAGTTCATGTTCTATTATTAAGTGGCGAAGCTTGCGAAGTCACTTATTGATTTCCGATGTCTGTCCGTCTGTCCGTCTGCCCGTCTGTCCGTCTGTCCGTCTGTCCCACGATTATCTCGAGAACGGTTTCGAATTTTCAAATTCTGTTTTCAGCAATCGATTACTGATCACCCAGGCATCTGAACCTCCTATTTTGAATTTTTTTTTCCGTTAGAAACTGCTACAAAGCTGATTGCTTCGCCACTTTGCTATGCTGTTAGCTTGCTAGGTTTATTTATTCTGTGCATTTAGTAAGAAGCGACGACCGACAGGTCTTGCGTCCGGTACGGCCTAATAAAATTTTATGCATTTATCTAGAATAGAATATAGAATATTGATTTATTTGCATTGAATGTAGGTATTAACAATAAGGTGTTGACAGAGTACATAAAAGATCCGTACATTCTACCATTTTGGCATGCCAATATTAAGTTAAAATTTATTTCTATCCAACACTAGTAATAATCATTAATAGATTTAAATTGATAATTATGAGTATAAATAGTTTTTAAATAATTATAATTATTCAAAGTATTGCATTATTGTATATATACACATATACAAACAACATAATACAAACAATTAATTAACAGAACGTTATTTAAATATTGGTATCATTAAAGAATTTCGATACTGAGTAATAGCATCTTTCCAAGAACAAAGAAGTAAAACCCGTTTCTACAGACTTCGAACAGGAGGAGATACTCAATTCGACTGTATGTTTATTTTTCTTCTGTGTGTGACCCCATAGCTTCTTTCTACGTGAACCGATTTCGATGATTCTTTTTTTATTTGAAAGCTGGTGCTTCTTTGATTAAGGTCTGACTAATAGTTTTTGAGTTATTCTTAATAATTTATATTGGATCGGTTGTACAAAATTTTTATTTTTGAATTGTTAAAAATTCTAATGGTTTTTTTTACAACATTTGCAATTTTATTATAAACTAGCTGTTCCCCGCGGCTTTGCCCGTGTGGAATTTATTACGATTGGTTTTTATGTTCTCGGAGATACCGTTCCTACTCGAGTTTCATTTATGGTAGAAAATAAATGATGATAAATTTTAACAAATAATGCTATTTCTAAAATATACAGACACGGAAAAGTTAATAATTTATGGCCTTTGAAAATAGGGACACAACTATCTGTAATCTTTAAATTGAAGATTGCTTTTATGGCAGCCATACGCGATCAAGTCTACCGTCAAGTTTGCAGCGCACTTGAAGCGGCGTCCGGTAAACTTGAATAAAAAATCGGGAGAAATCGGGAAATTTTTATTTACATACATCGGTTTAGAAATGTATCATAAAACAAGTTTCTTCTAGATGTCATTCTTTCTCGTTTCCAAATTGTTTGCAATCAAAATAATGTCTTTATAATTTAAACTAAATTTTAATAATAATTTGCCATAATATATAAAATATCTTTAGTTAACAACTGGAGTATACTAATATACAGAACATGTATTCTTGCAAATATAGACTACATTTCTCGATGTAATTACAAATATGTAAGTAGGTATTTAGGCAAATAAATCATATTAAAAAAATCATTCCCTCACTTGATCTTTGAATTGGACCCAATTGGACTACTTCTCAATTCCAGTCATCTCAAGTAATTGAGAAGCAGCATGTCTTTTTAATTGTATCGAAACCAGAAGATATATTGATATCTTTATTGAAACTTTGACAACATGCGTAGTTATTTCCTTTTCGGCTTTGTTTTAACCAATTAGAACATTCTGACCGTAATTCCCATTCCTTTTTGTAATTTTGCAAGTATTTTTTTCGTTTAACTCCAGCACTAGTACCTGGTTGATTATCAGAGTGATTATCGGATTTGGACGTCATAAAGCACAACAGTTCACAACAGAACAGAAGAAGGCAAGTAATTGTGTGAATGCAACTCTACGAACGAACAACACTACATACGCGACTTAAGCTACCCAATTCGAGAAACAACCGAAACAAAGTTATCTTCATGGATTTCCCCGGTACACTCACCAGACAATAATGAACTCTATTTTAGGACGTTTCAGTGCAATTTGCTTTAAGCATACCTCGAAGTTAATAACCTAATAAAGGTATAGGTCCAATAGGACGATTAGATAGATTTTATGTTAAAGGTTCATTTTAGTGTTGGCGTATTTAGGATATTAATTTTCAATTTTATTTATGAATATTATTTTACATTAGTCGAAAATGCACAAAAATTGGTAGACACGGTCGCTAAAACGGGATATCGGGAGACAGTAACCAAAATCAGTAGATCTCCTGATAGATTGAGAACTTTTGCAACACTGGCTAGCAGTGTACTTGAAGCAAAAATTGAATTTCGATTCTGCCGACTTGATCAAGCTTGCAGCGTTATGTAAACTTGAACGTGTGTATGAGCGGTCAAGCTCAAGTATGCATGACGTCAGTCAGCTTCGGCAAGCGAAGACGCGCGCATGCGGTATATAGTAGAATACACCGAAGTGTTATGCAATATTTTATTTTACACTAGGATTTTCTCCTGTATCGTGGAGGCAGTTAACAAACATAAATTGCACGAGGACAAACATCTAGACCCGGAACAATTATTTGTAGACCATACATATACTTGTTCCGTGCGGAATTCGAACCCGCGTCCCCAGCGTTGCAACTCATTCCTAAGCCAAAACTTTATTGTTCAATGTGAGGAAGATTAATAAGCGACATCGAGGAAAATTAATATTATAACAACGTGAACGTCTTTGAAACGCAGATAATTTACCTACTTACCATTTTAACCGACTTCAAAAAAGGAGGAGGTACTCAATTCGACTGTTTTTTTTAAGTGTTACCTCTGAACTTTTTTCTAGTTGAATCAATTTTGATTTTTCTATTTTATTTGAAAGCTGGTGCTTATAATTTAAACATCCCATATAAATTTGATCAAGATCTGACTAGTAGTTTTGGAATTATCCTTAATAATTCGTATTCGTATTGAAGTCGGTTGTACAAAATTATTAATTTCATTAGTCGTTTCTCTTCCTCTCTTTTAAAAAAACTTTACCTCCACACTAGGATTTTTTGCTGTATCGCAGGGACAGGTTAAATACATAGAACAGACCCAGAACAATTATTTGTAGGCCATACAAATACTTGTTCCGTGCGGGATTCGAACCCGCGGCCCTTAGCGCTGCAAGTCATTACTAAGCCACTGCGCCACGGAGCCGTCACTTGTCTGTTTCACATTTTTGCTATTTACAATTGAGATAATTTTTTTCGTTTCCTTAACCAGTTTTTGCATCACACATAACGATCTTTCCTTTTTGTTTTCTTAATTGCGAGCAATAAGCCTAGGATGGCTAACGCATCGTCATCCGTCACTAGTGACGCCATGATTTCAACTGATGCGGCATCATGAAAACTTGACGGCGAAATTGAACGTGAGTGGTCTATATGGATGCACTGCAAACTGGACGCCGCTTCAAGCGCGCTGCAAACTTGACGGTAAACTTGATCGGGTAAGGCATTCATTATGCAGCGCTTTTTGGCTTTGAAAATGCTTTCCTATCGCCACATTTGCCTCAAAATATAACACCATATCTTAAAATATAAACTACAAGGCCATGGTAAGCTACTAGTACTGTTTAAATATTGGATTTTTATTAGGTTATAGCGTGTCAGTTTTTCTATTATTATTTCTTCACTATTATCATCATCATTACAGCCCATCACAAGTCCACTGCTGAACATAGGCCTCCCCCAAGGAACGCCCACAAAGTACAGTCTGAGCCACTTGCATCCATCGACTTTTTACATGTCTTACCATGTCGTCAATCCATCAGATTGGAGGTCGGCCTACACTTCACTTACCGGTACGAAGCTAAAACTCGAGAACCTTTCTTCCCCATCGGCTATCGGTACTTCGAGCTTTATGGCATTCCTATTGCCCCTTCAGCTTACTAATCCATTGGGCTATGTCGGTTATTCTGATTCTACTGCGTGTTAATTAATCACTCAATGCATCACTAATATCATATATTTTCTTAATTGTACAAAATATCACTAAATCTAAACAAGGTTACAGATATCCATAATAATAACAATGTACATTAGACATACAGAATAACAAAATAAGTATAACAATTCCTATCAATACTCACAATTTTTCTTCTGTGTACGTATTCTCTACTCAACAGTTCTTGCAGACTGCCCCACAAGCCGCTGACATCTGTATTTTAGGGGCTTGTAATTTACCATTGTTAAACTACAGATAGCACTGCTTGTTTGGTTTCCGTTACAAGTTTCCAATAAAATAGGAAATTATTACGTGTGTTTTTACATTATAAAACATGATTTATATTTATTTTAATTATCTTAACAGTGCTACATCGCAGTTATAAATATAAGCGAAAATAAATAGCTCAACGAAATTTAAAATATTAATGTACCCGCTATTGCAAGAAACTACTTATTGTAAGAGAATAATTAATTACCCACAATGTTAGTTATAACAATACATATTATTAAAATATGTTAACATGTGGATATCCTCATTTCTAAATTTATCACGCAGAAACACCCCGAGCTCTCCATAGCTTGCTGAGTGACCTTGAGCTTCCTCATACGGAAAGCAGTGAAGGACCACGTCTCAGATCCATAAGTCATTACTCACAATTGGAACGGAGAACAAGGACGATTGTGTTTGGAGGTATTAATATTGACCTAATTAGTATAGATAGTAACGTCACTAAATACCTAATTGTAATAAAAGAAAGTGGATATGAAATATTGAATAAAATTAATAGACTTTATGTATTATGTACGAATATAAATAATCACACATTTAGCCTCTCAATAATCGAATTATGCGTAACTGATCATAAGGAGTGTTTAGGCCAAATATTAACCTTTGAAACTTGAATTAACGACGCGCGCTCGACGCGTGCATCCGATGTTACCAAGGTCACCGCCGACCCCCTCTCCCGCTCGCATTCCTTTCGAGGGCGCGGCTGCCAAGATAAGTCTAGAAAAGGATTGTCGCGCGACGGCCGGTCGGTTAATTGTTTTTAGAAGTTAATATGGAATCTTGGGTCGCGTGCCTCCTATGGCGTTGTCTTAATTTGTACGGTTCGTGGTAACGAGGCTGATTTTTGAGTTTTGAGTGATTATTTGATATACGTCTGGAAAAAAGAATTGTGAGCGATCGCCGGGTCGGTCTGAAGTTACGTGAGAATTGTTAGATCGCATTTAAGACCGCCTCCTTTGTGTTGTCTAATCTCGTTCGTTTTGCGTGACAACGGGGCTTTGTCTTGTATAATTCTTGTTGTAATACTTTTGAGTGATTAATTTAACTTCGATTGGCATTAATTTGTGTCGACCAGATTCTTGTGTGGTATTTAAATATCGTACGAAAGAATTTTTGCTTTGTCGTGTGGAACGCTGAAACTTTGTGACCCGAGAGAGGGTCGCGTTCGTGTTCGATAAATAATTTTGTGCTAAGTGAACCTGGGACATAGAACTTTGACCGACCGTTCTTAAGTTGTGCAGCGTGTCACTTGTTTTAATTTCGATTAACGTTGATTTGGTTGAATTTGAAGTTAATTAAATGTACAATAAAGTTGACAAACTAATATAGTGAAATCAAAGCAGAAGGCTTCAATTGGTGAACGCCCACTGGAGGGATCGCACATTTTGGAGAAAAGCAGCGCCTGTGGATCTGCTGTCCGATTACATCTGTGAAGTCAGGTTACATTTATACACACTTTCGCACAATACTTACATACACTTTACTTACCACCTGACTGATAACCTGTGGTCAACCCTAACTCCGGAATTCGGTAAGTTTGTGTTGCTTATCAGCGAGTAGTTAATTATCCATAGTCCAATTGGGCCCCGCCCTCTGTTGCTCGTCGAGGGGGCTACTATGGGCCCTAGCCCGAGGCAACTAAGGGCGTGAACAAGGAGATATTTCTCGAAATAGGCAACTTGTCAGCAAGAACACACAAAATAATTCAATATAAAGCAATTGATTTTGAAAACTTATACAATTCTACTTTAACAGCCCAATATTATAATGAAGATAATGACTTTTCTAGTAAAAAGTAGTAAAGATTTATGTGAGAACAAATAAATAAAAAAAAATAAAAAAGACAAAAATTCTAAACCCACCTCACTATCTTTAACGGTGGTAGAGCCACGCGGCAGTAGGTAAAATTCTGCTCAAACACAACTGCTCGGGGCAAACTGAGCAACAATACCAAGGCGACCCCTGCCACGCTATCCGTGAATTTCTGTCTCTCCAGCTGATACTTCGTATCTCTCCTACCCGGGGTACAAATTGGAGCACTCCTTTGTGCCTCGGGCTGGAATTTGCGTATATGTCAGAGAGGACATCTGTTCTCGACGCTTTGGCAGTGTTGAAGGTTCGGACCTGTCTATCCTTTGGCTACGCGTAGACAGCGACGACTATCTGCGCGTCTACGGGTGCCTTTATAGGTCCCATAGCGGTAATGCTGAAACAGACCGACTCATCGAGCACGTCCAAATGGCTACAGATTCCTTGCTACAACAGATCCCATCCGCAGAGATCGTGATCCTTGGCGATTTTAACGACCACCACGCCGAATGGCTCAGTTGACGTTTAACCGATCATGAGGGGAGATCTGTTCATGACTTTGCCTTGTCTTATAGTCTGACACAACTGGTTACTTCGCCTACGCAGATTCCAGATGTGGAGGATCTTACACCTTCCCTGTTGGACCTTCTGCTGACCTCTCATCCGGATGGATATCAGGTTTCCGTCGATGCCCCTCTCGGCTCTTCGGACCATTGTCTGATCCGGAGTGTGGTGCCACTCACGCTCCCCTCGCGGTTGCGTTCTGCAGGTTGCTGCAGTGTTTGGAATTACAGGTCAGCGGATTGGGACAGAATGCAGTCTTTCTTAGCATCCGACCCATGGAGGCGGGTTTGCTTCTCGCCGGATGATCCCAGCGCTGTTGCTGACTCTGTCATTGATGAGTGCTATAGAGAATGGAGCTATTTATTCCATCATCTGTGGTATCCATCGGAGGCCTTGGTTTAGTCGCTCCTGTAAGACCGAATTACGCAGTAAACAGGAGTGTTATCAAGCCTGGCTGCGGCTTCGGCGACTCGGGATGTAAACACCAGCATATTTAAAAAAAAAGAAGTATAACTTCGCATCAACGTGCATCAAAAGAGTTATTGCCAAGGCAAAGTCAGAGCACATAGGCAAAATTGGCGAGAAACTAGTTCGCCTTCCTTCGGGAACTCGTGCATTCTGGTCTCTGGCCAAGGCTGTCCAAAAGAATTTCTGTAAGCCATCACTCCCATCTCTACACAGGGAGGACGACTCACTGGCCCAAGCTGCAAAAGACAAAGCCGACCTTTTAGGCTCCCTTTTTGCGTCCAACTCGACTCTTGATGATGGGGGGAAAATACCGCTGACCACCCCGCGGTGTGAGTGCTTCATGCCGGATGTGCGGTTCTCACAGCACTTGGTTCGCGAAACACTCCTCTCCCTGGACATCCACTAGTCGAGTGAGCCTGACGGAAGCCCCCCAATTATGCTAAGGACGTATGCTCCGGAGTTGGCACCGGTCCTAACGCGTCTTTTCCGGTACTTCTACTCCTTAGGCGTAGTCCCGAAATCATGGAAGACAGCTTTTGTCCACCCGATCCCTAAAAAAGGCGACCGCTCAGACCCGTCCAATTACAGGCCTATCGCCATCACCTCCTTGTTCTCCAAAATAATGGAATCCATTATTAACTGCCAGCTCATGCGGTACCTTGATCACCAGCTGATAAGTGACCGCCAATACGATTTTCATCGGGGTCGATCAGCTGGTGATTTTCTGGTCTACCTGACCAATAGATGGGCGGAGGCAGTAGAGTCCAAGGGGGAGGCGTTGGCCGTTAGTTTGGACATTGCGAAGGCCTTCGATTGGGTTTGGCACAAAGCGCTTCTTTCGAAGCTCCCTTCCTATGGGCTTCCCGAGAAATTGTGCAATGGGATCACCAGCTTTCTTGCAGATCGGAGCATCAAGGTCGTAGTAGACGGTGCATGCTCCGCCTACAAGCCTATTAACGCTGGTGTTCCACAAGGCTGCGTGCTATCACTAACGCTGTTTCTTCTGCATATCAATGATATGTTGCAAACCGGTAGCATTTATTGCTATGCGGATGACAGCACTGGTGATGCTCTATACACCGGCCGTGCCAATATTTCTCGTGAAAACGTCGCCGAGTACCGGAACAAACTTATGTCTGAAGTCTGGTCTTTGCTGGACAAAGTCCTGGATTCGTGGCGACTAAATCTAGTCCAGTTTAATCCTCAGAAGATACAAGTTTGCGCGTTTACCGCTTAAAAGAACCTCTTTGTCGTATCTCCTCAGTTTCAAGGCACTTCCCTAGTTGCCTCAGCCAGTATCGGAATCCTCGGCGTCGACATATCGAGTGACGTGCAGTTTCGTGGTCACTTGGAAGAAAAGGTCAAATTGGCCTCTAAAAAGATTGGCGTGCTCAGAAGAACGGAACAATATTTCATGCCGGCACAATGCCTGCAACTTTACAAGGCGCAGGTTCGGTCTCACATGGAATACTGTTCCCATCTCTGGGCTAGGGCTCCCCTGTGCTAACTCCTTCCACTTGACTGCATCCAGCGCAGAGCGGCTCGAATCGTCGACGACCGAGTCCTTTCCGATCGGCTCGACTCATTGGTGCTGCGAAGAGATGTTGCATCCCTTTGTATTTTCTTTCGCATCTACCATGGGTAGTGCTCTAAGGAATTGTTCGGATTAATCCCAGCCGCCAAATTTCACGAACGCACATTGCAGCAGAACTTCCAATACCATCCACACCATCTGCATGATTGACGGTCCAACACTGTGCGATTTAGAAGATATTTTCTTCCTCGCACAACTTCCTTGTGGAATCGATTACCATCAGCGATTTTTCCGGACTGATACGACTTAGGGACCTTCAAGAAAAGAGCCTACTCCTTTTTAAAAGGCCGGCAACGCATCTCCAATTCCCTTGGTACCTTTGGTGTTGCAGTTGTTCATGGGCGGCGGTAGTCAATTACCAACAGGTGCCGCATGCTCGTTTGCCCCCTCTCCTATAAAAGAAAACCTCAACAAGACTGGATAAATCGAGATATTATAAATTTAATAAATTTACGAAACAACTTATGGCAACAGACTAAATCTCACCCAAAAGATAATAACCTACAAAAACTTATTTAAAGAACAGAAGAAAGTCAAAAATCTTATCAAGACACACAGGAAAATCTACTACCATAACTTATTCCATAACAGTTACAATAAACCTAAGAAAACGTGGGAGTTAATTAATAACTTGGCGTTTAATATTACATTTTCCAAATGGGTATCGTACAGTGCAGACGTGTGTTGCATTTCTGTAAATTTCTAATCTTAATTACCAGGCTACATACAAACGTATTACTAGTAGCAATAGTGCTCTAATCGGCTTAATCACTGTGACAATAATTGCGACGGAGCGTGTTAAAGAAGCCAGCCACTACCACGTGAGTCATTCATACCTTACCGTGCGGATACACAGATATAAAATGAATATTCTATGCTCACCTACAAGAAGTGACTTGAGAGATACACTTAGCAATTCACAACTTAATGAGTCTAATATAATCACTTCTCGTAATAAAAGAAAATTACCAGAAGATAACGACGACATAAATAAGTATGTGAATTGACTAACAAAATGTCGCAGATAATGTCAATGCTTACTACAATTTGCACTAATCTAAAGGAATTTATGGAAAAAATGTCTTCCGATGCAGCAGATTTGAAAAAAGAAATCAATGATGTGAAATTAATTAAAAACCATCTTAATACAGAAAACCTAATATTAAAAACTGATATTTCAAATTTATTAGAGAAAAATAAAAACAGTGAACAGAAGATCTGCCATCTTGCATCCGAAATTAAAAACTTCAAAGTAACTACAGGAACATCTTCCCTATCTTACGGAACCGAAAAAATCGTGGCAGAAATAAGTGAGCGCGAACACAAAAGCAAAAATATCGTTATCATTGGGATCTCTGAAAATGCAGCATTGGATAAAGAACATAGAATAGAGTTTGACAAAGGTGAAGTTATTAAAATATTAAAAACAATAGATGCAACTTGTCCTTTAGCGAAAAAATCCTACGACTTGGTAAGTATACATCTGGTAAACATCGCCCAATCAAATTTTTCTTTGAATCAGCAGACATACCTACATTTCGCCAACCCCTCCACTTTTAACATCGATTCGAAATTTTTTCTATCACTGTCTCAACTTTACGATATCCCACATTACCCAAAAACTCACCCTCTATCCTCCAATCATCGATCAAACCAATTCATTCTACATACTCGTATATTTACACAAATTTTCTTTAATATGTAAATATAAGATATTTCATATTGCATACCTTAAGCACAAAGCGGGTAGGTATGTTCTATTAGCGCCTAGAAATCAAGATTCCAACGTTTTGTCGCATGAAATAGTATGTAGCAATCATATTATACTTATAAATAATATAAAAAGCACATTGTCAGAAAAATAAATGATTGTTTAACTTATTAATATTATTTTAATTCGATTAATAGTTATTTTTAATTAAAAAAGGAGTTTTAGTGGCTTATGGTGTGGATTTATCAAATCCCCAAGGCTTGTAAATACGATAACTTTTGAAAATATCAATTGTTCAACTCAATCTATTTTTTAATCTCTTCATCTATCACGTGGGAAGCCACTGAATGTAAATGGTAGTGTAATTTTGTTTTGTTTAGCTATAATTAATTTATTTCGGTTCTAAAATGACGAAATTTTCGTTGGTTTGATAGCCTTGTATGTAAATTATTTTTCTAAATGGGTGAAAGCCGCACTCCGAGCTACAGCCACAGAGTACTTTACTCCGGCCTCAAATGCCGTCGTGATCGGGTTGTTTGTTACAGCGGCTCGTGCAGAAAAATATCGATCGGGAAATACAAAATATTTCAAAAACCAAATTTGATACATACTTGACCAAGGTAAGGTATTATTTTTATAATCACAGATTTTTTTTATTACAATATTTTGTTTATATATAAATTAGATATGATTAGACCTTACCTCCGGGCTTGATAGCGTGACTTGAAAGTGTACTTTGATGACTGCTACTTAACTCCACGACTAGGAAAACTGGATGTGCCGAGTTTGGCCTCGTTTTGTTAGTTATGATGAGACTTTACAACCGGCCTTGATAGCGTGCTTGAAAGAGTACTTTGAAGACTACCACTGGAACTTATACACGAGGGGAACTAGATGTGTCGAATTTGGGCTCGATTTGTTAGTTATAAATAGACCTTACCTCCGGACTTGACGGAGTGACTTGAAAGTGTACTTTGATGACTGCTACTGAACTCCATGACGAGGATAACTAGATGTGCCCAGTTTGGCCTCGTTTTGTTAGTTATGATGAGACCTTACCTCCGGGCTTGATAGCGTGACTTGAAAGTGTACTTTGAAGACTACCACTGGAACTTATAGACGAGGGAAACTAGATGTGCTGAGTTTGGGCTCGATTTGTTAGTTATGAATAGACCTTACGATTCTGAGTTCACGGGAAGTACCCTGTAGGTTTTGATTCCCTTGTTAATGTCGAAAATTTGCGGCATAAACGGCTGTATCTTTTGATGGCATTGGCTTAGAAGTTTGATTTTTTCACAGCTCCAAGGGACACTAGACTTGAGTATTTGATATGAATTTCAGCTGGATACCTCCACGCGTTCCTGAGTGATCCTATAAGGGTTCCGTTTTTTCCTTTTGAGGTACGGAACCCTAAAAATTAACAAATTTGTTATATAAATAAATTTAACCAGATTGAATAAAATTAACATATGCCAGTGCATTGAAAACAATCCACGACGTTACTGATTTATGTTCGCCGTATTTTTATTTATGCTATCTAGCGTCTTCCTTACGTACCACCGTGAGAGTCGAACAATTTTCGTTCCATAAAATGACTTTACCAATTGACTGGAGTAGATGGCGGTTTCAAAAGCAAACATTCTTTAAAAACATCAATACATGTATTCTTTTAATTTATTTCATTAAAATTTAGGCTTCACATGTGTAAAAAATGATGATTGTAACAAAAATATTTCCTATAAAATTAAACTTAAGTATAACCAATATGTTTTATGCTCAAATTGTCGTTGAAAATTATCATCTATACAAATAAATAAAATTGAAGTGTCTGTTTGTAATGTCAAAATAACAGCTTTTTATTAAATGCATATGAATGTATATACGGTACTTATAACAAAACAAAATTTTTAAAATTTTTGTCTGTTTGTCTGTCTGTATGTTTGTTCCGGTTAATCTCCGAAACGGCTGGACCGATTTCGACGGGACTTTCACTGGCAGATAGCTGAAGTTATAAGGAGTAACTTAGACTACTTATTTTTTAGAAAAAAAATAGGGTTCCGCGCAACATAATTAAAACCCTAAATTACACGTGGGCAAAATCGCGGGAACAGCTAGTATTAAATAAATTGCTTACCGTTAAATCTTTTGAAGTGTTATTTGTGGCTGAAATATTGGTTGGTATTAATTTAAACGAAGCGCGTCAGTTTAATATTATTTTGTTTAGTTTACATTCTCATCAAAATATTACAAGGGATTTATATAAAAAGTTGGAAAAAATACTAGGAAAGTTAATTAAGATTTTTTATTTGTTGTTTTTATTATTTAGTGTTCATAGTGTATAAATATATAAGCTTTTAGTTAAAAGTTTAATTTTCACCTTTTATGATGCCGAGACCAAAGCGTAGTTTTTTATAGAAAGCAAGAAAGAAAGACATTTATTCACTAGAACTATACACATCACAAAAAAAAAAAAAATATTAATATAAAGATAAGAAAGAATATAAATATTATATAGGGAATACGAGACGTAACACAGCTGTGGGACCTAAGATGTATATTACGTCTTTGTGTGGGACCATTAATTTTGAAAAATATGCCGGCGGCGAAAAAATGGCAATATTTAATTATTGTACCTATATCGTACAAATAATTTTTCTGAAAATTAATAAAAAAGAGACAAAAAATAATTTGAAAGCAAGAAAATATAAAACTTATATATTATATTATTTTATATTATATATTATATCCTAATAATCATCAAAATTTAATAATAATCAACATTTTACTGTAAATTATAATATAATGTACATACTGAATTAATAAACTTTTATATAAATAAATACTATTAGCTTAATAAGACTTTTTAATACTAGAGAGTCCTATACATGAAGCAAATACAAAGATAGGGCACTCCGGCCTCGACCGCCGTCGTGAGTGGATTATTGTATCGTTTGTTTACAGCGGACAGCGGCTCATGCTTAAAAATATTGATCTCTGTAGAAGTACAAAAAATTACAAAAACCAAATTTGGTACTAACATACTTGAACAAGGTAAGATATTGTTATTATTTTTATTATGACAGTGGCAGATTGTCCTTAAGGTGACACTAGCGACATTATTTCCATACAAATTTCGGGGGTGTATTACTCCGCTATTTGACACTGTACATCCAAAGTTAAACATGATATCGTTTTGTCTCATTATTAGTTTTGTCTGCGTGGAACAGAATAGTAAAATAAAAAGTCATTAAAAAGTTACGAACTACCAAAGATTCGTTTTTATTGCCAATTTTTTAACACAACTTTTGTTGCCAACACTAGGTAATTACAAAAACATTAGTTACCAACACGTGTTGGCAACACAACAGTTGGTAACAAAACTGATACTATCTCTGTCGGGCACGATGCCAGGTGAAGCCGCCTCTACACGCTTGGCAATAGCAAACACCAAACAACAAACACAAACGTGTGGATGGTTGTTTGCCTATTTGTTTGTGATTGCCAGTGATCGGCGCTGGTGTCGGTTTTTGTGCACCAATCAAAGGATGTTCGACAAACGTGTTTGCGATGTATCCACACGCTTGGAAATCGGTCAGTACTCAGTAGTACACGCGAGTTTGTGGGCGGCGAAAGGAGTTACTAGTAGCTATTATTATTATACTCTACGCCAGTGTTACCAATCCGAAATTCGTCTCGAAGGTAAATATGATTTCAGAAGTTGATAGTTTCCTGGGTAAGACTCAAATTTTTCGCGCACTATCTAAAAATGCGCTGTCCGCAAAATTGAAGCGAAGAAATAAAATATCAAAAATAATAAATACTTTATTTTTATTATTAACTCAAAGAAATTCGCTATTTGCTCATCGTGTTTGTTTTTTTAATTAAATATTACTCCATAATATCCCTATTTTATAATTAAAAATAAAAATGTTCCTATTATCCTTCCATACAATTTGTTGATGTCCGTGTACATACACTTTTCAAAAACTATTAGAAATGTTTGAGAAACCACTGTTTTATTAGTCTGCATATTTTATGGCCTGTAGGATATGAAAGGTTTAATTTTACTAAAATAAGCTAATTATATTATCATCGCGTTTTGATTATATATTTATTAATTTCAAAATGTCCTGAATTTCAATCCAGTGTGACACTTCAGTTGTGCAACGCTGATTTGGGATTTTTTTATATTCTACCATGGAATATCCAATATATTTAAAGTGGCAACACAGGCCACTTGAAATTCGACTAACTTCTGGATGCTTCCGCCATTTCGTTTTTGCGTCAGATGGACGAATATGTCGGAACTCGCTACGTGTCATTAAGAAATTGTAAGTTTACTTTGCTATATTTTCGAAATTTAAATGGTTTTCCTGATTTAAGATAGTAAATCATATCTAGCATGTATTTAATTGTCAAAATATAACAATTAGAATGAGCAATATAGTAAATTTCATGCATTTTGATTTTTTTTTGGCTAAGTTGTGTAGAATATTTGTTCCGTTGTGCGACGTATGACACGAAATTGTGTGACATGTTACAATGGAAATCGTAAAACTGTGTACCTATCAACGTTCTACTCAATTTATGAAATTATACTAAAGTGCTTGCGTATTTTTTTTCAATTGTTTGATAATGAATACTTTTCAGATGCCTTTGTCCGCGGCTGAAAGGTGCCGAAGGTTCCGCAAAAATTTTAGACAATCTAATCACGAAAAATATGATCTAATGAAAAAGAAGAATGCTGAGAGAACAAAGGCTAAAAAAAGAAAAATAGCGAATATGAGTGAAGATGAAAAATTGGCGATGAGAAAGAAATGGCGGGATGCTAAACGTAATAAAAAGACGAAAAGGTAGAAAAGCTAGTCGTACCCAATAATGATAATATGCAACGTCGCAAATATCGTAGTAAATTACTCCGTTAAAACAGGATTTTGAAGGAAAAAAATAAAAACTTATGTGTGACAAATGGCAGTCTTAAGAAAACTATATTAAGATACAGAAAAAAAATCAATACTCTCACCAACCAATTGAATCAACTTAAACCAGAAAATACAGTCGAACCTACAAAATCCCCTACTACCCCTTTAACAAAATACGTAGAAGAAGAAATTCCCGGTATATCTGTAGAATCTAAACAGAAGGTAAAACTTTTATAGTTTGTCATTTATTACCAATCAGGAATCAAAAAATTTATTAAATTAATTCAACAATGAAAATAAAATAGTCTAAAAATGTATTGACTAAATTTTATTAATAATTAAGTTGTCAATTATTACGCTTTAACATAATTTTACACCTAAACTTATTTTATTTCATGCTTTCAGATAAGGAAGAAATTATTAGAAACTCATGTTCTGCAAGAGTCTTTAAAAGAAACCTACAATGATAGTAAAACAAACGAAGAAAAAAACGTTTTAAAGAAACTTATTGTCAGTGAGTCAGTCAAGAAATATAATATGCAATTTAAAATAAGAAAATGTTTGGGACTGAAGCGAGGTATACGCCATTATTATTCTATTAAGCAGAAAAAAATCAGAACAGCTAAAGAATTTACAAAATTCTTTGAACGAGACGACATTAGTCGTATGACAGCTGGTAAAAAAGAATGTGTCACTCGTCAGAAGATTAAAAAACAGAAACGACTTTTGCTAAATACCTTATCGAACTTAGATAAGATATATAGAAGTGAAGGTGGAATTTTGTCTTTTACTTCTTTCAAGCGTTATCGTCCGTTTTACGTAGTATCTCCGCATGTAAGTAATCGCAATACGTGTGCTTAAATCAAGCATGCTAATTTAGCTTTCAAAGTTGAAACTCTCAAGAAGTTAGGCTCAATATCGTCTGCTGATCCAAATGACTTGGTTTCTGAAATAGTTTGCGATGTTAAATCAAAAAGCTGCATGTATTCAGAATGTACAATGTGCTATGGAAAAAAACTTAGTTTTGCTTTTGCAGCAGATACTCAAGAAGTATCTTGGCTTGAATGGACCACTAAAACTTATGAGTATGGAAAATCCAATACACTCAAAACTACAAAAAAACTGTACAAGAAGAAAAAATAGGTACGTTAAATACACTTGCCGATATGATTCAAAAAGATCTTGTGAAATTTAAATATCATCATTTTAATATTTATCACCAGCACAAACAATACAAAGAAGCCATAGAAAATATAAAGGGCAATGAAATCATCATACACTGCGATTTTTCAGAAAATTACTCGTGTAAGATGGCTAAAGAAGTGCAGTCTATGCACTTTGCAGGCTCAAGGCAACAAATTACTTTGCACACTGGAGTTGCGTATGTAAAAAATGAAAAACCTATATCTTTCTGTTCTGTTTCCCCGTCACTTAAGCACGACTCTCAAGCTATATGGGGCCATTTAGAACCTGTAATATATTTTTTTAAAGAAAAGTACCCCGCTATTTACTGTGTTCATTTTTATTCGGACGGACTTACGACACAGTACCGGCAGAAGAAAAATTTTTGGCTGTTTGGTGAAAAAACGAAGGAAGATGGATTTGTTCAGGCGACGTGGTCCTTTTTTGAGGCTTCCCACGGAAAAGGCGCAGCAGAGGGTGTAGGCGGAGCCATCAAAATAATTTTAGATAGTAGAGTATCTTATGGTGAGAACATAGTTGATGCTAAATCTGCATTTGATGTTTTGTCGAAAACTGATACAACCATTAAATTATTTTACGTTACTGAAGACAGTATTAAAAAGGTGGAAAATTCTCAAAATATACAACCAGTTCCTAATACTATGAAAATCCATCAGATAATTGCTACAGACGATAAACGTATTATTAAGTACAGATCATTGAGTTGTTTTTGCGCGAGAGGAGCCTGTGATTGTTTTTCGCCTAAAGTTCATAATTTTAAACAAAAACCAATAAAAGTTTCCTGTAAGACAAGTGACTCGAGAACTAAAAAAAAACAAGATAAAGAAGGAGATAAAATCAAGTAAAAGAGCTAGGAAGATAAATAAGGAATCAGACAAAACTTCTGAAGATACTGATGAGATTCAATACGCCGGTACTGACGATGATTACACAAGTTTTGATGACGAGATGACTTTAGGAGAAATTGAGACAGAAATAGTGTACGAGACAAATCGAAACAATAAAGTGAAAGTTTTATCTGAGGTACGATTCGCACCTGAAAATCAAGCTAATTTTAACTTAAGTAATTGCCGTGTAGTGGCGGTCAAGAATATCCACTACCCCATATCCTCCCGTGGGTGTCGTAAAAGGCGACAAAGGGAAACAGGCGGGAGATGGGAAGCAGCATCTTCCTGATAATAGCCAAAATTACAATAAAAAAACTGCGGTTGCCAACCCGCTCGCCAAGCGTGGCAACTATGGCAAATACCCCCCAAGGACGAGAGATACAAAGAGACGGCCCCCAATCCCCGGCGGCCCCGCTATTCCTGGCTACGGTGGCGACCATGCTAACGGCGGGGCAGGGGGTGCTAAGAATCTCCGGTGGAGGTTCGGTTGCCACCTACGACGACTCGACCTGGCAACGTACAACGCACGCACCCTGAGGACTGACGAGAAGATCGTGGAACTGGAAGAAGAGATAGACAAGTTGCGCTGGCATATTATAGGATTATCCGAAGTCCGAAGAGAGGGGGAGGACACGGTAATCCTTGAATCCGGCAACTTGCTCTATCACCGGGAGGGCGACCATCTGTTCCAAGGAGGTGTCGGATTTATCGTCCACAAGTCTCTCGTTAACAACGTTGTAAAGATCGGGAGTATGTCGACGAGGGTTGCGTACTCAGAATCACCAAACGGTATTCGCTGAAGGTCATACAGGTTTACGCACCAACCTCGGCACACCCCGATGAGGAGGTGAAGGAAATGTATGAGGATATCTCTAGAGCCATGCATTCCTCCAAAACCCAATATACGGTGTTAATGGGAGACTTCAATGCAAAACTAGGCACAAGAGAGAACGGTGAGCTGAAAGTAGGGAAATTTGGAATAGGGCAACG
Source organism: Parnassius glacialis (assembly GCA_033319125.1). Taxonomy (NCBI): domain Eukaryota; kingdom Metazoa; phylum Arthropoda; class Insecta; order Lepidoptera; family Papilionidae; genus Parnassius; species Parnassius glacialis. The sequence continues at coordinate 152,798 of JAVANC010000005.1, read as the reverse complement.
GAACCCAAGGGGCCAGCAGCTGGCCGACTTCATGGAGAAAGAGGGACTCTTTATGTTGAACTCTTTCTTCAAGAAGCGGCCCCACAGGAAATGGACCTGGTTGAGCCCCGACGGTTCGACAAAAAATGAGATTGACTTCATTATGACGACCAGACGACAACTGTTCAGTGATGTCTCAGTGATCGCGAGGGTGAAAACCGGCAGCGATCACCGAATGATTAGAGGCACACTGAACCTAAATGTTAAGTTGGAGAGGTCTCGTCTAATGAAGTCAACGCTCGGTCCCCCTCGTGCTCTAATCCAAAGTTCCGAAACCTTTCAGCTCGAGTTACAAAACCAGTGCCTAGAAGACTGCAATGAAGTGGACGATATGAATGACAAGCTCGTGGAAACTGTCCATGCGGCCGGAGCTAAGTTCTGCAAGACCCGCCGCAGAAGAACACAAAAACTCTCCGATCACACCCTTAATCTCATGGCTGTTAGACGGGAGATGAGGCTAAATTCTTCAACAGATTTGACAGCATTCAGGCAACTGAACAGACAGATCTCCAAATGCATGCGGCGGGACTTACGCAACTTCAATACAGCTCGTATTGAAGAAGCGATCGAGCGGAACCAAGGCTCCAAAGTCTTTGCCAGAGATCTGTCTGCCAGAAAGAGCCAACTGTCAAAGCTGAAGACCGAATGTGGCAGCATCGTTTCCGGGGCACCTGAGATTTTGAGTGAGATTGAGAGGTTCTATGGGCAGCAGCTTATTTTAAGAACACAAATTAAAATTGGTACAGTCTATTGTATCCGGTCAGCGTTAGTGGACCGTAATTTATCATCATCATCATTACAGCCCTTCAGGTGAGAGGGTTATCCGCTCCCTCTACTGCTGCAGCCGAGGTGGAGTCGCGGAGGAAGAGGAGTGCTGGTATGGCGATGCGCCACTCGCCCTATCCTCCGCGACACAGACGGTGCTGCACCGTTAAATGATGCGGTGGTGGTGGGGCTGCGGGGGGAGAGGAGTGTCGGTATTGCGAGGCGCCGCTCTCCCTACCCTCCGCAGCCGAAACTTGGTAGGCGGCGGAACCCAAGACCTGATCCGCCGCTGGGGTCGGGAAAGCGGGCGCTACTAAGCGCTCGATTTTCCTGGCCCGCATGGCCTCCGCGTATCGGACTCGAGGGGGTACAATACGCAGGTGGAGTTGGAGGCTGTGGAGGGGGGTAGCTGAACACTTCGCTACCCCGTGCAGGAGACGAAGTTCGGACAGACCGGGCCAGCACTAGTGTGGGGCTGCGGAAGAATTTGAATTCCCGCAGCCCCGCGCGCACGTGCCAGGAGACACCGTGGGGTTTTAGCCGGTAGGAGTCTGGCATAACTTTCCGGTTGCCCCCGCAGCCGGAGGTATCCATGAGGACTTCCCAACGAAAAAAAAAAGTTAGGTTAGGTTAGGTTAGGTTCCCCCGCGAACCCCCCCGAACGGGTTCCCGCCTTGTCGTGGCGGGGGGGCTTAGTAGCCGTGGCTTGGTCACCCACGGTGAACAAAGAGGAACCCCTTGGCTGGCCCGTGGTGTAGGGCCGGCCCGAGGTGGCCTCTCCGAGTGGGCTTGACGAGCCCACTTCGGATGTGTGTCGGTGGGCTGCTGCGAGAGGGGTGTCCTCCCCACCCCTACCTCTGCAGCCGGGGTGGAGTCGCGGAGGAAGAGGAGTGTTGGTATGGCGATGCGCCACTCGCCCTATCCTCTGCGACTCAAACGGGGCCGCACCGATGATGCGGTGGTGGTGGGGCTGCGGGGGGAGAGGAGTGCCGGTATTGCGAGGCACCGCTCTCCCTACCCTTCGCAGCCGAATTTTGGTTGGCGGCGGAGCCATAGACCAGATCCGCCGCTGGGGTCAGGAAGGCTGGTGCTCCTGAGTGCTAGTTTTTCCTGGCCCCATGGCCTTCGCGCATCGGACACGGGGGCGTCCGTTGCGCATGTGAAATTGGAGGCCGAGGAGGAGGGCGCGCCATGTGTTCTGGTGCGCCTTACCGGAAAAGGAGATGGGGGAGGAGTGTTCCTCTCCCGAGGAGGGGCCGCCATGGGGCGGCCAGCGCAGGTGGGGCCGCGGAAGTGTGCGAAAGCGTTCCCGTGGCCCTGCCAATATGCGACTAGGGTGGAACACCATGGGGTTTTAGTCGGTGCGAGTCCGACATAACCCGTCCTTGCCCCCGCGAGGCGGGTATGCGTAGGCATTTCCCCATGTAAAAAAAAAAAGGTTCCCCCGCGAACGGGTTCCCGCCTTGTCGTGGCGGGGGGGCTTAGAAGCCGTGGCTGCAGCTGAGGTGGAGTCGCGGAGGAAGAGGAGTGCTGGTATGGCGATGCGCCACTCGCCCTATCCTCCGCGACTCAGACGGTGCCGCACCGTTAAATGATGCGGTGGTGGTGGGGCTGCGGGGGGAGAGGAGTGTCGGTATTGCGAGGCGCCGCTCTCCTTACCCTCCGCAGCCGAAATTTGGTTGGCGGCGGAACCCAAGACCTGATCTGCCGCTGGGGTCGGGAAAGCGGGCGCTACTAAGCGCTCGATTTTCCTGGCCCCCATGGCCTCCGCGTATCGGACTTGAGGGGGTACAATACGCAGGTGGAGTTGAAGACTGTGGAGGGGGGTAGCTGAACACCTCGCTACCCCGTGCTGGAGACGATGTTCGGACAGACCGGGCCAGCACTAGTGTGGGGCTGCGGAAGAATTTGGATTCCCGCAGCCCCGCGCGCACGTGCCAGGAGACACCGTGGGGTTTTAGCCGGTAGGAGTCTGGCATAACTTTCCGGTTGCCCCCGCAGCCGGAGGTATCCATGAGGACTTCCCCACGAAAAAAAAAAAGTTAGGTTAGGTTAGGTTAGGTTCCCCCGCGACCCCCCCGAACGGGTTCCCGCCTTGTCGTGGCGGGGGGGCTTAGTAGCCGTGGCTTGGTCAACCGCGGTGAACGAAGAGGAACCCCTTGGCTGGCCCGAGGTGTAGGGCCGGCCCGAGGTGGCCACTCCGAGTGGGCTTGACGAGCCAACTCCGGATGTGTGTCGGTGGGCTGCGGTGAGAGGGTTATCCGCTCCATCTACTGCTGCAGCATAGGTGGAGTCGCGGAGGAAGAGGAGTGCTGGTATGGCGATGCGCCACTCGCCCTATTCTCCGCGACTCAGACGGTGCCGCACCGTTAAATGATGCGGTGGTGGTGGGGCTGCGGGGGGGAGAGGAGTGTCGGTATTGCGAGGCGCCGCTCTCCCTACCCTCCGCAGCCGAATCTTGGTTGGCGGCGGAGCCATAGACCGGATCCGCCGCTGGGGTCGGGAAAGCGGGCACTACTAAGCGCTCGATTTTCCTGGCCCCATGGCCTCCGCGTATCGGACTCGGGGGGGGGGGGGGGTCCGATATGCAGGTGGAGTTGGAGGCTGTGGAGGGGGGTAGCTGAACACCTTGCTACCCCGTGCAGGAGACGAGGCCCGGACACACCGGGCCCGCACTAGTGTGGGGCTGCGGAAGAATTTGGATTCCCGCGGCCCCGCGCGCACGTGCGAGGAGGCATCATGGGGTTTTAGCCGGTAGAAGTCCGGCATAACTTTCCGGTTGCCCCTGAAACCGGAGGTATCCATGAGGATTTGCCCACGAAAAAAAAAAGGTTCTTCCTGCGGCTGGCGCCCAAGCTGATGGGTAAAGCGGGCGCGCTTTCAACGTTGCTCCCTAACTTGGGGGGCCCGAGTGCCGCCTGTAGGCGGTTGTACGTGGGAATCGTGCGGTCCATGGCCCTGTATGGGGCCCCTGTGTGGGCGGTGGACATGACGGCCAGCACTCTCGCCATTCTGCGCAAACCGCAGAGGGCGATGGCCGTCAGAGTCGTCCGCGGGTATCGCACGATTTCCTACGAGGCGGCTTGCGTCCTGGCCGGATCCCCGCCCTGGGACCTAGAGGCGAAAGTGCGCAGCTGTTCGAGGTGGCTGGTACTGTGAGCAGCAGTGCCGAAAAGGCGGACGCACTGGCCGCCAAGATGAGGGAGGTCCTCAACCCAGAGGTGGCCTGGACGTCTCCGTGACCTTTGAGGAGGTGGTGGCGGCCGTTGCCAGAAGCGGAGAGTATCCCCCGGAAGAGGTGCGGGCTGGCGATATACGCACCGACGCCACTGGACTCGGCGCGGTCTGGGTTCGGTGCCCTGTGGCGTCGGCGAAGAATATCACTGATAGCGGCAGATTGCTGGTAGACTGGGTGGTGGCAAGGACCAAGCTTCTACAGCCCCGAGCTTTGCAGTGCACCGCCGAGGTTGACCGTAGTGACCTCTGTTATCGCTGCGGCCAGCCAGGCCACAAGGCGGCCCTGAGCACCGCGGCGCTCAACTGCAGCCTTTGTTCTGCTGCGGGAAGGCCAGCGGAGCACAGAGTAGGCGGAGGGGCCTGTGGGGCGCCTGCCAGCAACAAAAAGGAAAAGAAGAGGAGCACTAAGCCTAAGTGTCGGCGGGCGCCCCTGAGGCTATACGCGGGGTAGTTAAACACCTGACTACCCCGTGCAGGAGACGAGGCCCGGACAGACCGGGCCAGCACTAGTGTGGGGCTGCGGAAGAATTTGAATTCCCGCGGCCCAACGCGCACGTGCGAGGAGACACCGGGGTGGTTTTAGCCGGTAAGAGTCCGGCACGCCCCTTCGCCTTTCCCCAGGCGGAGGTAGTCCATGAGGATTTCCCCCCTAAAAAAAAAGGTTAGGTTAGGTTAGGTTAGATAAGGTATTTTTTTTATGACAGTTCATCTGCTGTTGTATCTTTTACAGCACCTTTTGTACTTTTTTTAAATTATTTTTCTTAAATTTTTATACTTGTTTTTTTTTTTCATTTAACACTTACATTTTTAAACTTATTACTAATTGTCATGTATTCCGCTACTTTATTTCAATGTTTGACGCTAATTACATTATCTATTTAGAGCTGATTACATTAACTACTTCATTTGCTTTTCTCTTACTATTTACAACGATCCTGTTATTTCTGGTAGTATAATATCCTTCTCGTCAACTATTTATCTGTCCAATTACATTGACATAACTTTACATATTTTATCTAGATGTGAGTATTATACATAATATATATACATATATACACATATATACATATATACATATTATATATATATATATATATATATATATATATATATATATATATATATATATATATATATATATATATATATATATATATATATATATATATATATATATATACATATGTATATACATTCATACACATATATACATACATTTTTTGCATATGCTTTTGTATATTATAATAGTTGAACTTATTACTAATTATCACTATCAATAATCTATTTTTAATCTAATTCTATTAAACAAATTCATTTCTTTCTCTTCTACCATATATAGCAATCCTTTTATTTCTGCTAGTATTACTGCGTTACTTTGTTGATTTAATTACATTGTGGATCTTTATGTGAGTATAAAAGTTGTACTATTACTTTTTCCTACATTATTATTATCAATATTTGTTATATGCGTTTTGAATTATTCTCTTTGAGAATAATTTCGGTGTTTTGTTTAGCGAATTTTAGAAAGTAAGATTGACTGTCATTGCTGTTAATGGCTTTACATAAGGTTTCTTCTTTTAACGCAAAGCCCATACTTTGCACGCATGATAGTCTTGCATAAGCGAATTTCGGACAGTCTAAAAGGATATGCTCTATTGTTTGAGATGTTTGACTATCACAGCTACAGCAGGGGCTTTGTGACAACTTAAATCTAAACAGGTATGATTTAAAGCCTCCGTGCCCTGTCAGAATTTGTGCAATAAAGTTGTTTGTTTTAACTTTACACATAGTTTTATATGCTTGTTTTAAACATGGAAAGAATTTTCTTGTCGTAGACTCTGTGTCGGATGTGTTGTACCTTTCTTGCCACCTTATTATTGAGTTGTCCCTGATTTGATGCTTTGCAAAGGACAGTGGGAAACAGTCGTAAGTTGGCGCTTGCTTAGTAGACGTCTCAGCTGCTGATTTCGCCAATTCGTCAGCTCTTTCATTCCCTGGGATTCCACAATGAGCTTTAATCCAGAAGAACTTCACATCGCCTTGGTTATTTCGGATTTCTTGAATATTTTCTAGGATTTTAGCTCCCAAAGGATTTAGGGTGCTTGGATTTGTTAGGTTTTCCAGGGCCGACCGAGAGTCACTCAATATATTTGACTTACTAAATCCAGGTTTGTATCTCATGATACTCAGTGCCTTCAATATTGCTACCAGTTCTGCTTGGTAAACGCTGCAATGATAACCTAATTTGAGTTATACCTTATGGGTTTTTTTTCCGTTTTCCCAGCAGCTTACGGCGGCCCCAACCTTGCCTGAGATTTTACTTCCGTCAGTATAGATTGCGGGCCAGTTATTTTCTATCATGTCCAGGTCCTTTTCTGTACAAATGTAACTGTAGGTCTCTTTGACACGGAGCGCTGGATGTGAGAGGCTAAAGGGACTTACTGGTAAGGCTAGTTTTCTACCTGGTAATTGATCCATGGACTTTCCTCTTTTTATTTCATATATTTCTAGTTGTTCTTGAGCTCTTAAGTCTAATGGGATAATTCTTGCTAATGCGGCACAAGAAATAAGCGAAGATGTTCGATGAGCTTTACATATCATAATACAAAATATTCTCGTTATACCATCAAGTCGTTTGCGTATCTGTATTTTTGATGCCTTATTTCCCCAGCATGCTGCCGCATATAACATTGTGGGCTCTATTACAGTGATGTATATTATCCTTAAAATTTCCGAATTGAGTCCCCATTGAGCTTTTGCTGTTTTTGATACCTTTTTGTAGAGTGTAATTGCTTTTTTTGTGGTGTCTTCTATATGTTTTACGAAGTTTAAATTTTTGTCAATATTTAAGCCGAGAATTTTCAGGTTTTCACTAAATACTATCTTGGTGTCATTGAGTTTTAAGTTAGGCATTTCGTACTTATATTTCTTTGTGATTAAAATAGCTTGAGTTTTATGTGCCGCAAAGGTCATTTTTCTAGCCAAACCCCAGACAGATATTCTACTTAGCACTGTGTTGAGTTTATTTTCTAAAATTGATGCTGTCTTCCCAATCCCTATTAATACAATATCGTCAGCATAAGCTTGGACGTGTACGTTCCAAGTCTCTGCTTCTTGAAGCAGGGAGTCTAGCAGAATGTTCCACATTAAGGGCCCACAGATAGATCCTTGTATGCAACCTTTATCTGTGCTCTTTCTGATCTCTGTGTTGGCGTACCTAAGTGTAATGGATCTTTCAGTAAGGTAACTATCTATGAGTTTTAGGATTGCTTTATCGATATTCTTCTTTTGTAGTTCGGAAATCACTGCTGGCCACCAAGCGTTATTGAACGCACCCTCTATATCGATAGAAACAAATATCGCCATTTCCTTATTCTTTACGCAATTTTTAACAACCTCTAGTGCGTCGTATAAGGCGTCTTCTGTCCCTCGCTGAGGAACAAAGCCGTATTGTCGATTACTTAATTTGTTTTCTCGACCTATCTGCCAAGTTATTCTGGTCACAAACAGTTTCTCCAGTACTTTCCCCAGAATCGGTAACAAGCCAATTGGACGGTAGGATTTCGCTAGGGTGTAGTCATCTCTATTTGGTTTTGGTATGATTCGAATGATTGCATTTTTCCAAATTTTCGGAAAATAACCCAGTGTGAGGCATTTGTTAAATATCTTCAGAAGAATGACCGGCTCAGCTGAATAAGTCTTGTAGCAAATATCGGCGGTAAAACTGTCCTCTCCTGGTGATTTTTTTGGACCCATATTCTTAAATACGGCCTCTACCTCTGTGTCAGTATAAGGTATAATGTGGTCGTATATTATGCTTTCCGTTAGATGTTTTCTTATATTTTCTGCTTCTATTCTTATGTTTTTGTGGTCCAAATCATCCGTTGAAGTATCGTCTTTTGGATAGAAAGTTGTGGCTAAAAGTTCAGCTGATTGTATAGGCGACAGAATAGTTGTTGATGATGATGATGCTCTCAATAAGGTATCGTCTCTAGCTTTTAGGTCTTTGCGGATCACTCTATATATACTTTGCCACATATTCTCTCTATCTTGTCTCGTGCAAAATTGTTTCCAGCTCTGGGTCATGGCGTCGGTTATGAGATTTTTGTATTTGCTTTTAGCCTGTATGTATTCCTCAATAACGTAAGCTCTCCGTCTTGGGTTAGCATGTTTTATCCTTTTCCTTTTCCTGATGACATCCTTTTTCTTTGTATCCAGCTCTTTGGTCCACCATGGTGTTTTCTTGTGTATTTTCCGTGATAATTCTGAAATAGAATTCTTACAAGCGATGTTTATACATTCGCTGTAGGTCTTAACACATTCTTCAAGGAGTAGAGGAGTATCTATAGAATCTATAAATTCTTCGGATATTTTTGAAGACTTAAGTTCCTCTCTCAATTTTGTTGTGAAGATTTTCCAGTTTGCCTTTTTTGTGTTATATATGTGTGTTGAGATTCTTTGTTGTATTTCGTCAGTTGCCTTTAAAGTGTAAAGCTCAAAAGTAATTGTTCTATGATCTGACAGAGTGACAAGGTTAGGGTCCACTTTCCAGTTTTCAATTTTCTTTAACAAATTTGATTTACATGCATTAACATCAATGATACTGGTATATTCTCTGTTACCTCCGCATGCATGAAATGTTGGTGTATTCCCCTCATTTAAAATGTGTAAATCCAGGTGTGCTAGAGTCTCAGCCACGGCTGCTCCCCGACTGTCCTCCGCATTGCAACCCTACCAAGGACTTTTGGCGTTAAGGTCTCCTCCCAGTATGACGTGTTCGGTGTTCAGAGTGTTGACGAAACTGGTAATTTTGCGTAGATCTTCTTCGATTTCAGCGCCTTCTTCAAGATATGCATTTACTATAGTTATACTTAATTTATTTATAATAATTTTACATGCTACTATGTTCTCTGTTATGGTCTTTTGATTAAGAGGCGTATTAAAAAAAACGCGATATTACAAGGTTTCCTCGTTGAAATTGTATGTTTATCGTTCGTTGCTTTAAATAACAATTACTTGGTAAAAATAGTTCGTTTTCTTTCCTCAAATAAGCCCCGAGCGGATTTTAGATAACTTATTTGTTTAATCAGTAATAATCATTCTCCCGATGCATGTTTAGGCAAAAACTCTCGAAGACATGATTTGGGAGCTCTAATTTGTAGATTCTATTGAATATCGACCATCAAAAAAAATATTTTTATGTCCCAAATATCCTACACTTCAATAATAGTTGAATACATTTTCGTTATATGGTTTTCACGCTAGGAAAAAAAATCGACATAATTCAAAAAACGACCAAAAAAGCTTCGATACAAGCCTCAATATTTCCGAAGTTCTTCATCATTTAGACGTAAAATTTATACCAAAATAATTATCAACATTTGCTTAAACCATACTATAATTTTTACTTTTTAAATCGTTACAATTATATTTTAATTAATTAAATAAAAGTACTATATATATCATTGCGCCGGCCATCTGAGATCATTAACGCGCCAGCGCTTGCCAAGGACGGACCTGCGTCAGTTGATTTCAGACGCTGCATCGTTTCGATAGTACAGTACAGTAGTGTGCGTCGATTGCCTGCATGCTAGCGCATCGTCAACTACGACCGCAATTTTTGATCGATCGGTTTAAAACTATTTTATATAGTTATAATTTAGATCACGTCTCTTCCATTAAACATGGTAGGGACAACGAGTCTGTAGCATTGGCACAATTGAGCAAACAAGAATATATTATTATAGAAAAATGTGGTCTATTCATTGACCCAGATCATTGTTATTTGAGGGCTTCACCTAACGGTTTATACAGCGACGGTCTTATTGAAGTTAAATGTCCTATTTCAGCTTTCGGAATAGATTTTGACACGACCTTTCGACAAAAAAAAGTTAAAGGTTATAAATTCAGTGATTCAAGTGTAACATTAAATCAAAATAATGTCTGGTTTTACCAAATCCAAGGCCAGCTTCATTTAGCAAATAAAAATATCTGAATACTTGCCATAATATGTATTGGCCCAGATTATGCAGTAAAAGTACTAAAAATTTATAAAGACGACCAATTTTAGATTTTCAATATGTTACCCAAGTTACAAGCTTTTTATGAAAAGTGTGCACTGCCTGAAATTATCGACTCGAGAAAAGTTCAGTCAATGCCGTCGCAGCAAATATTTTTCTAATAAAAATATGGTAATTGACTGTAAGTACCGATTAAAATAATATTAGTTACATTTGGTTGTTATATTTAGTAAAACAGGTTGCAACCGTTTATTTATTTATACCACTATTCTACCGGTAAAGTCAGGGGGTTTTCATGCTGGTCTACCTTTCCGGTGATCCTGTTATGGAATACGGGTACGCGACCCCGGCTCCCCGAGCTACTGTTATTCTCATACCTTTCCTGCCGAGATAACAGTATCCTTACACCTATGCTCCTACCCCCAAACTTCTTTTTCCTTTTCCCAAAATGGTAGCTTCCTCCACCAACAATAGCATACCCAAAGAGGGTTGGTGTCAGGCAGGCGGCCGACTGTAAAACTTCTGCCAAATCCCATGCAGTAAATGAATAGTACGAGTTGTGGGATATATGACAGGGCTAGGGCGTACCCCGCAGGCGACGCGCAGGGGCAGCACCCGGCTCCTGTGGGAAGTGGGCAAGGGTTGTCGCACCTTACGGAGCGGGTGCGACGTAAGAGGCGAGCCCGGAGAGAGAAGAATGTCAGAGTGAGGTTTGCAAGCTGGAATATAGGTACGATGACTGGAAGAGGAAGAGAGTTAGCAGATGTTTTGAAACGACGAAGAGTGAATGTTGCCTGTTTGCAGGAAACAAAATGGAAGGGCAATAAAGCAAGAGAGATTGGGGAGGGATACAAGTTTTATTATTGTGGAAGTGATGGGAAGCGAAATGGAGTAGGAGTTGTGTTAGATAGTGGAATGAAAGAACGAGTGACAGATGTGAAAAGAGTAAATGACAGAATGATAGTTGTTAAATTAATGATTGAAAACAAAGTAGTGAATGTTGTAAGTGTGTATGCTCCGCAAACAGGCTGTGAAGAGAGTGTGAAAGAGAAGTTTTGGGAGGAATTTGATTGTATGATGATGGGAATACCTGAGCGTGAGGATGTTTATATGGGAGGAGATTTTAATGGACATGTAGGGAGAGTGAATGACGGGAATGAAAGAGTACACGGTGGATGGGGGTACGGAATGCGGAACCGTGAGGGGGAAGTTCTTCTGCATGCAGCATGTGCTTTCGACCTGGCTGTAGTAAACACGTGGTTCCAAAAACGAGATCAGCATCTTGTTACTTATAAAAGTGGCCACCACGCGACACAGATCGACTATCTTCTGATAAGACGGAACCAAATAAAGAGTGTAAAAAACTGCAAAGTGCTTCCAGGTGAATACTTAGTATCCCAGCACCGAATTCTGCTGGCTGACATCTGCTTAACTGTTCGCCTCAATAAACATAAGGATCGTCCCCCACCCAAAATAAAGTGGCATTTGTTGCATAAGGAGGGGTATGCAAGTGAATTTAGAGAGCTAGTTGTAAACAAGATGATAGAGATGGGTGATATGGAAGGAATGAGTGTGAATGAGTGCTGGAAGGAAATGGCTGATTGTATCCGAAGTGTGGCAAGGAAGGTGTTAGGAGAAACAAAAGGGAAGCGTATGATAGATAAGGATGGGTGGTGGTGGAGTGAAAGTATTAGAGAAGTTTTGAGAGAAAAGAAAAATGCCTTTAAAGAATGGCAGAGCGTAGAAGACCAGAATGAATCCATAAAAGAAAGTAAGAGAGGGGCGTATAAAGAATGTAAGAAGAGAGCGAAGAAGGAAGTTGCTATTTGTAGGGTAGAGGCGCAAGATAAATTATATCGGTCCCTTGAAAGCCCCGAAGGTCAAAAACGACTTTTTCAAATTGCAAGAGCGAGAGAAAGGAATGGAAGAGATGTTTCACATGTAAAATGTATAAAAGATGATTCTGGAAGGATTTTGACTGACGATGAAATTATTAAGAAGCGATGGAAGGAGTATTTTGAGAAATTGATGAATGAGGAGAATGAATGGAATGGTATGCTTGAAAACCCACCAGTGAATATGGGCTTAGTGAGAGAAATTAGTGTGGAAGAAGTAAAAATGGCTGTTAGGAATATGAAGAATGGGAAGGCGGTCGGCCCAGATGGAATACCAGTAGAAGTGTGGAAGTTGCTGAGGGCGGATGGATGGAAGTGGTTGAGTTTATTTTTCGGTAAATTGTCGCAGGAAGAACAAATACCTGAGGAATGGTGCAGTAGTATACTGGTCCCCATTTTTAAAAACAAAGGAGACGTCCAAAACTGCAGCAGTTACCGGGGAATAAAACTCATGTCACATACGATGAAAGTCTGGGAAAGAATAATAGAGAGAAGAATGAGAGAAGAGTGTGAGATAACACAAAACCAGTTCGGATTCATGCCCGGTCGAGGTACGACAGATGCCATTTTCGCATTACGCCAATTGTGCGAAAAGTACAAGCGCGTGCATAAAGATCTGGACATGGTTTTTGTCGACCTTGAAAAGGCGTACGATCGGGTTCCCCGTGAGGTTTTGTGGTGGGCGTTAAAGATGAAAGGTATGCCTGGGAAGTATGTGAGGTTAGTCCGTGCTATGTACAGAGCATCCCGTACATGTGTACGATCTGCCGCGGGAACTACGGGCAGTATCGATGTGGCGGTAGGGCTGCACCAAGGATCGGTATTGAGCCCTTACCTCTTCCTACTGATTATGGACGCTTTGACGTCGGACCTGCAGGATGAGGCACCCTGGTGCATGCTCTTTGCCGATGACATCGTGCTTGTCGGGGAAGAAGGCATCGAGGTACAGAGCAGACTGACGGGGGTGGCAACGGAGGCTGGAAAGTGTTGGCTTGAAGATCAGCAGATCCGAAACCGAATATCTGTGCTGTGATTTCGGCGGTCTTTCCAGTCCTGTACCCATGTCGTTGGATGGCGCTATACTGCCTATCTGCTCAGATGTCAAGTACCTCGGTTCCCTCATTCAAGGCGACGGCGGAATAGATAGAGCTGTGCAGCATAGGATTAACGCAGGGTGGATGAAATGGCGACAGGTCACAGCCACAACGTGCGATCCCCGAATGCCAATAAGGCTGAAGGGGAAAATTTACAAATCGATCATCCGACCTGTCGTCATGTATGGAAGTGAATGCTGGGCCGTCAAGAAGAAGGATGAAAATAGACTGCATGCGAATGAAATGAGAATGTTACGATGGATGTGTGGTGTGACAAGGATGGATAAGATAAGGAATGAGTATATAAGAGGAAGCCTGAAAGTAGCGCCAGTGGTAGAAAAGGTGAGAGGAAGCAGATTGGCATGGTTTGGGCATGTGATGCGGAGGAATGAAAGTCATGTCACAAAACGAGTGTTGAATATGAATGTGGAGGGACACACGGGCAGAGGAAGTCCGAATAAAAGATGGATCGATTGTGTGAAGAGTGATATGAGAATGAAAGGAGTAAGTATGGAAATGACGGCTGATAGAGAGGAATGGAACAAAAAGATTTACTGCGCCGACCCCAGATAATGGGAAATGGTTTAGAGAATGATGACTATTCTACCGGTAGTAGACATAATCGATTATTAACCGGTTCAGTGCGGGTGGTACGCCAGGCGTGCAATCGATTACTTTTGTGTGTGGCGTATGACACGCGAGCCGTGCCTTTTTAAAAATCGTTATAACTCGCTCAAATAGCTTTTTTGTAAGGTTTATCCAGAAAAAAAATCATTATTTTGCAAGTAGTTCATGCCTGCAGCTTCGTTCTGGATATTTTGAAAATTTGAAATTTTTAGGGGTTGACAACCTTTTTTAACGTGTACATGGTACTATTTTTACTTTGTGGGTTTTAAATCATGTTGTGGAAAAATAGTCTAATAAGTAACAAATAATAGCACTAATTGCGATCGCTCACAAACTCAAATTATAAATAAATTTCTGGAAAACATGTCTCCTGTTAAAAGAAAATAATGCGTTTGTCTTATTGTTTAATTTTGCTTAAAATGGTTAAACTGTCGTCTTATTACTATCATATGGCCGAATAGACCTACGAAGTACCATGTGCTCTTGTGATATGGTGTAAGGTTAGGTTAGGTTAGGTTAGGTTTTTTTTTTAATTTATAAACTAGCCTTACTACTACTATTCTGCAGTACCCTTTTTTCTTTTATTTAATTTTTTTCTTGTTATTTATATTCATCATTTTTTTTTGTTCCGTACTGCAGCCTTATACAATTATTATAATATAGACTACTCGGACATTGCTTTGTTGATATGTGTTTACTGTCTAATTGTTATGATGGAAAACTTGTTACAATTATATTCTTGTTTTAGTATGTTAACATTTAAATTTTTTCTTGTTCTCTGTACATATTTTTTTTTTATGTTTATTTATATTCTTTTTCAGCTTGCACTTATTACTATTATACCTAGGTTTACCTCAGTTTAATATTTACAAAAGTAATATGTTACATTTTATGTACAATTTTGTTACTGTACTAGCCTATATATTTTTATACATATATATATTAAATTAATATTTATTTCTAGTCTATTACAGTACTTCCATTTTCCTTATTTATAGTTTTTAATACTAAAAGTGCGAAATTTAAAAAGTTCGATCTGCAATCGTTGTCTTTCATAATTTTACAAAGATGATTTCTGGTTATGGTCATTCCCATACTGCATTCACACTCATACCTTTTCGTACAAAAACGTGGGCAGTCTATAATAATATGTTCTATAGTTTGTTGAGCGCTGTTATCGCAAGTGCAGTATGGGGATGATGACAGCTTGAATCTAAAAAGGTAGGCTTTGTTGCCGCCATGCCCTGTAAATAATTGGGTTATAATATTAGTTATTTTAATATTCTTTAATATTTTATATGCTACTGTGATATTTGGGAAAAAGGTTTTAGTTGTTTCGCTAGTCGCCGCTCTTCGTACTTGCGCTGCCATTTAAGCAAGGTGTTGTCTCTCGTGAGGTGCTTAGCGTACGACAAAGGGAACAAGTCATATACTGCTCTTTGCTTTTTCTTAGTGGCGGCGTATTTGACAAGTTCGTCTGCTCTTTCATTGCCTTTGAGCCCGCAATGGGCTTTTATCCAGTAAAACTCGATTTTTCCGTCATGGTTTTCTATAGCCTTTAAATTCGATGATATTTCTGCAGCAATTTGATTTAATGATGACGGATTGCAGATGGTCATGATTGCTGATCTCGAATCACTGAGTATATTTGCCTTGTAATACTTCTTGTCAAGCATATATTGGACAGCTTTAAGAATGGCCACTAACTCTGCTTGATATACGCTGCAGTATCTCTCTAATGTGAAAGTGATTTGCTTAATTTCGGTTCCATTGTGCCAAACTGAAATGGCCGCTCCAACTCTGTTATCTATTTTGCTGCCATCTGTGTAAATACTGGGCCAGTTATTGTGGATTTTATCAATGTCTTCTTGATTTGATATTAATTTGTACTGTATTTGTTGTCTTAGTGAGGGGTGTGGTAGGTCGTTGGGACTTATCCTTGTCTCTAAGTTCCTCCCTGGAAGTGATTCAATTGGTTTACCCCGTTTAATCTCGTATATTTCTGCGTTTTCTTTGACTTTGGTGGACTTTTGGTGGTTAGATGGTTTTGTGCCCTTTGCAGATACGAATACTATACATCCGTGTAAGCCTATTGAGTATTCGCTGTACATATTTCCTCTCCGTGGCGTCTGCCCAGCAGCTGGCAGCATATAAGATAGTTGGTTCAACCACTGCTAAGTAGATAGTTCTGACAATGTCGGAGTTCAATCCCCATTGTGCCCGTGCTGCCCTAGACACCATCTTGTAAAGGGTGACTGCTTTGTTGCAGATATGGTCTAGATGGGGTTTAAAATTAAAATTTTTATCTATAATTAGGCCAAGTACTTTAAGTTGATCAGTGTACTTTAAGGTGACTTCATCCATTTGTAGTCTCGGACAGTAATATTTGAGCTTTTTCGTTATGATAGTTGTTTGCGTTTTATGCGGGGCAAATTTAAGTTTATGTTTTTGTCCCCATTGTACTATTAATTTGAGCTCGGTATTTATATCCTTTTCTATTTGATTCCCATCTTTATTAGAGGCTATTATCAGGATATCATCAGCGAAGGCCTGAACGTGAACTGCTAGGTCTTCCGTCGCCTGAAGTAGGGAATCGATCAGGATGTTCCACAACATGGGCCCGCAAGTTGATCCTTGAATACATCCTTTGTCTGTTGGTAAGGATACATTTTGCCCGGCATAGTTAAGACTGATTTTCCGGTCTGACAGATAGCTGGTTATTAATTTTAACATAGCTGTGTCCACTTGTTTGGTTCTGAGTTCACTAATGATAGCAGGCCACCATGCGTTATCAAATGCGCCTTCGATATCTAACGACACCAGTGTCACTATTTCCTTCTTATGGAGTCCATTTTTAATAAGTGTCACGGTGTCATATAGCGCATCCTCTGTACTTTTTTGGGGAGTAAATCCGTATTGTCTCCTGCTTAATTTCTTCTCTTTTCCTAATTGCCATTGTACCCTGTTGGTGAAGAGTTTTTCTAATATTTTACCTAATACCGGTAATAAGCCAATGGGTCTATAAGCCTTAGGTTGGGCGTAATCCTCTTTATTAGGTTTAGGGATAACTTTAATGGTGGCTCTTTTCCAGTTTTCCGGAAAATATCCTAATTCGAAGCATTTGTTATATAGGGCTATTAGAACTTCTGGGTTGTTATTGTAGGCTTCCTGGCATATATCTGACGTCAGACCGTTAATCCCAGGTGCTTTTTTAGGTTCCATATTTTTGAAGATGTGTTCTATTTCAACTCTGGTAAATGATCTTTTAATTTCAGTTATTTGGTTATTTAATTGCGATATGTATTGTTTTGTGTTTGCCCTGATGTCCTCTTGTTCTTCTGTGTCGGTACTTGTATTATCTTTTGGATAAAATGTTTCAGCAAGGAGGGTGGCTGATCCCTTCCCTGTTAGGATGTCCCCGTTTTGGTTACGCAGTAACTTGTCTTCCTCTCTGTTCGAGCAAATTTTTAGTATCCGATAGGTGCATTGCCATATGCTTTCTTTTTTTTCCTTAGTGCATAAATCTTTCCAACTCTTGGTTGAAACATCTTCTATATTTTTTTTATATCTGTCTTTGGCTTGCAGGTATTGTTCTACGACATAGTTTCTCCTATTAGGGTGTGCATTTTTAATCCTTCTTCTGAGTCTAATCATTTCCTTCTTATAGCCTTGTAATTCTTCATTCCACTATTTTGCTGCTTTTGTTATCCGTTTTCTTTCAATTTTTGAAATGGCCTTGTCACATGCTGTTACTATGCTTTCTGTGTATTTATTAACAGCTTCATCTATTTCTTGTTTTGACTTAATCCTTACGACCTTTTCTTGGGTTAGATTGTTACTATCCAGTGCTTTCTCTAATTCGATTCTGAAGTGACTCCAAACTGCTTTCCTGGTGTTATATTTTCGAGTACTATTGATTTCAAGTTTATCAGATGTACTAGGGGTTGACAGGTTGTAAAGAATTGGTTTGTGACTAGAAATTGTGCAGAATGAATCGTCAACCCTCCAATTTGTAATTTTGTGTAAGAGCGAGGTTGTACAAGTGGTGATGTCAATTATGCTAGAGCAGAGGTTCCCTATTCTGTAAACACTAAAAGTGGGGTATTTTCCTGTGTTTAATATTTCTAGATTAAGTTCAGCCACAGTTTCCATTATTAATACTCCTCTTTTGTCGTCAGCACCTCCACCAGATACTGCTTGCGTTCGCGTAACCTCCGATAATATGGTGGTAATATGTCTTCTGTATTCATGGTGTTCAGATGAGACAGCGCCATCTATTTCATATCATGTACAACAAAATAGCGACATCTAGATCGCCCGTAATGTAACTAGGAAGTAACCTAACCATTTGTATTTTTTTTATAGGATAAGGGTGAAAAACGAGCACACAGTCCACCTGATGGTAAGTGGTTGCTGCGGCCCATAGACATCTACATCTATCCTCGTTTGCGAATCAAAATGCAGATGCGTTGTCACCCGTGAGGACTAAGATGGAATGCCTCATTTCCAGTAAAAAGGGCCTCCGGCCACCTGCACTCACCGAGCGAAACGCAGAGGTAAACCTCTACTTCACGCTGGTATTCTGTGAGGTCGTGGTACTACCCCGGTTCGAGCCGGCCCATCCGTGCGACAGCAAAAGCTGCCGCATGGCTCTACCACTGTTTAAAATCGATCACAGAATGTGTTAGTTATAGAACCTAAGCAATTAGTTCCATTGTAATACCGCTGTAATGTAATGGCGCTGTATAAGACTATAAATATGAAGAGCCTTTTAAGGCTCGTCCATTTTTTTGATCGATTGCACAACAATAAACATATATTCCAAGAGACCAGTCTTTGCTGTAACATATTTTTGGTGACCCCTACTGCAAAAAAAAAAGAAAAAAAGAAAACGCAGAGGCCAAGCAGATATCCACAAGGAGAAGAGCAACGTGGCGCGTGGCACGTGGCGCGGTGGTGAAGCAACGTGCGAGGCGCGTGGCTGCGAGGCTACGAGGCTACAAAGCTTCGAGGCTGCCCTGGACACAAAAAACGAGCACGGGAACCGAGTGCCGTGCATCGTTGAAAAAGAAAAAAAAATCGGGTACCACAAGACTTCAATCGCCTGGTGAGACCTTTTCTTTCTTCTTTTACAAGCGAAGAGCTGCGATCTCCCTCACAGGACTGCAATTCGGCGTCGCTGTGTATCAATTTCTTCAACTGCGCGTGTCGTTCGAGTGGCACGTGGCACGTGGCGGCACGTGGTATGCCGGCCAACCAACCAACCAAGGCGAATACGAAGCCAGCGGACAAGAGGAAACAGAGAAAAGTGAGCATCCTTTCTTATTCCTTCCTTTCCGTATTTTTTCTGGTTTAGTATACCCATTAATTTACTAGTAAAAATGTCTAGTGATGAGGCTAACGACAAGCCAACTCCTTTAGAGAGTCAAGAACTAAGGGAATTAAAAAAGAAGCGAAAATCCTATAGAGGAAAACTTACTATGTACTGCAATTTTGTAAAGAAATTTAGAGAAATTAACGTAGAAAAATTATCTGCCTCTCAAATATTAGATTTACAACTAAGAACCGAAGCTGTAGGGTCTATATACAATATTTTAGATACTATACAAGAAAGGATCGATGTATTGTGTACCGATATAGACGAGCAATCAGCAGACCGTCAAAAATATGATGATGCCTATTTTGAAAATGTAGCTCATGCTAAATTAATGATAAATTCCAAGCCATCCGGACATGCCCCCAACCAAGTACAAGTTGTAAATGTTCAAAATAAACCAGAGACACAGGACATAATTAGATATCCTGAAATTTCATTACCATCATTTAGCGGAGGAATGAACGATTGGTTGGAATTTAGAGAAACCTTTGATTCACTAATTAACCAAAGTCAAATGAATAGCATTCAAAAATACAAATATCTACGAAGCTGCTTACAAGGTGGCGCTCTGGAGGTAGTCAGCTCACTCGAATTCACAAGCGAGAATTACTCCTTGGCTTGGAATCTACTCTGTGAGAGGTACAACAACCCCCGTTTATTAATAAATAAGCATCTGAAAGGGCTATTCAATATGGAAACAATTTCATTACAAGCTAGCTCTTTGAGGTCTGTCATAGATAATATATCCAAACATTTACGATCCCTAAAGTCACTTTCGGTACCTGTTAGTGAGTGGGACCTAGTAATTATACATTTTATTAGTTCCAAATTACCACTTTCCATACAAAGAAAGTGGGAAGAGCGGATTAGCTCGAAGGAATTGCCTTCGTTGCAGGAATTTAAGGAATTTCTCCGCTCTCGAGCTGACCTGCTAGAAGTGTCACACTCCGACGAAGTAAGTTCTGACAATCGCGACAAAGGGTCTTTGGTGGCCACGTCCTCCTCCGTCACTCCGAGACTAGATAAGCAAAATTTACATCAATGTCCACAGTGCAAAGGTAAGCATTATATTAATCAGTGCCCAGGATTTTTAAGTCTGAGTCCAGTGATGCGCATCCGCGCCGTCAAAAGGTCAAAGCTCTGCCTCAACTGCCTGAGCCCTAACCATGCAGTGATAAACTGTTGCTCATCAACGTGTAGGCAATGTCAAGGTAAGCATAATACACTTCTCCACATACCTACCGAAGGTACACAACACCAGCAAACACTTCAATCACATCCAACAACGCTACCAAACTCGCATTTGGCGCATACAAATCAACAAACTAATCATACCGAGAACAAAACGCAGCGATCGGCTGGCGTAACCAATGAGTATATAACCACTACTACACAGCCACAGACTAATAAGGCATTTGCACAACCGAGTGCAAACACATCAAACAGTGCGCGGTTTATTGCTGCCGGACCAGCGACACTTACGAATACGGTGACTTCACATGTCGTACACAACAAAACTATTTTTCTCTCCACCGCTCGTGTCTATGTTTTTGACAGTAAAAATAAACGTCACCCTTTACGAATTCTGCTGGACTCGGGAGCACAATCGAATTTTATTAGTGAACGAGCCTATTGTTTATTAAACTTGCCGAAGCATAAAATCGATATGCAGGTATTTGGTTTAATGAAAGAGCAATGGCAGAAAAATAGTTGAAAAAAATTATAGCGTCTAGAAATAAGTTATATATAAAATGAGTTTTATAATTTTTCTATGATTTTTCAAATAAAAATATATTTTAATTAAAGCCACAGAAAAAAACAAACATTTTTGGGAATATCAAATGACTTAAATCATTTTACTCCATTCAAATGTTGCCATTTAGTATATTCATACTATTTTCGTATACACTTTGTAACACTACCAACACAACACATAAAATATTTTTATATTAAGTTATTATAAGTAATAACTGTACTATCAGTAATAATAACAATAAAAGTGATATGGCTGAGAATAAGTCTCTTACAAAGAATTTCCTACAATAATACTTTATCTCAATCATAGTACTATGTAACAATTCCATTTAATGTTATGCCAACACTAGCTAAAATAAAAAGTCACTGTTTTTTTACTGGCTTTACGGCTCTGGGTTCTAGCCCTTCTGAGAATGTCACTATGATACAAAAGCCCTGGAGCCATGCCAGAAATATACATTCATGGTATGCAAATATATAATAGAGATACAATAATCTAAAAACTCTCAATTATTTATTAAGCTAACATCAAACAACCACAGGAAGCATGACTCTTTCCAAGTGACATAGGACATAACCTGAAAAGGTTCAAATGTAAATATCTTTTTTTGACGCCTTCTCAGTACAAAATTCTTTGACAGAGTTATTATGGGACTGACGCGTAACATTTTAAGATATTTTTGGTATATAGACGCTACCATTTCTTCTCAACTAATTTTATGTATGAAAGTCTGCCATTGCTCTTTCAACAAAAATTGATTATCTTTGCGAAGTTAACCTCCAATCACGAAGTGACACATATTCAACAAACCTAACCTGTTTAATTGTACCAAGTATATGCAACATGCCCAACTATGCAATTAACCCAAAATATTTAAACATTCCACAGCAAATAAAACTCGCAGACGAAGAATTCCATATTTCGAGCGAGATAGACATGCTGCTCGGAGCCGAGTTATTTTACGAATTGATGTGCTGTGAACAATACAAATTAGGCAAGGGACTGCCTACTCTACAAAGTACGCGATTGGGCTGGATAGTTACCGGCGCCCTAGTGAATGCACCGCGAAAAAACAAGGTAAGGTGCAACTTATCTCTTAATTCTCAGCTCAGGAAGTTTTGGGAGTTAGAGGAGTGTACCAGTGGTGGCACAGATAATGATTTAATTTCGTCACAGTTGTCACATGATGAAAAACAATGCGAGAAGGTGTTTCAGTCACACACTCGCGCCTCTGATGGCAACTTTGTAGTTAGCTTACCATTTAAGGCATCACCTGACCTTCTAGGCGATTCGAAAGGTATTGCACTACAAAGATTTAAGTCCCTTGAGAAAAAATTTGAACGCGATAACCAATGTAAACAATTATATGTAAATTTCATGAGAGAATTTGAACAGGCGGGTCGCATGACTAAAGACAAAAATGACGATGCCGATCCTGACTTAAAACGCAACTATCTCCCACATCATGCAGTAATTAATCCAGAAAAAGTAACAACTCCGCTGAGAGTAGTTTTTGATGCCTCGAACCCAACTTCTACTGGTATATCACTGAATGACATTTTACATTAAGGTACAATAAAACAGGACCCATTTACAGAAATACTATTACGATATAGAAAGCATAAGTATGTTGTAAATTCAGACATTCAAAAAATGTTTTGTAATATACTTTTATGCCCAAGCCAAAGACATCTTCAGTGCGTTGTATGGAGAGAAGAACCCTATCACAAACTGAAAACATACACCTTAACTACATTAATTTTTGGTTTGAAACCAGCACCACACATAGCAACACGATGCTTGCTACAGCTAGCACAAGAAACTCACGCCTCCTTAAACTGTCAATCCACAGCTCAACCAACCACGGCGTGTGTGGAGGCTTCCATTACCCGAGCAGCAGCAGATGCCATCGCCAGTGACTTCTACGCCGATGATTTGCTGACAGGTGGAGACGAGGTATGCGAAGTAGCCGCCACTGTGCTGGAGATCTTCAGGATTCTGCAGGGAGCCAAGTTCACACTACGGAAGTGGAAATCCAACTCACAAGAGTTGCTTGGTGAGATACTCTCACATACAAACGCCAACACAAACACCAATACCAACATACAACACAGCATCACCAGCGGCTCTCCAAGCATCCCCTTAGGTGATGATACCCATAAAATTTTAGGGTTAGAGTGGTCCAGCCAAAATGATGTACTCATCTATAATTTTAAGACAAAATCAATGTCTAATCCCATTACCAAACGCAAAATTCTGTCCTGCGTGTCAAGTATATACGACCCAATCGGTTTAATTTCTCCAATCGTGATAGTAGCGAAATGGCTTATTCAAAAATTATGGCTTGACAAGTCTTCAGACTGGGACAGCCCTATTCCAACCAATTTACTCAATGAATGGGTAAAATTTTATACAAGCCTTCAGCTGCTTAAATCCATAAAAATACCACGTCACGTAATGATCACAAATCATGTCAAAATAGAGTTACATGGGTTCTCAGACAGCTCAAAAAATTCTTACGCTGCGGCCATCTGTGTACGTACCAGCGATAAGCACGAAAATATTTCTGTGCATTTATTATACGCAAAATCAAGAGTGGCACCTATAAAAACACAAACCATACCAAGATTAGAGTTGTGTGCAGCCCTCTTGTTAACAAAATGCATGCAAACCGCAAAAAAGGCATTAAAATGTAAATTTGATAGTGTTACCTACTGGTCTGATTCAAATATTGTGTTGGCTTGGATAAGAACCACACCATACAAACTGAACACATTTGTAGCCAACAGAGTAACACAGATACAAGCACAGTCCTCTCCAGAACAATGGCACTGGGTAATAACTTCAGAGAACCCGTCCGATATTTTATCGAGGGGAGTGGCAGCAGAAAAACTCCAATCTGCATCACTATGGTGGCATGGGCCATCTTGGCTAAGGAAGCCCAACCAGGAATGGCCACACCAAGAAAACAAACATTTAGGTACACTACCAGAAGTTAGGAAGACACAAAGCACAACATGCAACGTCACATCGACAAACAAAAACACACACACAAATACATGGGTTAATAATCTTTTCGAAAAATGGTCAAGTGATACAAAGTTATATTGTATCTTTGCTTATGTGCTAAGATTTATTCATAACTGTAAAAATCAAGGTAACAAAATCAAAGGCTCACTAACGCCTGAAGAGATTAAATAATCAAAAAATAATTTAATTAAATTTGCCCAGTTGGAATCATTTCCCACTGAATATAATTTGCTAAAAAACAATCAATCATTACCAAAAAATTCAAAGCTGATTTCCCTAAAACCATTTTTCGAAAACGACCTTATAAAGGTCGGTGGTCGTATAAGTCTGTCACAATACAGTTATGACAAAAAACACCCAACCATATTACACAGCGATCACCCACTTACAAAGTTGATTATGACAAACGAACACAGGCGACTATTGCATGCCGGTCCTCAACTTTTATTATCATCAGTACGAGAACGCTACTGGCCGATTCAAGGTAAGAATCTAGCAAAAAAATTGTTAAGCAGTGTATAACTTGCTTCCGTGCCAAGCCAGAGACAACGATACCAGCTATGGGTAACCTGCCTCAATACCGGGTAAACCCGTCCCCTCCGTTTCAAATTTCAGGAATCGATTGTACTGGAAACTTTATACTACGCGACAGGAGAGGGCGTGGCTACAAAACTTATAAGGCGTATGGGGCTATTTTTATCTGTCTCGCAACGAAGGCAATCCACGTTGAGCTGATCACAGGTCTCGATGTACCAAGCTTCATGGCGGCTCTTCGGAGATTCACGGCGAGGCGAGGTATACCGAAGCGACTGGTGAGTGACAATGGCACTACCTTTAAGGGCGCAAATAGGGAATTAACTGAATTATATGATTTTGTCAAACATAATTCGAGTGATCTGGCGGCTTCCTGTTCATCACAAGGTATTGAGTGGAAATTTATTCCTGTTTATTCACCCCATATGGGTGGTATTTGGGAAGCAGCCGTCAAAGGTGTTAAGTTTCACTTAAAAAGGACATTAAATCAAAGTTTGTTAACGTATGAGGAGTTCGCTACTCTTTTAATAGAAATTGAGGGAATACTAAACAGTCGACCCCTCTGCCCCCTCCCTACTTCCGACACAGACATAATCCAAGTCCTTACCCCTGCTCACTTCCTCATTGGAAGACCGATTACTTCTCTGCCAGACTTCGAATACAAAGACATACCGATGACGAGATTGAAACACTTTCAACAACTCCAACAGATGTACCAGGGATTCTGGAGAAGATGGTCACGTGACTACGTGGGGCTCCTTCAGCAGCGAAGCAAATGGCGAAGCTCCAAAGGACCCAGTCTGGCTGTCGGCACGATCATCCTAGTCAAAGACGATCGCCTCCCTCCCTGTCTTTGGACGCTGGCGAGGATCATCGCAGTACACCCGGGCCCTGACAACACTGTTCGTGTCGCAACGATGAAGACGTCGAAGGGAGCCATCATCAAGCGTAGTTTCAACTCGATTTGCCCTTTACCAACGGACTGTAATTAGTGTCTACTTTATAGGTACCTAATACTAGTATATAGGTAGTCATCATTAAGCATATCCTAATTAAGTTTCAATATGTTATTTAAGTACATAAGTTTACTTTACATTTCTTGCAAATAAATATTGGTTTCAAAGTAGGGATCAAGTTTAGGTAGGTAATAAAATGAAAGCCTTTCCTATTGTTCAAACTTAGCTTAGGGGTGTTTCACTCATTTTGATTTATTCAATTTTCATTCATTTAGATATGCCCAGGTCATGGACAAACTGTTTAGAAAGCTCGGCAGTTTCTTTGTGACAGGGTAAATATTTAGGTAGGTAAATTACCAAAGAGTAATTTAAATTTGCAATTTGGTTTTGAAATGGTAATATTAGTTTACCTATTTACTTTCTTCAATTTGAAATTACCATTTCAAGGCCGGAGCATGTTCAGATGAGACAGCGCCATCTATTTCATACCATGTACAACAAAATAGCGACATCTAGATCGCCCGTACTGTAACTAGGAAGTAACCTAACCATTTGTATCGATCACAGAATGTGTTAGTTATAGAACCTAAGCAATTAGTTCCATTGTAATACCGCTGTAATGTAATGGCGCTGTATGAGACTATAAATATGAAGAGCCTTGTCAAGGCTCGTCCATTTTTTTGATCGATTGCACAACAATAAACATATATTCCAAGAGACCAGTCTTTGCTGTAACACATGGCTTCTATCACTCTCTTCAATGTTGACAGGTCTTCTTCGATGTTGCCTTTTTCATGCAAATATATACTAATAAAACCAATTTTATAATTACCTATTGTTGATTCTACACCTACAATATCTTCGGTTAACATGCTAGGATTTATTGTGAACTGGATGTTAGAATCTGTGACAACGATTGCTGATCTTACTGGCTTGGTCAAGTCATGACTAACTTTCTGTATTACGCGATACTGTGAACCCACGGTTAAGTGAGCCTTAGCTCCAACATAGGGTTCCTGCATTAATATTACCGCGTAACCCTGAGATGTAGCAGCGCGAATACACTCAAGTGTAGCCACGCGGCCACGATCAAGGTTATACTGCACGATTTTAATATTTTTGCCATCGCCGGAAGGGCTTAAAGTTACTGTGTTATTACTTGAGTTGTCTTACTCTCAGCAGTATGAAACGGAGCTTCTTGCTATCTTGTCTCATTTTTGCCATTCTGGGCACTCAGGGCTATATGAGGGGTGTGTGGAACTTTCTTTTCCTGACTTCTTGCAGTTTGTGCACACGGGTGCAGAGTTCCTGTTGGGACAAGCTCTCGTATCGTGACTATCAGAGCAGTACCCACAGCTCAAACCTTTTGTACAGTCCTTTGCCTTATGGTTGAACCCTAGGCAGTTGTAACATTGGGTTATTGGGGACTAGTCTATGCAGGGAATTACCTGGTAGCCAATACGAAGCTTTTGGTCTTTTAGTAGGGACCACATTGATGATGAAACCTCCAATATGACATTAGTCAAATCGTTTGTCATCCCTTTTGTCCTTCGAAGAACCTGAGCATGTTTCTGTTCCTCGTTCAGATTAGATATTAGTTTAGAGTTTTGGGTCATTAGTGCTTTGACTAGTTTGTCATTATTAAGTTCATTTGTTACTCCTATGAGGCGCAACTGTGGATGCTTAACGGATGGTGTTGATACCGCTATCTTACTGCATGTATTTTTAATTGCTTTCTTTAGTATTTGTCGATCCTGGTGAGAATCGCAATTAATGACTACTCTCTGATTCCTGAGTTTTGTAATTTTGTTTACCCGCACGCCAAGTTCCACAGGGTCGACATCTTTTCTAATTTGTTTCATAATTTCATCACCGGTTAATCGTGGGTCAATGGACTCAAGGATCATAGCATATCGTGGTGTCCCTGTTGCTTCTGCATAAGTTAGCTTGCGTGAAAGAGGCTTGATTGCCATTGTTTGTGGCGATGTTGTATTAATGTCGTTTGCATTTCTGTTTTTAATGTGGATCTCATCATAGTCTCTCCTTAGCTCATCTACTTTCTCTTTAATATCAGCCACGGCAAGTTCAGTGCCCAGTCCCAGGTTTCCTTGGATTACAGTTTGAGCAGTGTTACTTTCTTTTAGTTCATTGATCTCTAATAGAAGTGTTTGCATCATGTGAATGATCGGTTGCGTAGCTGCTTCAAGATCATCTCGTATGGCAGAACTTGTCGGTTTTGAGGGTGGTTGTTTTTGTTGCAATGTTAGTATCATCTCCTTTGTTTCTTGTAGATGATTCATAATTGCTGCGATGCGGGGGTCTTCTTGTGATTTTTGTTCAGTTTGAACTGGTACCTGAGAGTCAATGTGAACTTTGGTTAGTTCGTTAACCGACAAGCATAAGCTGTTAAGCTGATTAGCCATGTCTGTGACCTTTCCAGCAAGGTTCGTGAAGTTTACTTTGCAAGATTCTTGATGTGTAGTTGAGCCACTCATACTCATACTTAATTGTGTCTGAGATTTGGCTACTAAATCCCGCACCTGTCCTTCAATTTTGATGATGGTCTTTAATGGTTCGTTCATCTCAAAGTTTAACCAGCTGCGAATTGCCTCAACGACCTTTCCTGTATTTGTTATAGCCTCATATGTTTCCTTTATCATGTTATAATGAGATTCCTGTATTTCCGTAAGTTGTCTATTATGGGCCCTTTCGATCCTTACTAACTCTTTCGCCCGACGACATTTTTCCTGCTCCAAAGCCAACCGGTGACGTGAGCGGGAGTCAGACAGCGACAGCACCGTTTTGTACAGACCCTGAAGACAGTCGTGTACCTCGCTCTTGCATTCCCGCTTCATATTACCCGCTTTCTCAAGGGCTTCTTTTCCGGAAAGCAAGAATTCGTTAGCACGCTGAGTAGCAAGGTCCATGGAGATACTAGAGCGCTTGTAAGATGGAGGGAGTATGCTAGACCTTCTACTATTGCTACTAACGATGCTGTCGGCCTCGGACCAGTCGTCATCCGTTTCTCGCAACTGCTTGCACTAGCCCAAAGTTTCCAGTTCTTTCTCCATGTCCATTGTCAGTGAACTATGCCCCTCTGACTCAGACTCTACTGCTGCTGTGACAAGCTGTTTCATAAGGTCGCTCTCGCCCTGGGTGCTCTTACTGGTCAGCACAAGGCTGGCTGTTTCAGGGCACGGTTCACTGATCGAGTAACCTCTGGTGGGTGGGATATCCTCTGTTGCTTTGCTAGACGTGGCTGCGTTCTGTATGAGGACCTTTTTTCCGTAGAGCTGTACTGAGAGTTGGACTAGCGGCCCTGCTTGTCCTAGACACCCTTGATTTGGTTGAGCCAGCAATTGATGTGGTTGATTTACTGGACATTGTTAATGTTTTACTAGAGAATCACGCGCTATTAATCTGGCTTGTGTCGGTATGGAAAGCCCTTCTTAAGCCAAGTTGTTTAAGCCCAAACACAACCGGATTTAGTTGAATAGTACCGGAGTTATGAAACTTTGAAGTGCTCCATGTAGAGTCGGTCTACGTATAGTATGTCAGCTCTATAATGTAGGTTTCCACAATATGTGTCTTTACTATTAAATTTTCTTAAAAATATAATATGCACGGAGAGTAATAGGCTAACAGGTTTATGACTCTACGTAGAGTCTCTGTCTCACATCCAGTTAAAAGTGCTTCGCGAACCCCATTCAAAGAACCCAAACTCGGTATTCCTGGCCCAATGGGTTCGAAAGTTACCGCGTTTTCAAGTTCTGGTTAAAAAAACAAGATGGCTGCCAAGATTACGGTTTCAACGCTGTAACTTCCGAACGAACAGGCCTACAGCTCCGTGCTTGGGCTCGTCTTACTGGGCTCGACCAGGACTATAATGTCGTGTAGTTTTCAGGGCTCAAAAATTTTGGGCGCTGAAATTCCCTGAAACCCGGATTGTCGGTTCCGGCACTATTTGCCGACGTGTAGGGTCCAAACCCCAATCCTCCACGACTCGTGGTTCGGCAGTTATGGCCTATTTTAGTTTTCAAAGATGGCGGCCGATATGTCAAAGTAGATGTTTGACTGCCAATAACTCTGCTCCCAGAAATCGCAGGAGACCAGCGTCTGGAGTATACTACTGCCCCTCTCCCGGTCTTTTAGATAGGATCGATTTCAGGACCCTGAAAAACTAGGGCTCAAAAAAGCCCGAGTCTTTGTAGGTGGGTAGAAATCGATCTAATAATAGTATAGTCCAAAACCGCAACTCACTACGACCTCCACAAACAGAGCCATTAAGTTTTTAAAATTTCCAAAATGGCCGCCGGTCCAGACAACTAATTTCTATTTTGGCCGTCTCTTGATTGATTTGGCCCGTGTTTGGGCTCGTTTAAAAGGTCTCGGTGTCTAGCTCAAGTCTATATAAATGTTTTGGCTTTTTAAGCCCCCTTTAAATAATTTTTTTGCAAAATAAGATAAATTTTAAAGAAAAATTTGATTTTTAGAGCCAAACTTTGCT
This sequence comes from Parnassius glacialis, assembly GCA_033319125.1. NCBI lineage: Eukaryota > Metazoa > Arthropoda > Insecta > Lepidoptera > Papilionidae > Parnassius > Parnassius glacialis. The sequence continues at coordinate 122,961 of JAVANC010000005.1, read as the reverse complement.
TCTAAAATTCTGCAAAAATTTACATAAGTTATTGTTAAGGTTCTTATACTAATTTTGTATTTTATAATTTGCTAGTACTTATTCTAAGGGTAGCACGTGTTAACAAAAATATTAAAAAATCATATATTATAAAATAATATATTATAGGTTTATAATATATATATAAAATATATACAGGGTATTTTTGTAACGCTCCCGAAAACTAAGACAGGCGATAGCACCAAGTATACCTTTGATCATGGGTCACAAATAAATCCGATCCTGATGAAAAAAAAAACAGCTTTTTACAACGTTTTATAAATTTTATTCAGGCGCCATCATGTTAGTACAGCTAAATGAAACGATAATTTCATAAAAAAATCATGAAAATACTGAAACATAAAACCAGCAGTGGAATAACTCAATTCATATCAGCTGATTAAAGGTCAATGTATGCGCGAACGCAAATTCGCGCGGTCCGCAACTAGCGGGCCATACCACAATACCTAATAATTTACAACACTTGTCTAAATACCTAACTTATCTACTTAACCTACTATTTTGCCACTGTACTTGTCTCCACGTAGCCATTTTAATCCGAATTTACAGGTTAAATAACCCAAATAACTGGTTCGATTTCCCGCTAATGAAAAAACATTTAAATGAAATGTAACCAAGGTTAGAGTCATGCGTTTTTATTCATCGTGTAGGTATGTTTATTATTCTCATGTATTCAGTTATGTATGTATTCAGATTTATTCAGTACTAAGTTATTTAAAAAAAATTGTTATGAAACAGCTTACCGCTCTAAATCCTCCGTGGTCTAATGAGATGCGGCTCAAATTGTGCTTCATTCATTTCAAGGCAGACTCATGGAGGCGGGGCATCATCGTGTGGTCTTCGACACAGTCCGTACGTAGTTTGTCGAAAACATCCACGATCCTTTTGTAGTTTCGTCAGCACTATCACACTCACGATTAAAAACCCTTTCTTTCACATACCCCACAGAAAGAAGGAAGTCTAACGGGGTCAGATCTGGTGAGCGAGGTGGCCAAGCATTCGGTTACGCTTCAACACTTTGTGCACTGCACAGTATGACACACTTGTTCCATCCCGACGTCTTAACAATTTATTTAGCGATACTTCGTGTACCTAGGTTCGGATACATAACATGTTGTCGTATTCACAATCACTATAAACGTACGCGTTAAGCATTATTAAAACAAAAAACGTAACAAGAATAATACCAACACGTTATAACAATTTAATAAACAAAACGCTCGTGCACGCGTGTACAAAATCAACACGGAACTGTTTCAAAAACTTCAATTAATTAACACGACAAAACGGAAACCTACTGCGTCACAGCGTGAGGCGATACGAGCCGGCCGGGTTACATTCTCATGCGTCATAATAAAGAAGGACGCAACTATCAAAAACGTAAAATGGAAATAAAAAATAAATTGATGAATTTTTCTTTCAGACCCTGTGTCTATAGTATATTAAAAGGTTTCTATATGAAAATTGAAATATATACGTAGAGACATGAAGATTTTAAGGACGAACTTATTTTTTTGATAATTTGTTTATTTATTTAATTAAAAAGAATTTTCATTTTCATCTTAGCTTAAAAAATACATCTAGCAACACAAAAACATCGAAGGAAAGACGCATATAACTATTTGCGTCTTTCCAACCTAATAAATAAAAAAAACTGCCATTCATTTAATATTTTTACATATTTTGAAAAGGTCATTTGAATTTGAAAGGACGCTAATAGTAATTTATTACTTTTTTCTTAGTAAATATTAGAGAACCATTGGTAGTGAGACACAAAAAATAACAACCCTCAACTCTTGAGTAATTATTTTAAAGGGGATATGATACGAGACTTACTACGATAATAATTAAAAATTAAAAAAATTGTACAACTGACTTTAATATAAATAATTAAGGATAACTCAAAAACTATTGGTCTGACCTCGATCAAATTTATATGGGACCACATGTGAAACACCAGCTCTTAATTATAAGATATAGAATAATAAGACAAGAATAATTGAAATTTAAGTAATCGATGCAAATATTGTTAAAGATGACGTAGCAACTGGTTAAATAAGTCTTTTCTTTTATGTTGAATTTGTATAAGTCTTTTCTACTAAAAAAATGTCATCTGTGATCAACAGTTACGTCTAAAATTCTTACGATAATTTCTAAAATATTGATATTTGTGAATATTAAAAAAAATAGTAGATGCGCCTTCTTATCATGAGACGATTTGTATATTTAACTCATTTATTCAAAAATTGTCAGATGCGCCCTTTTTTCTTATGACCGTAACATTGACCGAGCTAGATATAGGTCGGTAGCGAAGTGTGGGTACAGTCGCGTTCTAAAGTACTACATGGTATTGGGCTATTGTTTTATAATATTATAGTATTTAATTGTTTTATTGTAGAATCATACTAGGCGTTTTACTAGCTACTTAGAACTTTGGAAGAGGTTGGAATTAAAAATGGATAATGTTTACTTGAGCATTATTTGTTATTTCTATCGTAAAATATTTTTAAGTTTGTAATAAGAAAACTTAAGCTAAGTGTGACACGCCGTCCATTATGTCGTCTTGGGTTACATGGAAGCCAGATGTTGATGGTGTGTTGGTGTTACTGGATGCTACTTCATCATCACTTTCATCTTCGCTTGAGCTTCCGTCATCAGGTCGATCACATGGTAATTTTTTCGGTATTCTTCCTCAACACTTAAATTTACTGCACAATTTTCCCCATTCACCTTCTCCTATCATATTTACCTTTTCATTCACTAGTTTAGTCATAAAACAATAGATATAAATAATTTTTCTTTCCTTCCTTTTTAAAACATCGCGCGAGTCGCAAAGTAAGCTGTGTATGCGACTGTATTTTTGGAGCGAACAAAGCGCGGGAACCAATAGCATGCAGGCACAGTTATACTGGCGGATTGTTCCCCCGTCGCGCCCCCTTCGTACCAATATGTGATAAATCGCTCAGTGGCCAAGTTCAAGGCCAGCGTTCTTTTTTCACCGTTCGCGCGTACATTAACCTCCATTAGTCAGGTGATATCAATTCAGTTTTCACTGCTGGTTTTATGTTTCAGTATTTTCATGATTTTTTTTATGAAATTATCGTTTCATTTAGCTGTACTAACATGATGGCGCGTGAATAAAACTAATAAAACGTTGTAAAAATATGATTTTTTTTTCATCAGGATCAAATTTATTTGTGACCCATGATCAAAGGTATACTTGGTGCTGTCGCCTGTCTTAGTTTTCGGGAGCGTTCCAAAAATACCCTGTATATTATAAACCTAACCTTTTATAATATTAAAATATTATAAAAGGTTAGGTTAGGTTAGGTTCCCCCCCGAACGGGTTCCCGCCTTGTCGTGGCGGGGGGGCTTAGTAGCCGTGGCTTGGTCAACCGCGGTGAACGAAGAGGAACCCCTTGGCTGGCCCGAGGTGTAGGGCCGGCCCGAGGTGGCCACTCCGAGTGGGCTTGGGAAGCCCACTTCGGATGTGTGTCGGGGGGCTGCGGTGAGAGGGGGGTCCGCACCCTCTACCGCTGCGGCCGAGGTGGAGTCGCGGAGGAAGAGGAGTGCTGGTATGGCGATGCGCCACTCGCCCTATCCTCCGCGACTCAGACGGGGCCGCACCGTTAAATGATGCAGTGGTGGTGGGGCTGCGGGGGGAGAGGAGTGCCGGTATTGCGAGGCGCCGCTCTCCCTACCCTCCGCAGCCGAATCTTGGTTGGCGGCGGAGCCCGAGACCAGATCCGCCGCTGGGGTCGGGAAAGCGGACGCTACATAGCGCTCGATTTTCCTGGCCCCATGGCCTCCGCGTATTGGGCTCGGGGGGGTCCGATACGCAGGTGGAGTTGGAGGCTGTGGAGGGGGGTAGCTTAACACCTCGCTACCCCGTGCAGGAGACGAGGCCCGGACAAATCGGGCCAGCACTAGTGCGGGGCTGCGGAAGAATTTGGATTCCCGCGGCCCCGCGCGCATGTGCGAGGAGGCACCGTGGGGTTTTAGCCGGTAAGAGTCCGGCATAACCTTCCGGTTGCCCCCGCAGCCGGAGGTATCCATGAGGATTTCCCCACGAAAAAAAAAAAAAAAAAGGTTAGGTTAGGTTAGGTTCCCCCCCGAACGGGTTCCCGCCTTGTCGTGTCGGGGGGGCTTAGTAGCCGCGGCTTGGTCAACCGCGGTAAACGAAGAGGAACCCCTTGGCTGGCCCGAGGTGTAGGGCCGGCCCGAGGTGGCCACTCCGAGTGGGCTTGGGAAGTCCACTTCGGATGTGTGTTGGTGGGCTGCGGTGAGAGGGGTGAGTGCTCCCTCTACCGCTGCAGCCGAGGTGGAGTCGCGGAGGAAGAGGAGTGCTGGTATGGCGATGCGCCACTCGCCCTATCCTCCGCGACTCAGACGGGGCCGCACCGTTCATTGATGCGGTGGTGGTGGGGCTGCGGGGGGAGAGGAGTGCCGGTATTGCGAGGCGCCGCTCTCCCTACCCTCCGCAGCCGAATCTTGGTTGGCGGCGGAGCCATAGACCAGATCCGACGCTGGGGTCAGGAAGGCTGGTGCTTCTGAGTGCTAGTTTTTCCTGGCCCCATGGCCTCCGCATATCGGATTCGGGGGGGTCCGATACGCAGGTGGAATTGGAGGCTGTGGAGGGGGGTAGCTGAACACCTCGCTACCCCGTGCAGGAGACGAGGCCCGGACAGACCGGGCCAGCACTAGTGCGGGGCTGCGGAAGAATTTGGATTCCCGCGGCCCCGCGCGCACGTGCGAGGAGGCACCGTGGGGTTTTAGCCGGTAGGAGTCCGGCATAACCTTCCGGTTGTCCCCGCAGCCGGAGGTATCCATGAGGATTTCCCCACGAAAAAAAAAAAAAGGTTAGGTTAGGTTTTTTTTTTTAATTATTAATCGCTTACTCTACAGACTCGCGGTCCGTACCCTTTATTACATTTTTGAATTATTATTATATTACATATTGAATTTCTTAACTATTACATCTCTCCGCGTATATTTAAATGTACGTTTTCTTTTACAATTTATGAGTATTATATTGTACCTTACATCTAAATAGTTAGTATTGTTTTTTTTTATTATTCGAAACATTTAACATCTTTTTTTTTTGTTCTTTTTTCTTTTTTTTTCCTTTTTTTTGCTTCTTTCCTTTTTTTACTAAGTAGATATTATTTTTGTTATATTTTTTTTTGTTTTGTTCTTTGTTTTTTTTTCTCTTTTTTTTCTTTTTTTTCTTAACTATGTATTAAAAATCTTAATCTATACATATTTATTACTAATTTTGTAACAACAATTCACAAAACAGCCTTATTTTTAAAATAATTGAAAGTAATTTAAAGTAAAACACAAAGCATTGTTGCGAACATGTCACTTTAACGTCCTTTAGCTTTAACGTCACTTTAACCTGAATATCGTTTACGCCACTTCGTCTCGGACCACGTTCATAATGTTGTTCGCAACCTTTAAGTCTCGATGATGTATTGCCATTTTGACGTTGTAATCCCTAATTCTGCTTGTGGTGGCAGACTCGGCTCGCAAAATGAAACGAGCAACTGCATCTTCCTCACACCAATCTGTAAAGTAGATACAATGGCTCGTATGACGCGAGATTGCAACCACTGCATGGGGGACACTGTTGTATAGGCGTTGTTTTTCTCTGGTTGAACGCACAATTACCACCGTCTCGCTCACGAGCCCCTGAGCTTCATGTATGGTAAGAGTTCGCGAACCCTTCCCTTTTCCGTAGCCCTGGCTGATGAGACTTTCCTTTTCAGCCTGGGTGTGTCCCAGATATAACGTGTTTTCAAGGGACTTTGGAATCTGTGAACCCGTGTACCTCTTCAGCTCTAGGGATCGCAGCCTAGTATTGGATGAGTAGATGCCCTCGTAGATCTCATTTAGTGCATACGCTACATCCAGTGGGTTTCTGTGCGTGCAGAGCCATTCGTGGTTGATATTAGCCACTAGATTTGGACGAGTATAGTGCAGTCGAAACAGATTGTGCCTTTCGATATACGGCAGCTGGTTGTTGTCGCCTATAAGAAGAATTTCACTTGCACCCGTGATTTGTACTGCCATTACTATGGCCCCAAAATGGTTCATAAGCGCTTCATCAATTAAGAGACGGGTGTATTTCTCAGACGCCGTTATGCCATTTACCAAGATTGAGGCCATAGTCCGCACCTTTCTTGCGGCGTCGGCTCCTACACGTGATGCTAGCCTCTCCCTCAGGTCGCTTGCAGCTACAGTTGTTGTTGTTATGATGATATCTTTTTCCGCCTCAAAATTGTTAATAACCCAAGATGTTTTTCCACACCCGGGTACGCCATTGACCCATGTTATTTTTGGTAATTGCCAATGCCCAAGAGTGCCGCCTTCCTCCAAGGTTATGGACACAGCCTTAAGCCTGTCCAGGATCTCGTCCTCAAGCATAACTCTCGTACACTTTGCTGTTACCACTATGGGGTCGTGAGGAGGAGTTCGAAAGACAAGTTGACCCAACCGCTTTGTCTCAGTCCTGTCCAAAGCCACAAAACCACCCGTTGCGTTGTATGCCGCCATGTACAATCCCGACGCACTCCCTTTAATTACTTCAGCTGTGTCGTTGTTGTACACTGCGGCTTCGGCTTCCTCGAGCTTCACCACAAGCTGATCTTCGTAACCTCGGTGAAACGTTTCCAAAATGATCTTACAGGTTATGATATTAACCTCTCTGGTAACTTTTACGATAGCTTTAAACTCTAGGAATGCGTTTATCCAGTGGTCCTGGGGCTCCGATGCCTCCCTGAGACTCGGCAGAGTGACTTGTCCCATGTCTGCTTTCGTCCATGTGCATGGGGATTTTCTTGTTTGGCCTTTTGGGAAGTGCTTTGCAACGCTCCTAACAGCGGCTACCATCTTCTCTGTTGACCTCAGATATTCTTTTTTCTTCGGGATTACTGCGGGGATTGCAGCGATGACTTGACCGAAGGTGCTAGCAACTGCTGCTACTTTATCTATTGTTTCGGCTGGGATTATTCGTGGCCGCTTAACTTTTCTCCTTTCGGCGTCCATATTTTGTTGAAAGAGGTCGGATCCGCTTAATACTTCTTCTGCGTTTACTATGGGATATTCGCTGCTGTCAGTAGGGTACGAGCATGAAGGTTCGATGGGTCTAAATGGTTTCATAAGACTGAGGTTTTCACTTCTGTCTTCGTATACCACCACCTCATGATGTTCCGAGGCTTTTAATACTCCCATGTAGTCTTCTACCTTCCCTTTCTCATATTCCACCACCATAGCATCTACGCTTATTATTTTTGCTGGTACTTCTTTAGCCTCACCTGCCTCCGTAAGCACAGCTAGCACTGAGCATGCCTGGGCGAACTCGGTGATGTCGTCGCCTTTTTCGAATAGTGCGATGGTTTTGTTCCGCGTACGGACTATTCGGCAGTGATTGTTTGCTACTTTTATCTTCTGTAGCGCCTCATAATTCTTACGTTTTATGCTCGTTTTGAAGGTGCTGCCTTTTAGAAGTAAGGCGAGGCCGGGTGAGATGATTATTCTATTTGGAGCCATCGCGTTGCAGAAGCAAATACCCAGCTTTTCAGAGGAGTCGTCCATAAACAGGGCTACTGTTTTAAATCTAAGACCTGGGTTGCCTAGTTCACCATACTCCAGTAGTTTCTTTGCAGGCTTATTAATTGTTTTTCTATGTTCTATGTCTGTGCTTTGTGTTGTTACATTACTTAAATTCACAGTTTGCTGAGTTGTAACTGGAGGAAGAGTACTGTTCCTTTTAGCAGCTATACGAATTGTATGTTCTGCAAATTTTTAAGAAGTGCGGTCTTTAATCAGCGTCGTCCAAGATATTATGTAACACTTCTTTATTTATTTTTGTGCCTACCCTAAATTCCAGGTCCATTCTGCCCATCTGGAATCGTGGGCAGTCCAGGATGATGTGCCACACAGACTCACTGATGTTTGGGTTGCACTCACAGCCGGGACTGTTTTTCAACTTGAACCGATGTAAGTACTCAGCTATTCCGCCATGTCCTGTAATGATTTGGACTTGGTAGAGTGACAGTTTTGCTTTCCTCACGATGCAATAAGCTTTATCTACACCGGGGAAAAACGTTTTGGTGACTTGCCCTGTACTGGAGGTGTTGTACCTATCTTGCCATTTCCGTACAGACTCTTCTCTGATCTTTCTTTTTACATAAGACAACGGGACTTCTGCATAGTCTGGGACAGTTGTTGCTTGTTGGGCCGCGGTCTTTGCTAGCTCATCAGCGCGTTCGTTTCCGGCAGTCCCCACGTGCGCTCGTAGCCAGAAAAACCGCACTCGTCTCCCCTGTGACTGGATGTCTTCTATGCACTCTTTTATATGCTTCGTCAGAGGATGGATCAGTTTAGGGTTTCCCAACAGGTCGAGTGAGGACCTAGAATCACTCATAATGTTTATTGTTTTTTCCCTGCTATTTTTTGCCAATTGAACCGCCCTGTAAAGTGCATAAAGTTCTGATTGAAACACGGTGCACGAAGGGGCCAAGCTGAAAGTAGAGCAATGGATTTCATTACCTTCCTCCCACCAAGTTAGAGCAGCTCCAACTTTTCCCTCTATCTTACTGCCGTCTGTATAAATTTGGGGGCCAGTAATCCGGTGGGAGTCCAACGATTCAAGATCCGCGCCCTCTAGGAGCTCGTACTCTGTTGTTATGAGTTTCGAGGGGTGTGGAAGATCCAAATAGCTCACTCTCTTCTCCAGTCTCCTTCCAGGTGGTAAATAGTCTGTTGAGATACCTTTTTTTACTTTGTACAAACTTGCAGCTTCCTGGATTCTCAGGTCCAATGGTAATAGACCAGAGAGTACCAGAGACGCCGTGAGTGATACTGTGCGGTACGCTCTGCAGATTTTTTGTGCAAATCCTCTTTGAAGATTGTCCAGTTGATCGCGAATCATTTGCAACTCTGTCACTGGAGCCCATACGCTTGAAGCGTACAAGACGATCGGCTCTATGACCGCGACATATATTGTCCTTGTTATTTCTCCATTTAAGCCCCATGTTACTTTTGCGGCGCACGCTAGCTGTTTATAAATTTCCGCAGCTTTTTTACAGATGGCGGTCACATGTAGTTTGAATGTGAGTTTCCGGTCTATTATAATTCCCAGGAGTTTAATCCGATCAACCAGTTGCAGTTTATTTCCTGACATGTAGAGTTTTGGGAGATTGAATTTAAGTTTCTTTGTCAGAAGCATCGCGTTAGTCTTGTGTGCTGCAAAAGTTAATTTGTTTTCCTCTCCCCATTTGACTACTTTCTGCAGTATTGCGTTGGCTGATTCCTCCATGGTATTGACCGTGTGGTCGGAGAATACTAGGACTCCGTCGTCTGCAAATGCCTGGCAATATACTCCTTCATCTGTTAGTTTTTGCAACAAGGGATCTAAAATGATGTTCCAAAAGGTTGGTCCTCCGATAGATCCTTGCACACAACCTTTTGTGGTATCTCTTTCGCTTGTTGTCCTGGCATAGTTGACCACGATCTTACGGTCACTAAGGTATGAGTTTATCATTGCGTAGATATTTCTTGGGCACCTCTTTTTTATGAGCTGGTGCTTGAGTGCTGGCCACCATGCGTTGTCGAAGGCTCCCTCTATATCCAAAGAGATGATAAGCACCATCTTCTTGTTGTGGAGTTCTGATCTTACATGGTCCATTAAGTCGTAGAGGGCATCTTCGGTTCCACGCTGTGGCATGAAGCCATACTGGTTCGGATTTAACATGGGTATGGTGTGCCATTGCAAGCGACCTACCATTAGTTTTTCGACTATTTTCCCCAGGACTGGTAGTAGGCCTATAGGCCTGTAGGACTTTGGATGAGTGTAGTCCTCTTTTCCAGGTTTACGGAGAATTATGACGTGTGCCTTTTTCCATTGCTTAGGAAAGTATGCTAACGATTGGCATTTATTTGCCAGCGCCAAGAATACCTCCTTTTCGCTTTGGATGGCTACAGTACAAATATCTGAAGTTAAGCCATCTTGACCCGGAGCTTTCTTTGGGTTCAATGCTTTTAGCATTATCTCCAGTTCAGCCGGTGTGAAGGGTGGATCATCATCAGAGAGGTCTTCTATATCCTCCGGTCTTTTGTCTTGAACCAGTCCTCGGATTTGCATGTGGTAGGATTTGTCAGTCGCAACAGTCTTCTGGATAAAAGGTGCTTGCCAAAAGTTTTGCCGATTCCTCCGAATTAAGGGTGTCGCCTTCGACACTTCTGAGTAGCATATCTTCTTGTCTTCTGGCAGTTTTTCTTATTACTCTATATATTCCATCCCACAGGCTTTCCTTTTCTTGTGTGGAACAGAACTCTTTCCAGCTACTTGTTTGTGCTTCAATGGTCTTTTCCACATATTCTTGTTTAGCTTTACAATATTCATTTATAACTGATGCCATTCTGATGGGGGCTGCATTTCTTATTCGCCTCTTCTTTCGCAGGACGTCCCTTTTTAGGTTTTCTAGGGTTTTGGACCACCAAGGAGGCCTACTGTTTGCCTTCCATATGCCAATTTTTGGAATAGATTTATCACAAGCATCCAAGATGGCTTCTGTATAGACAGTAATTTTGGTTTCCAGATCCTCTTGAGTGAAAATCTGGTCCATGGTTTCAGGTGTTATATTTTTTTCTGCTAGGGAGATTCTTAAGATCGTTTTAAATTCCTGCCAATTTGCCTTTTTGGTGTTGTATTTGCGCGTGGTATTAGACTCGAGTGGTGTTAGTTGCTTATCCAAGCGCAGAGCAAAAGTGATGGCATTATGGTCTGATGTTGTTAGACTCCGATCGACTCCCCAGTCGTCTATTTTCCCTAGCAGCGACAAGCTACAAGCTGTGACATCAACAACGCTTGTGTATTTTTTGTCTCGCCTATATGTCTCGAATGTTGGTGTGTCTCCGGTGTTTAGAATGTTCAATTCGATTTCGTTTAGGAAGGCGTTGTAAGCTGCACCTCTTTGGTCTTCATGACTGCTTCCCCACCAGTGGCTCCAGGCATTGACATCTCCACCGACCAGAAGATTTTCGGTTTGGAGTTTCTGGCAAGCCACCTTTGTGCGTACCAAGTAGGGCTCTATGTCTTGGTCTCCTTCGTAGTAGACAGACACCAATCCTAACCTCAGCTTTCCTGCCCACAGGAGCACCGCCACTTCAGTTTCGGTCACCAATTGCGGGTCGTGTATGACCCGCAATCTGTCATCGAAGATGATAATTGCCGCTTTCACGGGTTTATGGCGATTAAGGGTGCACTGGATGATTTTTGTGCCGGGGATCAGCTTCATTTCACCACTTTTGCCCACGTATGGTTCTTGTACGAGGGCTATTGAAACTCTCCTTTCCTTTGCTCCTTGTATTAATTCTGTTGTCGCTAGTTTTGACCGCTGTAGGTTTGCTTGGATGATGTGCATACTGTGGGTGTCTGTCTTTAGAAAATTTGAGCTTCCGTCATCTTGGTGGCCCTTAGCAGTACGAGATACGTGATCGCGCTATGCCATCCTATTTTTGCCTCTCGGGACACTCGTTGATAAATGCATTGTGAGGGGATACTGGGCTTGTGACATGTGCTTTAGAGCAATTCTTGCAGTTAGGAGCCTTTCCCTCTAATCTATTCGAGCATTTTTCCCAGGAGTGGTTTTCTCCACAGTAGCTGCAGAGATTGTCTTTTTCCTGGCAGATGTTTTTAGTGTGACTGAAGCCCAGACATTTTGTGCACTGCACCAAGGGGGATTGGTCTTCCACCGGTCTTCTTTGTAAGCCTATATAGATTGGTTAGGTTAGGTTAGGTTAGGTTCCCCCTCGAACGGGTTCCCGCCTTGTCGTGGCGGGGGGGCTTAGTAGCCGTGGCTTGGTCAGCCGCGGTGAACGAAGAGGAACCCCTTGGCTGGCCCGAGGTGTAGGGCCGGCCCGAGGTGGCCGCTCCGAGTGGGCTTGGGAAGTCCACTTCGGATGTGTGTTGGTGGGCTGCGGTGAGAGGGATGAGTGCTCCCTCTACCGCTGCAGCCGAGGTGGAGTCGCGGAGGAAGAGGAGTGCTGGTATGGCGATGCGCCACTCGCCCTATCCTCCGCGACTCAGACGGGGCCGCACCGTTAATAGATGCGGTGGTGGTGGGGCTGCGGGGGGAGACGAGTGTCTATTGCGAGGCGCCGCTCTCCCTACCCTCCGCAGCCGAATCTTGGTTGGCGGCGGAGCCCGAGACCAGATCCGCCGCTGGGGTCGGGAAAGCGGACGCTACATAGCGCTCGATTTTCCTGGCCCAATGGCCTCCGCGTATCGGACTCGGGGGGGTCCGATACGCAGGTGGAGTTGGAGGCTGTGGAGGGGGGTAGCTTAACACCTCGCTACCCCGTGCAGGAGACGAGGCCCGCACAGATCGGGCCAGCACTAGTACGGGGCTGCGGAAGAATTTGGATTCCCGCGGCCCCGCGCGCATGTGCGAGGAGGCACCGTGGGGTTTTAGCAGGTAAGAGTCCGGCATAACCTTCCGGTTGCCCCCGCAGCCGGAGGTATCCATGAGGATTTCCCCACGAAAAAAAAAAAAAAAAAGGTTAGGTTAGGTTAGGTTAGGTTCTCTAAGGAGGTGGTGGCGGCCGTTGCTAGAAGCGGAGAGTGTCCGCCAGACAAGGTGCGGGCTGGCAGATTGCTGGTAGGCTGGGTGGCGGCAAGGACCAAGCTTCTACAGCCCCGGGCTTTGCAGTGCTTCCGGTGCCTGGAAAAAGGGCACGTCCGGGCGAAGTGCACCGCTGAGGTTGACCGTAGTGACCTCTGTTATCGCTGCGGCCAGCCTGGCCACAAGGCGGCGCTGTGCACCGCTGCGTTCAACTGCAGCCTTTGTTCTGCTGCGGGAAGGCCAGCGGAACACAGAGTAGGCGGAGGGGCCTGTGGGGCGCCTGCCAGCAAAAAAAAAGGAAAAGAAGAGGAGCACTAAGCCTGCCGGGTTAACCTCGCTGCCCCCGCAGGCTAGCAGCTCCGCGGCCGACTCCCGGCCCAGGACCGTTGCCGAGGGGATGGAATGTCAATAATGGCACAATTCCATTCTCTCCATTTTCTCCAGGGCAACATCAACCACTGTGCCAGAGCTCAGGATCTCCTACTCCAGAGCATGGCAGAGTGGTCGATTCACGTAGCTGTGGTCGCCGAACCGTACTTCATTCCCGCCCGTGAGAACTGGTTGGGATGCGCTGACGGTTTGGTGGCCATTATTGGCGAGACTCTGATCGACCCGTCTCGGGGCCGCGGCTGGGTTGCTGCGGTCTCGGGCGGCATCGTTATTGTAGGGGCGTATTTCTCCCCCAACAAGAGTCTCGCCGACTTTGAGGGTTTCCTTGTCGAGTTGGGCGCCGTCGTAGGCCGCTATCACCCTCGTCCCATTCTGGTGCTCGGGGATCTCAACGCCAAGTCATCGGCGTGGGGATCTCCGGTCACTGACCCTCGGGGCGAGGTGCTAGAAGAGTGGACGGTGACGACTGGTCTGGTCGTCCTGAATCGGGGTTCGGAATACACGTGCGTGCGGCAGCGGGGTGGGTCGATAGTGGACGTCTCGTTTGCTAGCCCCTCTGTCGCCAGCCGAGTCCGCGACTGGCGAGTCGCCGCAGAGGTGGAGACGCTGTCGGACCATCGATATATCCGGTTCGACGTCTCTGCCCAGACTGCGAGCGGCCGCCATCCAACAACCCCGATTAACGACGGCCCGCGTTGGGCGCTTAAACGCATCGACAGGGAACTACTCGAGGAAGCTGCCTTAGTCCAGTCCTGGATCTGGGAGTCGACGACGGACGGCCCCGTCGACGTCGAAGCGGTGGCGCAATGGTTTCGCGGGGCGATGACGCAGATCTGCGACGCGTCCATGCCCCGTGTCCGCCAACGGTCCGCAAAGCACCAGGTGTACTGGTGGACCGCCGAGATCGCACAATTGCGCATAGCGTGCGTTGCGGCTCGTCGCCGGTACACCCGATACCGGAGGCGGCATCGACGGGATTCGGCCGAGGAGGACGCGCTGTATGAGGTGTACCGCGCGTCTAAGGAGACACTGTGGCTGGCCATCGGCGACTCAAAGTCGCGTGCCAGGGAGGAGCTGCTGGGGTCCCTAGATCGGGATCCGTGGGGGCGCCCCTACCGTTGGGTACGGGGCAAGTTGCGTACCTGGGCGCCTCCACTAACACAAGCGATGCAACCCCAGTTGCTAGAGGCGGTAGTATCGGCTCTCTTCCCTGAGCGAGTGGGACACGTTCCCCCGGCGATGGCTTCGCCCTCAGCCACAGACTCTCCAGAAGAGGAGAGCACCGAAGTCCCCGAGGTAACGCAAGCAGAGACGAGAGCGGCCGAGTCGCGACTCTGGGCTAAGAACACAGCGCCCGGACCCGACGGAGTTCCTGGTCGAGCTCTCGTCCTGGCTCTGAAGGAGCTAGAGCCCCAGCTGAGGGGGCTCTCCACGGCATGTCTCGAGCAGGGTCACTTTCCCAGTGTGTGGAAGGAGGGGAGGCTGATCCTGCTCAGGAAGGAGGGGCGCCCCGCGGACTCACCGTCCGCGTACCGGCCCATAGTGCTGCTCGACGAGGCGGGCAAACTTTTTGAGCGAATCATCGCAGATCGCCTCGTCAGCCACTTGTGCAGAGAGGGGCCGGACTTGGACGAAAACCAGTTTGGTTTTCGTCGCGGGCGCTCCACCATAGACGCTATTACGCGCGTGAAGGCCCTGGCGGAGGAGACAGTGTCCCGGGGTGGGGTGGTGCTGGCGGTGTCTTTAGACATATCCAACGCCTTCAACACCCTACCCTGGAGTTGTATCCGGAAGGCGCTGAATTACCATCGCGTGCCTCCCTACCTCCGCCGCACAATAGGGGCTTACCTTGAGAAGAGATGCGTTACGTATCGGGGACGTGACGGCGCAGGTCGGCGCGTCATGTCGTGCGGTGTTCCGCAGGGATCGGTCTTGGGACCGCTTCTGTGGAACATCGGCTACGACTGGGTGCTGAGAGGTGAGCTCCCGTCGGGCGCCGACTTGACGTGTTATGCGGACGACACGCTCGTCACTGCCCGGGGGAGCTCGCACAGGGAAGCAGCGTTGGTTGCCACGGCTGCGGTGTCACAAGTGGTGAACCGCATCCGGCACCTAGGCCTGAAGGTGGCCTTAAACAAGTCGGAGGCCATGGTGTTCCATGGCCCTCGACGCGCGCCGCCGCCGGGATCACACATCGTGGTCAGCGGGGCCCGGATAGCTGTCGAGTCCACCATGAAGTATCTGGGATTGGTGCTCGACAGCCGATGGGAATTCGGACCCCACTTTCGGCGGCTGGCGCCCAAGCTGATGGGTGCAGCGGGCGCGCTTTCAACGTTGCTTCCCAACTTGGGGGGCCCGAGCTCCACCTGTAGGCGGTTGTACGTGGGAATCGTGCGGTCCATGGCCCTGTATGGGGCCCCTGTGTGGGCGGTGGACATGACGGCCAGCACTCTCGCCATTCTGCGCAAACCGCAGAGGGCGATGGCCGTCAGAGTCGTCCGCGGGTATCGCACGATTTCCTACGAGGCGGCTTGCGTCCTGGCCGGATCCCCGCCCTGGGACCTAGAGGCGAAAGTACTCGCGTCATTATATCGATGGCGCGAGGAAGTGCGGGCACGGGGCTCGAGGCCGGTGCAGCGGCAGATCGCGCTGCGCCGAGAGGAGCTCCGTCAGGTCTTGGTGGCGGAATGGCGGCAAAGGCTTCTGCGTCCTACCGCCGGCCTCGCTACCGTCAAGGCGATCCGGCCAGTACTCGACGACTGGCTCGGGAGAAGGCACGGCTCCCTGTCGTTTAGGGTGACGCAGGTGCTGTCGGGGCATGGCTGCTTCGGCAAGTACCTCTGCCGCATAGACAGGGAGCCGGACGCTCGGTGCCACCACTGCGTCCATTGCGGGGAGGACACAGCGCAACACACGCTCGCTGAGTGTGTAGCTTGGGAAGAGCAGCGCCGTGTCCTCAAAAATAAAGTAGGAGGCGATCTGTCGCTGCCGGCCTTAGTGCGGAAGATGGTCGGTAGCGCAGAGTCGTGGGACGCGGTGGTGTCCTTCTGCGAGGACGTGATGTCGCAAAAGGAAACTGCGGAACGGGAAAGGGAGATCTCGACTCCTTTCCCCGGCCGCAGAAGGCGCACCGGGCGCAGGAGAAGGGCGGACAACGCCCTTTTCCAGCCCCCGTGAATGGGTCCAGGGGCGAGGGACTTGGGGAAGCCCCCGCCAGCCCTATTCGATGGACCCGAGGCGGAGGCGCGCGTGAGTGTCGGCGCGCGCCCCTGAGGCGATACACGGGGTAGTTAAACACCTCACTACCCCGTGCAGGAGACGAGGCCCGGACAGACCGGGCCAGCACTAGTGTGGGGCTGCGGAAGAATCTGGATTCCCGCGGCCCCACGCGCACGTGCGAGGAGACACCGGGGTGGTTTTAGCCGGTAAGAGTCCGGCACGCCCCTCCGCCTTTCCCCAGGCGGAGGTAGTCCATGAGGATTTCCCCCCGTAAAAAAAAAGGTTAGGTTAGGTTAGGTTAGGTTCCCCCCCGAACGGGTTCCCGCCTTGTCGTGGCGGGGGGGCTTAGTAGCCGTGGCTTGGTCAACCGCGGTGAACAAAGAGGAACCCCTTGGCTGGCCCGAGGTGTAGGGCCGGCCCGAGGTGGCCACTCCGAGTGGGCTTCACGAGCCCACTACGGATGTGTGTCGGTGGGCTGCGGTGAGAGGGATGAGTGCTCCCTCTACCGCTGCAGCCGGGGTGGAGTCGCGGAGGAAGAGGAGTGCTGGTATGGCGATGCGCCACTCGCCCTATCCTCCGCGACTCAGACGGGGCCGCACCGTTCCTTGATGCGGTGGTGGTGGGGCTGCGGGGGGAGAGGAGTGCCAGTATTGCGAGGCGCCGCTCTCCCTACCCTCCGCAGCCGAATCTTGGTTGGCGGCGGAGCCATAGACCAGATCCGCCGCTGGGGTCAGGAAGGCTGGTGCTTCTGAGTGCTAGTTTTTCCTGGCCCCATGGTCTCCGCGTATCGGACTCGGGGAGGTCCGATACGCAGGTGGAGTTGGAGTCCGTGGAGGGGGGTAGCTGACCACCTCGCTACCCCGTGCAGGAGACGAGGCCCGGACAGACCGGGCCAGCACTAGTGCGGGGCTGCGGAAGAATTTGGATTCCCGCGGCCCCGCGCGCACGTGCGAGGAGGCACCGTGGGGTTTTAGCCGGTAGGAGTCCGGCATAACCTTCCGGTTGTCCCCGCAGCCGGAGGTATCCATGAGGATTTCCCCACGCAAAAAAAAAAGGTTAGGTTAGGTTAGGTTAAGTTTTTTTTTTTTTATAATCTAGTTCCCCTGATATGTTTGTCTGACTTTTTTCATCTTTCAGGCGTATCTTTTTTCACCTTGTTGTTTTTTTTTCTTTCTTTCTTATATTTATTTTTACATTAATGCTTTCATTCATTATTTCTAGTCTTAATTATGTTCTTATTTCTACTAATTTTTATGGAGCTGTTTACATCATATACTTACAGATTATATTTTGTTACAGCATCCGCTTTCTTAGGTACTATTTATTTCTATTTACTACACTTCTTGTTATTTGCTTACAATATCTTATGAACCTATCTCTAATATACTTATTGCTAATTATTTTATTTACATTTTCTTCACTTATTCTTACTCCCAATTCTATTTCTAATTCATTTCTCTCTCTACCATATATTGGGCATTCTGTTAATATGTGCAATATGTTTTCATTATTTACAGGGTCGCAGGCACATGCCGGGCTCTCCTTACATTTAAATCGAAACAAATATTCAGAGAACCCGCCATGCCCTGTCATGATTTGAACTAGTGTCGGACCATTTCCATTTTTCTAATAACTTTATATGCATCAATTACATCTGGGAAAAATATTTTTGTTGTTGAAGCTGTTTCTCCAGTTTTATAACGCCGGTTCCATTCATCAAGCGATTCCATTCGGATGTGTCGCTTGATGAATGATATCGGACATTTTTCGTATACCGGTTTTGTTTTAATTTTAAGGGCAGCTTCTTTGGCTAGATGGTCTGCTCTCTCGTTTCCCTCCAATCCTGCGTGGGCTTTAATCCAGTATATATTTAGTACTTTACCATGTTTGTTTAACTCAGAGATGTTGTTTCTTATCTCCACTGCCAGGGGATGGAGGGAAACGTCTTGGACAATTGTTTGCAGAGCAGACCTTGAGTCACTGTATATGCTGCAGTTTTGTGCCGGTGCCATTAGTGCATATCTAGTTGCTTCCAAGATTGCAAGCATCTCTGCCTGGTAGACGGTGCAAAAATTTTCCAATTTCAGTTTTCGGGTATTTGTCTCCGCAGCGTTATTCCATATGGATAACGCCGCGCCGACTTTCCCCTCTATCCTGCTCCCGTCTGTAAATATCTTAAGACCCTTGTTGTCATATTGGTCCATTTGTGCACCGTCTTCCAGGCATGTGAATTTCAATCCGGGCTGTTTCGCGGGATGTGTGGTCTTGGAGAATTCAATTTTGGTTTCCACATCTCGGTCACCCACAATCCGCCGGGAGAAGCCCTTCTTTATTTCATAAAGGAGGGCTGCTTCCTGGACCCTTAAGTCCAACGGAAGTAACCCGGCGAGTAGTAGGGCCGAGTGTAGAGAAACTGTCCTATAGGATTTTATAACTTTTTGCACAAATCCGCGCTGCACCATATCAAGTTGTTTCCTTACCTTGTGTTTATAGGTTGCTGATGCCCATGCACTGGCCGCATACATGACTATCGGCTCAACTACTGCAATATAGATGGTCCTAATGATCTCCGGGTTCAGGCCCCAATGTATCTTTGCAGCTCTCGACAGTTGACGATATATGTTCTGGACTTTACAGCATGTTCTATTAATGTGTGTATTAAAGGTAAGCTTATCGTCAACTGTGAGGCCGAGTATTTTGATTTCTTTTGAGAGTTCAATGTCCTTCCTGCCCATCTCCAGAAGTGGTGAGTCATACTTGAGCTTATTTGTTATGACCATGGCTTTGGTTTTGTGTGGCGCAAAATTAAGCTTATTTCCGACTCCCCACCTCCGGACATGTTCGAGAATTTCATTGGCCTGGTCCTGAACCTGTTGTGCCGTATCCCCGGAGAACATCAGGATCACGTCATCCGCGAAAGCCTGGCAATGGGACCCCTTTGCACTCAACTCCCTCAGGAGTGGATCCAGAAGAATATTCCAAAAAATTGGACCCCCGATCGAGCCTTGCACACAGCCTTTATTGGTCTTCCTTAAATATTCGGCCCTGGCATATCTGAGGCATACCGTTCTATCTGTAAGATAGCTATCTACTACCCGCCTCAGATTTACCGGACATCCAATCTCCGCGAGCCTACACCGTATCGCCGGCCACCACGCATTATCGAAGGCTCCCTCTATGTCCAATGATATAAGCAGAATCAATTTTCTATCTTTCAGTTTGGTCTTAATAAACTGCATCATGTCATAGAGGGAGTCCTCCGTGCTGCGCTGCGGCATAAATCCGTACTGGTTCCGGCTTATCTTCGGAACGATGTGCCACTTTATTCTGCGGATTAACATTTTTTCATAAATTCTCCCCAGTACAGGCAATAGCCCAATCGGCCTGTAAGATTTAGGGTGTGCGTAATTTTCTTTGCCAGGCTTTCTCAATACTACAACTGCTGCCCTCTTCCACTTGACGGGGAAGTATGCAAGACTGAGGCATCTGTTTACTAGTGCCAGGAACAATGCTAAATCCAGGGTGACGGCCACTTCACAAATGTCTGCTGTTAGACCATCGTCACCGGGTGCCTTTTTTGCACTGAAGCTAGACACGGCCCACATAAGCTCTTCTGTTGTAAATGGTGGGTCACATGAACTATCATGTGACCCTTCGTTTACAGTTTCCGCTGTAGCTCTTGTTTGCGTGTGTTCCGTGTCGTCGTCTTCAGTGCTATCGTGTGGATAAAAGGTTTCCGCCAGTATCCTAGCCGATTCCTCGCCGTCTAGCGTCCTCCCGTCCTGAACAAGTGGAACATCTTCTTGCCGTGTCAATGTGCGACTTATAACCCTATATATACCGTCCCACATTGTTTCTCGGTCTTGCTTACAACAGAAGTCCTTCCAGCTGGTGGTCTGAGCTCTTTTTACTTCTTGTTTGTATTCTTCTTTCGCTCTTATATATTGCTCGACCACCCACCCGCGACGGACTGGCGCTGCATATGAAATACGCCGCTTCAACCTGGAGACCTCCTTTTTACGCTGTGTTAGCTCGGGAGTCCACCAGGGCAATCCCATTTGTTTTTTAGTTTTTAATTTTGGGATACTGTTTTTACATGCTTCTGTTACTGAATTTGTGTATTGTTCTATTTTGATTTCTAGTTTGTCGGTTGTTGCTATTTTATCTATTTCTTCTTTATTTATTCTTTCCTCATTCCAAATTTGGGCGAGTTTCTCACGAAACTCGCCCCGATTCGCCTTTTTTATGTTGTATTGCCTAGTATTTCTTTTTATATTGGTGCCTATTGATTTGCCTAAATTGATGTCAAATAGGATTGCCCTGTGGTCCGAGCTGGTTATTTCGTCGGATAGTCTCCAGTTGTCCATCCTGCCGAGTAAGCTAGTCGAGCAAGTAGTTAAATCCACACAGCTAGAGAACCTCTTTCCACCTCTATAGGTGTCAAAAGTGGGCTCAGTCCCCCTGTTCAGAATATGAAGTTCTAATTGATCAAGCTTTGCGGCGACCTCTATTCCTCTGCTGTTTGTTTTCCGGCTTCCCCACCAGGTGTTCCATGCATTTACGTCCCCACCGAGTATCACGTGTCTTGTCCGTAGACCCACCACGGCCGCATCGATCATTTCTAAATAAGGGTCGATTGGTGAATCGCCCTCTAGGTAGACGGACACCACCCCCAAGTCCCATGCCCCGGTGCTCAGCTTAGCGACTGCGATATTCTCTGTTGTTAGGCCGGGGCATTGGGTCATGTCGATGGCGTCATTGAATAGCACAATAGCTGCCTTAACCACTTTTTCAGTGTTCCGGCTTTTGTCGCTTTGTGCTATTCTCGTCCCCGAGTAGCTCTTCATTTGACCAATTCGACCTATATAGGGCTCTTGAACCAAAGCGAAGGATATCCCTCGCTTGGTCGCCTCTGTTATTAATTCGGCCGTGGCTAGTTCACACCTCTGAAGATTCGTCTGGATCGCGTGATATCGGTGGGTACAGATGTTAGGTTCCATGGTCGAGTTTGAGTCAACTTTAGCAGTATGCTACGGTCGACCTGGCGAGTACTTCCCATTTTCTTCTAACCGGACAGTCTGAGCTAAAAGCGTTGTGATCTTTTCTGTCATGGTTCGCTTTGTTGCAATTTCTGCATTCTGGTATTGCTCCAGACAGCCAATCAGCACATTCTGTTTTGAGGTGTGGGCCCCCGCAATGGCTGCAAACGTCAGTTGTTTCTGTGCATATTCGTTTACTATGTCCATACTCCAGACAACGCGAACATTGAACTAGGGGGGACTGGTCCATCACTCTTACTCGTTGTAAGTCAATGTGAATGACCTCAGCCTCGATAAGACGGTTCCAAATCTGAGGCGAAACTCTCATCACAATGTGGGACATATGCGGGTTTCTTGTTCTTTTCCGGTACTTAATTTCCATTCGATCCTCTTTTTCTGTTATTTCCCTGAAGAGGTTTTTGTTTTGCGTTCTTATTGCCTTTATTACCTCTTCATCCTTATTATACTGCATAACGTCTCTCAAGATTACAAGTGGATCCTTGTTTTTTATATCATTTACATTTAGATCTTTCCCTGCCTGTTTTAATCTCTCCTTGACTCTATTTATCTCCTCCTCCGTTCGGCATCCCAGTATTACTTTTCTATCCCTCGCCTTCCTAATTTTATCTATCTTCAACCCTTCTTCCTTGGCATTTATTGCGTTCCTTATCTTATCCATGACCTGTTCTCCTGTTTCTTTTTCATCATTCGACGTGATAATCACTGAATGCATGGCCATGTTTTGTGAAGGCAAGGGTAGAGGTGAGGATGGGCCCCTTAGTGGCCCAGCAACTATACATGCGTATGTTCCTCTGTTTTCTTTCATTTCCTGCTTTTTCATTTCTTCTCTTAGTTGTTCCATTTCAATTTTGCTTTCTTCTAATAATTTGCCATGTTCTTCCAATTTCTTCATTAAGGCATGTTCTTCTTCCTTTCTTTTCCTGTTTTCATCTTCTAATCCTTTTTTCTCCTGGTCTTTGGGCTTTTGTTCTTTCTCAATGTTCTTATCTGTTTCCGCCTCTTTCACTAATTGATAGAGCCTCTCTATTGCCTGAGTAACCTCCGTTTTTATATCGGTCCTCAGGTTTCGAGAGTTACTCAAATGTAACTTAGCCTTATGGAGACAAGCTCTAGCCTCCGATATCCGGTCCGTAAATTTTGTAGTTACGGTTTTTGGAGAGCTGTCTGTGTTCTCAGCTGCTGGTTTACGCGCTGTTGCTCTAGTCTCCTGAGATGGAACAATCTTCTGTTTTGGTCGAGCCACCGGGGCTACCTTTTTTGGTGAGATTTGTGCTGTAGTTTGGTCATCTATTTTTCCCATTTCCCACTCACCAATGCTTTTCCTCACGCTAGGGACTTGCAACGCACTATCGCTTTTAGGAGAAGGCCCAGCCTTCTCTCTCCTACTTGGAGATTCCGGAGGACTCGTGTCCCTGGCACTAGCCTCAGTCTTTTTAACGGGCGTACGTATGCCGAACATTTTCAGGGGAACGCGTCTCGGGTCTCAATAACCAATAAAAACAAGTTGAAAAAAAATAAAATAAAAATAAAGCAAAATAAAATGAAATAAAGTAAAATAAAATAAAATAAGACAAGCACAATACACAACAACAAATAACAAAGTCAAATTATAATAAATATTTAGGTTTGTAAAAGTTATAAAATCCTTTTTTTAAATTTTTTGGAAGTTTTTAAGGTTGTTAGGGTGCAGTATTTAATTTCCTCAATCAGCAAAACCACACAAATGCCGCGTCACAGCAATATTATTATAAAAAATTTTTGCTCTATGTAGAGTCTCAACTCTATCTTCGTTAATATGTCACTAAGTATACACGTACAATACAATATAAATGATGCAATTAGAATTTCTAAAAATTTTTTAATTTAATAATCTATAATACTCTACCTAGAGTCTGTCTGTGTCTCTATTAATATATATTAAAATTCAATTATCAATTAAGTAACTGTTGGCAACACAACATTAAGTTTTTATCTGTATGGGAAAAAAGCCCAGAAGCTATTCCAAAAATATTAATTGTCTAATTTTATCTGTCAATGTTACTAATGTCATTACTGTACAAGAGAATTATTAAACGGAGCACACGCATTTTCACCCGATCTGCAGTTTTATTATTTATAAACAACTAAGATCCCAACAAATGGTCCTTCGAGCCGGATAACAATATAGTCTATCCAGCGAAAGAACGGTGACTTCGTGTGAAGCTTTGGATCATACAACTTCCAGAAGATACCCACGCCACGCCCCGGTCGTAGCGAAAAAGAAACGGGCAAGTCCACTTTTAGAATTTCAAGGGCGAGTCCAAAACGCTCCAGAAAGTTCGAGCGCTGCGTTTGAGTGTTCTGGAAATCCAAGTTTGGTTCAAGCAAAAAAAAAACAACAACCAACTGTCGGTGACGCCGAGAGTGCTTCGTCGCCGCGCCAGGAGGACGCATCTGATTGGCTCGCGTCACATCACGACACTCAGAAGAGCCAATCAGCGACGGGCGAGTCCATCGAGTTCGAGAAGCACGCGTCACCACGTGGCCTCGCCGGCGCGCCGTCTCCGAACGAGCATACAGCATTCAGTTTTACAAAAAAAAACGTGTTGCTTCGTGCTTGTGCAGTCAGATAATTTCAGTTACAACCGAATCATATTGTTGTAACAGCAATTTTACAGTGTGCGAAACAAGTTTTCAACAATGGATGGCGAACAAATTAGAACGCTCGTCAGGAAACGAGCGTCCATTAAAGGTACTCTAACTAAAATTGAAAACATGTTCAAAAACGAAGAAGATTACAAGGAGTTCTCTAAACAAGCGTTAGTCCTAAAGGAAGAGCGTCTTCGCGACACATTCAAAAAGTACGAAGACTATACTTTGGAGATTTGCGCCATAGATCCCGACCTCGATGATGGCGATGATGTAGAAGAGCAGTACAGCAAAACGCTCACCGTCATCAGAGAATTATTGGAAACAATAAATTGTGAAAAAAGTTGTAAAAACGAGTGTGTTACAAAAAGTTTCAATACAAAGTTACCTACCATAAATGTACCAACGTACTCTGGTAAGTACTCCGAGTTCAAGCCATTCATACAACTCTTCGATTCACTCATACATAACAATCAAAATTTAGATGATGTGCAAAAGTTTTTCTATTTACGTAGTTTTCTGAGAGAGGAACCTCACGATCTGGTCAAAAATCTCACATTGTCTACTGAGAGTTACCATGAGGCCAGGAAAATTCTAGTTGATAGATACGACAACAAATATAAAATTACAAATGAACATATACACATTTTGTTAGATATTGTACCTATATGTAAATCAACAGCGAGTAATTTAAGAAACTTTGTATCTATTGTTAAGCAACAATTAGCTGCCTTAAAAAACCTAGGTCACTCAGTTGATCAATGGGATCCAATAGTACTTTGCATTCTGACTAGAAAGTTAGACTTATTGTGCAGTAGGGAATTCCAATTGGCTCGAGTACGAGATCCTACGGTTGCGCACCTTATTAATTTTCTAGATAAGCGTGCACTTGCACTCGAGAATGCAGAGCGGCCACCGGAGCGATCCCAGCCAACTTCAATGGTGGCTCACGTTGCAGCTGTGAAGAAAACGAATCCAGACACAGGTGCTGCTGCGGAAACTGTAGGAACAAGAAGCTGCTTACTCTGTAAGTCCAACCACAAGCTTTTTACTTGTCCACAATTTAAACTTATGTCTGCGAGTGATCGAATCAAGGTTGCCACATCTAACAAGCTATGTGAGGTTTGTTTAAATAATCATAGTAAAAAATGCAGATATCACTTTAAATGTAATGTCTGCAAAGAAGGGCACAATACATTGCTCCACGAAGATAAAGCATCGTCTCCAGTAACATTGATGTCTGAGGCTGCCTCCGAGCAGGTACTATTGCCTACAGCACAGGTAAAACTATTAGCGAGCAATGGTACAGAGGTTAATGTCAAGGCTCTTCTAGATACTGGATCACAGGCATCTTTTGTGACTGGAGAACTTGCAAATCTATTAAAATTACAAATTGATACAGCCAACACTCCAGTTATTGGTATAGGCAATACCTTAAACAAATTAAAGGAGAAGGTCCATTTGGAAATACATTCCCTCACTCAGAATTTTAAAATATCAGTCACATGCTACTTATTGGACAAAATAACTTCAAAGTTACCACAAAGAAAGTTTGACTTGCATAACATAGTTTTACCTTCCAAAATTATGCTAGCTGACAAAAGGTTCAATGAGCCAAGTGACATACACATTCTATTAGGTGCTGACATATTTTTCCAGATCTTGCTGCCGCCTGGGCCTGAGCTTCAAGCTCTTCCATTCAGCTCGGAGGCACCTGATGGTAGTGTCACACCTAAGGCTCCATTACTAAATACAAGACTTGGTTATGTAATTGCAGGTAACACACCTACACAACACACCGAACCAGTCATTACTTTATTTTGCAAAAAATGTGACTCTGATTTAAATAATTCTATTGTTAAGTTTTGGAAGTGTGAAAGTGTTCCAGAGACCTTCCCAGAGGCACATTCTGAAAATGACTTGTGCGAAAAGATATTTTGTGACAATGTCAAGCAAGATACAAAAAATAATAAAATACAAGTAATCTTGCCACTAAAGTTACCATTAGATTCAATCAATCAAGCTTTAGGAGATTCATTATATTTAGCTTTAAAAAGATTTCATAACTTAGAACATAGATTTAAAAAAGATTCTAATCTTTTTGTGCTATACAAGGAGTTCATTCATGAATATTTAAAGCAAAAACATGGTACATTAATTGATATAAGTCAATATAACCTATCCACTGACCCAGTGTACTTTTTACCACACCACCCTGTACTTAGGCTAGATAAAAAGACAACAAAATGCAGGGTTGTATTTGATGGGTCTATGAAAACAAGTACAAAAACAGCTTTGAATGATTTATTACTTAATGGTCCTGTAGTACAGAGGGAGCTGGTAGATGTCTTAATGCTATTCAGAGTTGATGAATATTTTTTTATAACAGACATCAAAAATATGTTTAGAAATATAAATATACATCCCAAGCACAGGTCATTACAAAATGTTCTATGGAGAGACTCTCCAGACGAAAGTGTTAAATGTATTCAATTAAACACAGTCACTTATGGCTTAAAGAGCTCAACCTATTTGGCAACTCGATGTTTGAAAATGTTGGCTGAACAACACCACAATGAGTACCCTATAGCTGCTTCTATTTTAAATAATTCCACATATGTCGATGACATTCTTTATTCAGAAAAGACGTTGGTTGGATTGTCAGCAGCAAAGGAACAATTATGCAGTTTGTTAAGCTTAGGAAGTTTTCAATTACACAAATGGGTTTCAAATTCACCAGACTTGTTAAAAGAAATACAAAAAGATCAACAACATTTTGATGTGATTGATCTAGAGAAAAATAATACTTCTTTAAAAACACTAGGTATGAATTACAATATTAAGTTAGATTCATTTATCATATCAAGCCCAAAAACTGTTAATAGCATGCCTCAATCTAAGCGTGAAATTCTTAGCTTCATAAGTGGATTCTACGACCCACTAGGTCTTGCTGGACCTATCGTGGTAAGCGCAAAGGCTATAATGCAATGCTTGTGGCAAGAAAAATTGGACTGGGATTCGGTGCCAAATTGTGAACTGCTACAGCTTTGGCACAAGTTTTATAATAGCTTGCTTACAATGCAACCAATGCGTATACCGCGACACATAAGTGTGCATGACATAAGCTTTACACAAATTATAGGGTTTGCTGATGCATCTAGCAAAACTGGTTATGGCTGTTGTGTATATCTAAGAGTCATGGATTCAATGGGTAATGTCAAGACATCCTTGCTTTGTTCGAAATCACGAATAAATCCTATTAATAAGAGTTTATCAGTTCCTCGACTAGAACTTAATGCAGCTCTATTGCTGGCAAAGCTTGTCAGCAGAGTTCATCACATATTAACTGTTAAAATGCAAATACAGGATATTATAATTTATTCTGACTCACAAATAGTATTAGCTTGGCTCAAAACTAACATTAATACACTTAAAGCTTATATAGCGAATCGCGTTAAGGTTATCTTACAACTTACACAAGAGTACACATGGTCATACGTTAGCTCGAACGAGAACCCCGCCGATTGTCTTAGCCGAGGAGTCATGCCAAACGAGCTAGCCGATCATGACCTGTGGTGGAAAGGGCCTGCGTTTCTGCGTTCACGTGAGTACAAGCCACAATTAAATTTAATTTTGCCACAGGATTTACCAGAGGTTAGCGTCGACTCTGCATGCTTAAGTGCAATGCTTTGTACTACTTCTGGTGAGCAATCGTTACGTCTCGATTTTCTTGAAAAATTTTCCGATATCAATAAAATGACGAGAGTTTTAGCTTACATCTTACGTTTCGTTCAGAATGCAAAGTCAAAATCAGTCTCTAAAAATAAACTTAATTATATTACAACTCAGGAACTTGATCTGTCATTGTCAATGATTCTAAAATATGAACAAGAAAAATATTTGTCAGAAGATATTCATGCCTTAAAATGTAAGAAAACAATTGTTAAAGGTAATTTAAAGCCATTATGTCCGTTTATCGATGATGGGGGGTTGGTTCGCGTGGGCGGCCGATTACAAAATGCCTCCATTCCCTATGCACAGAAACATCCCATTGTCTTACCTAAGGACTCCCGCATCACCAATTTAATTATTGTAAGTGAACATTTAAAAAACCTCCATGCGGGTTCAAAGCTTGTTCTGTCATCGATAAACCAAAGATTCTGGATAGTGAACGGTCTCAGGCAAGTTAAAAAAGTGTTACATAAGTGTACTGTTTGTTTTAGATTAAAAGCTGAATCAGCAAAACAGTTAATGGGTTCTTTGCCACCAGATAGGGTCAATGTATGTCGCCCCTTCCAAAAGGTAGGTTTAGATTACGCTGGTCCGATACCACTGAAAATAGCCAGGATCAGAAAACCTATAATCTTAAAAGGTTATATTTGCCTGTTTGTGTGCTTTGTAACAAAAGCTATCCACTTGGAGCTAGCCACTGATTTAAAAACAGAAACCTTTATAGCCTGCCTAAATAGATTTATATCGCGACGCGGATTGCCCACAGACATATATAGCGACAATGCTTCAACCTTCAAGTGCGCAAAGAACCAATTAAACGAACTACATAACTTTCACAACTCGCCAGTTCACCAAAGACGGGTGTGTCAATATTCAGCTCAAAAGAGGATTAATTTTCATTTTTTACCTTGCTATTCACCAGTCTTCGCTGGATTGGCAGAAGCCGGCGTCAAAAGTGTAAAGTACCACTTAAAGAGAGTTTTACTAAAGTCCATTCTTAGTTATGAAGAACTGTATACAGTCATATGCCAAATTGAGTCTAGTTTAAACAGCAGACCTCTCATGCCATTATCCAATGATCCAAATGATTATACTTGTATTACTCCAGGTCATTTCTTAATAGGAACTGCTTTAAATACTTATCCTGAGCCCAATGTAAACATAATAAAACAATCTCAATTTTGGAAAACTTGTAATGAAATAAAAATGTCGTTCTGGAAGGTTTGGAGTAAGCACTATTTAAATTTGTTACAATCTCGCCCTAAGTGGCAAGACATTCAACCTAATGTAAAGGTAGGAGCATTGGTGATCCTAAGGGATGACAATTTGTCACCACTATACTGGCCCCTAGCCAGAGTCATAAATACCTACCCTGGTAAAGATGGAAAAGTGAGAGTAGTTGAAGTCAAAACTGCTAACGGCCACACACATAAAAGAGCTGTAATGAAAGTTTGTGTTCTACCGCTGGAATGCAGTGGTGCTGGCTAATAATGATTGTCTTATAAAAAAAAAAAGGGTTGTTCCTTTACACTACATTGTTTATTATGTAATTAATATAATTAGTTTAAGTTCATTTAGTTTAATAATAATAATGATAATGTTTTTGTCTTATTACACTACATTGTTTATTATGTAATTAATATAATTAGTTTAAGTTCATTTAGTTTAATAATAATAATGATAACGTTTTTGTCTTATAAACAAAACAAATGCTGTACCTATCCCGTTACATTGTTTAGTACTTAATTACTTCAATTAGTTTGTTAATTTGGTTAATGTCAATAAGATAACAATTTTTGTTTCTTGTCCTTTTGTTAATACTAATATCTTTATCACCTATATTGTCTATGTGAATTAATAGGGTGTTTCAATGTTTGTATACTTTAATAATAAGTACTTATCATTTTAATCTTCCAGTTGCCCCGCCAATATGTTGGCAACACAACATTAAGTTTTTATCTGTATGGGAAAAAAGCCCAGAAGCTATTCCAAAAAAATTAATTGTCTAATTTTATCTGTCAATGTTACTAATGTCATTACTGTACAAGAGAATTATTAAACGGAGCACACGCATTTTCACCCGATCTGCAGTTTTATTATTTATAAACAACTAAGATCCCAACAGTAACTTTTTCCTTGCTCTACCTAGAGTTATCACTATTTCTAATCCTAATCTTATAACTACACATCAAATTATATATTACTCTAGTCACACTTAATTTCTAAATATTTTTAAATCTGACACAAAAATAAAAAAAAAATTTTACAAGGCTCTATGTAGAGTCAGTCTAATACTAAATTACTAGATCTATATTTATAGTTATTTACAAAAAACCCCGTCAAAATCGGATCACTGGTTACTTTATAATTACAATTTTAAATTTTTCATCCCCCAGAGACTAAGTCCAGAAGTCAAGTTAGGGGTAGGAGGATGAAACTTGGTCAAAATGATCCGGTGGGGTCCGAAGACTATCGCTTGGGGGGGGCCCCCGAAAAAAATGTTAAAATTGAGCTAGGAGGCTCCGTTCTCCTGAAAAATGAAAAACAAGTTTTCGTGCGGTTTTCAGGAGATCCCAGCTCACACAAATAAATTCGTATCTCTGAAAGTACTTGCTCTAAAATTCTGAAAAAATATATTTTAAATAGCTTATTAAATACGGAATATTATAGTAATTTTGGAAAAAAAAATTTTTCTTGGAAATTTTTGGATATTTTTCATTTTGAAAAATGAGTTATAGAAACCAAGAACCGCAAAAAGAGCCTAATCCGAAAATTAACAATAGGAAAATTTTGAAAAAATTTAGGATAATAGTATTAAGTATTTCCTACCTTTATAAATTTTTTCAGATTTTTCAGGCGCACTTTCAGGACACCACGTGATTTAGCTTAATAATAAAAAGTCTCTTACAAATATTTTTTGCACTCCAAATTTCAAAATTTTGATGTCTTCTTGTAGGTCTTGAAATGCTCTTTCATATGATGTCAAAAAACATATATGCCCTCACTGAAAATTTAAAGTTTTTTTACTTTAAAATTTTTTGGCTGAAAATCGGTATCTTCTCAGCGTCGTAACTTCTTTGTTTCTTGACCAAATTTTTTGGGCAAGGTGTGAAACGATTTGTCTTGCCGTCTTCTTTATAAAGCCGTCGTCAAATTTAGCCGCACATCTTCAGATCTTAAAACACGTGGCCACGTGGTTTTTTAATTTTGGTAATATTTCCGTGCGTGAGCGTCCAAAAATTTTTCTAATTGCACAAAAAATTAGAGCTAATCAGGGCGCTTCTAACGACACTAAAAAACCACTATGTTCTCGATTTAGTTTAGGCAGCGTTTCACTTTTTTTAGTTTTTGGGGTTAGGAAAAAATGGTTTTTCCGTGTTAACTTTTTATTTTCCACACTTTTTCCACTTTTTCACTTATCACTATGTTCGTCTCGTTGAGACGAATCTTTCGGTGTATCACACTTCGTTATTTGGTCAACTTGACCCACAACTTTGATTTTTAAGACGCGGAGCGGTTTAAAAATGCTGCGTACGGGACGGCGTTTGGAGCGCAACTGGTTAGGTTAGGTAAGGTTAGGTTAGGTTCCCCCCCGAACGGGTTCCCGCCTTGTCGTGGCGGGGGGGCTTAGTAGCCGCGGCTTGGTCAACCGCGGTGAACGAAGAGGAACCCCTTGGCTGGCCCGAGGTGTAGGGCCGGCCCGAGGTGGCCACTCCGAGTGGGCTTGGGAAGTCCACTTCGGATGTGTGTTGGTGGGCTGCGGTGAGAAGGGTGAGTGCTCCCTCTACCGCTGCAGCCGAGGTGGAGTCGCGGAGGAAGAGGAGTGCTGGTATGGCGATGCGCCACTCGCCCTATCCTCCGCGACTCAGACGGGGCCGCACCGTTCATTGATGCGGTGGTGGTGGGGCTGCGGGGGGAGAGGAGTGCCGGTATTGCGAGGCGCCGCTCTCCCTACCCTCCGCAGCCGAATTTTGGTTGGCGGCGGAGCCATAGACCAGATCCGCCGCTGGGGTCAGGAAGGCTGGTGCTCCTGAGTGCTAGTTTTTCCTGGCCCCACGGCCTTCGCGCGTCGGACACGGGGGCGTCCGTTGCGCATGTGAAATTGGAGGCCAAAGAGGAGGGCGCGCCATGTGTTCTGGTGCGCCTTACCGGAGAAAGAGATGGGGGAGGAGTGTTCCTCTCCCGAGGAGGGGCCGCCATGGGGCGGCCAGCGCAGGTGGGGCCGCGGAAGTGTGCGAAAGCGTTCCCGTGGCCCTGCCAATATGCGACTAGGGTGGAACACCATGGGGTTTTAGTCGGTGCGAGTCCGACATAACTCATCCTTGCCCCCGCGAGGCGGGTATGCGTAGGCATTTCCCCATGTAAAAGAAAAAAAAAAAAGGTTAGGTTCCCCCCCGAACGGGTTCCCGCCTTGTCGTGGCGGGGGGGCTTAGTAGCCGTGGCTTGGTCAACCGCGGTGAACAAAGAGGAACCCCTTGGCTGGCCCGAGGTGTAGGGCCGGCCCGAGGTGGCCACTCCGAGTGGGCTTCACGAGCCCACTACGGATGTGTGTCGGTGGGCTGCGGTGAGAGGGATGAGTGCTCCCTCTACCGCTGTAGCCGGGGTGGAGTCGCGGAGGAAGAGGAGTGCTGGTATGGCGATGCGCCACTCGCCCTATCCTCCGCGACTCAGACGGGGCCGCACCGTTCCTTGATGCGGTGGTGGTGGGGCTGCGGGGGGAGAGGAGTGCCGGTATTGCGAGGCGCCGCTCTCCCTACCCTCCGCAGCCGAATCTTGGTTGGCGGCGGAGCCATAGACCAGATCCGCCGCTGGGGTCAGGAAGGCTGGTGCTTCTGAGTGCTAGTTTTTCCTGGCCCCATAGCCTCCGCGTATCGGACTCGGGGAGGTCCGATACGCAGGTGGGTTGGAGGCCGTGGAGGGGGGTAGCTGACCACCTCGCTACCCCGTGCAGGAGACGAGGCCCGGACAGACCGGGCCAGCACTAGTGCGGGGCTGCGGAAGAATTTGGATTCCCGCGGCCCCGCGCGCACGTGCGAGGAGGCACCGTGGGGTTTTGGCCGGTAGGAGTCCGGCATAACTTTCCGGTTGCCCCCGCAGCCGGAGGTATCCATGAGGATTTCCCCACGGAAAAAAGGCTGCGGAAGATTGTGGGGCTGCGGAAGAATTTGGATTCCCGCGGCCCCACGCGCACGTGCGAGGAGACACCGGGGTGGTTTTAACCGGTAAGAGTCCGGCACGCCCCTCCGCCTTTCCCCAGGCGGAGGTAGTCCATGAGGATTTCCCCCCGTAAAGAAAAAAAAAGGTTAGGTTAGATTAGGTTAGGTTAGGTTACGAAGAGGAACCCCTTGGCTGGCCCGAGGTGGCCACTCCATGTGGGCTTGGGAAGCCCACTTCGGATGTGTGTCGGGGGGCTGCGGTGAGAGGGGAGTCCGCACCCTCTACCGCTGCAGCCGAGGTGGAGTCGTGGAGGAAGAGGAGTGCTGGTATGGCGATGCGCCACTCGCCCTATCCTCCGCGACTCAGACGGGGCCGCACCGTTCATTGATGCGGTGGTGGTGGGGCTGCGGGGGTAGAGGAGTGTCGGTATTGCGAGGCGCCGCTCTCCCTACCCTCCGCAGCCGAATCTTGGTTGGCGGCGGAGCCATAGACCAGATCCGCCGCTGGGGTCAGGAAGGCTGGTGCTTCTGAGTGCTAGTTTTTCCTGGCCCCATGGCCTCCGCGTATCGGACTCGGGGAGGTCCGATACGCAGGTAGAGTTGGAGGCCGTGGAGGGGGGTAGCTGACCACCTCGCTACCCCGTGCAGGAGACGAGGCCCGGACAGACCGGGCCAGCACTAGTGTGGGGCTGCGGAAGAATTTGGTTTCCCGCGGCCCCGCGCGCACGTGCGAGGAGGCACCGTGGGGTTTTAGCCGGTAGGAGTCCGGCATAACCTTCCGGTTGTCCCCGCAGCCGGAGGTATCCATGAGGATTTCCCCACGAAAAAAAAAAAAAAGGTTAGGTTAGGTTAGGTTAGGTTCGGTTTGAGGAGAGATGCGTTACGTATCGGGGACGTGACGGCGCAGGTCGGCGCGTCATGTCGTGCGGTGTTCCACAGGGATCGGTCTTGGGACCTCTTCTGTGGAACATCGGCTATGACTGGGTGCTGAGAGGTGAACTCCCGTCGGGCGCCGACTTGACGTGTTATGCGGACGACACGCTCGTCACTGCCCGGGGGAGCTCGCACAGGGAAGCAGCGTTGATTGCCACGGCTGCGGTGTCACTAGTGGTGAACCGCATCCGGCACCTGGGCCTGAAGGTGGCCCTAAACAAGTCAGAGGCCATGGTGTTCCATGGCCCTCGACGCGCCCCGCCGTCGGGATCACACATCGTGGTCAGCGGGGCCCGGATAGCTGTCGAGTCCACCATGAAGTATCTAGGATTGGTGCTCGACAGCCGATGGGAATTCGGACCCCACTTCCGGCGGCTGGCGCCCAAGCTGATGGGTGCAGCGGGCGCGCTATCAACGTTGCTTCCCAACTTGGGGGGCCCGAGCGCCGCCTGTAGGCGGTTGTACGTGGGAATCGTGCGGTCCATGGCCCTGTATGGGGCCCCTGTGTGGGCGATGGACATGACGGCCAGCACTATCGCCATTCTGCGCAAACCGCAGAGGGCGATGGCCGTCAGAGTCGTCCGCGGGTATCGCACGATTTCCTACGAGGCGGCTTGCGTCCTGGCCGGATCCCCGCCCTGGGACCTAGAGGCGAAAGTACTCGCGTCATTATATCGATGGCGCGAGGAAGAGCGGGCACGGGGCTCGAGGCCGGTGCAGCGGCAGATCGCGCTGCGCCGAGAGGAGCTCCGTCAGGTCTTGGTGGCGGAATGGCGGCAAAGGCTTCTGCGCCCTACCGCCGGCCTCGCTACCGTCGAGGCGATCCGGCCAGTACTCGACGACTGGCTCGGGAGAAGGCACGGCTCCCTGTCGTTTAGGGTGACGCAGGTGCTGTCGGGGCATGGCTGCTTCGGCAAGTACCTGTGCCGCATAGACAGGGAGCCGGACGCTCGGTGCCACCACTGCGTCCATTGCGGGGAGGACACGGCGCAACACACACTCGCTGAGTGCGTAGCTTGGGAGGAGCAGCGCCGTGTCCTCACAAATAAAGTAGGAGGCGATCTGTCGCTGCCGGCCTTAGTGCGGAAGATGGTCGGTAGCGCAGAGTCGTGGGACGCGGTGGTGTCCTTCTGCGAGGACGTGATGTCGCAGAAGGAAACTGCAGAACGGGAAAGGGAGATCTCGACTCCCTTCCCCGGCCGCAGAAGGCGCACCGGGCGCAGGAGAAGGGCGGACAACGCCCTTTTCCGGCCCCCATAAATGGGTCCATGGGGCGAGGGACTTGGGGAAGCCCCCGCCACCCCTATTCGATGGACCCGAGGCGGAGGCGCGCGTGGGTGTCGGCGCGCGCCCCTGAGGCGATACACGGGGTAGTTAAACACCTCACT
Source organism: Parnassius glacialis (assembly GCA_033319125.1). NCBI lineage: Eukaryota > Metazoa > Arthropoda > Insecta > Lepidoptera > Papilionidae > Parnassius > Parnassius glacialis. The sequence continues at coordinate 87,787 of JAVANC010000005.1, read as the reverse complement.
ACCCCGTGCAGGAGACGAGGCCCGGACAGACCGGGCCAGCACTAGTGTGGGGCTGCGGAAGAATTTGGATTCCCGCGGCCCCACGCGCACGTGCGAGGAGACACCGGGGTGGTTTTAGCCGGTAAGAGTCCGACACGCCCCTCCGCCTTTCCCCAGGCGGAGGTAGTCCATGAGGATTTCCCCCCGTAAAAAAAAAAAAAAAAAAAAAAAAAAAGGTTAGGTTCGGTTAGGTTAGCGGGCGCGCTATCAACGTTGCTTCCCAACTTGGGGGGCCCGAGCGCCGCCTGTAGGCGGTTGTACGTGGGAATCGTGCGGTCCATGGCCCTGTATGGGGCCCCTGTGTGGGCGATGGACATGACGGCCAGCACTATCGCCATTCTGCGCAAACCGCAGAGGGCGATGGCCGTCAGAGTCGTCCGCGGGTATCGCACGATTTCCTACGAGGCGGCTTGCGTCCTGGCCGGATCCCCGCCCTGGGACCTAGAGGCGAAAGTACTCGCGTCATTATATCGATGGCGCGAGGAAGAGCGGGCACGGGGCTCGAGGCCGGTGCAGCGGCAGATCGCGCTGCGCCGAGAGGAGCTCCGTCAGGTCTTGGTGGCGGAATGGCGGCAAAGGCTTCTGCGCCCTACCGCCGGCCTCGCTACCGTCGCGGCGATCCGGCCAGTACTCGACGACTGGCTCGGGAGAAGGCACGGCTCCCTGTCGTTTAGGGTGACGCAGGTGCTGTCGGGGCATGGCTGCTTCGGCAAGTACCTGTGCCGCATAGACAGGGAGCCGGACGCTCGGTGCCACCACTGCGTCCATTGCGGGGAGGACACGGCGCAACACACGCTCGCTGAGTGCGTAGCTTGGGAGGAGCAGCGCCGTGTCCTCACAAATAAAGTAGGAGGCGATCTGTCGCTGCCGGCCTTAGTGCGGAAGATGGTCGGTAGCGCAGAGTCGTGGGACGCGGTGGTGTCCTTCTGCGAGGACGTGATGTCGCAGAAGGAAACTGCGGAACGGGAAAGGGAGATCTCGACTCCCTTCCCCGGCCGCAGAAGGCGCACCGGGCGCAGGAGAAGGGCGGACAACGCCCTTTTCCGGCCCCCATAAATGGGTCCAGGGGCGAGGGACTTGGGGAAGCCCCCGCCACCCCTATTCGATGGACCCGAGGCGGAGGCGCGCGTGGGTGTCGGCGCGCGCCCCTGAGGCGATACACGGGGTAGTTAAACACCTCACTACCCCGTGCAGGAGACGAGGCCCGGACAGACCGGGCCAGCACTAGTGTGGGGCTGCGGAAGAATTTGGATTCCCGCGGCCCCACGCGCACGTGCGAGGAGACACCGGGGTGGTTTTAGCCGGTAAGAGTCCGGCACGCCCCTCCGCCTTTCCCCAGGCGGAGGAAGTCCATGAGGATTTCCCCCCGAAAAAAAAAAAAAAAAAAAAAGGTTCGGTTAGGTTCCCCCCCGACACCCCGAACGGGTTCCCGCCTTGTCGTGGCGGGGGGGCTTAGTAGCCGTGGCTTGGTCAACCGCGGTGAACGAAGAGGAACCCCTTGGCTGGCCCGAGGTGTAGGGCCGGCCCGAGGTGGCCACTCCGAGTGGGCTTGGGAAGCCCACTTCGGATGTGTGTCGGGGGGCTGCGGTGAGAGGGGAGTCCGCACCCTCTACCGCTGCAGCCGAGGTGGAGTCGCGGAGGAAGAGGAGTGCTGGTATGGCGATGCGCCACTCGCCCTATCCTCCGCGACTCAGACGGGGCCGCACCGTTAAGTGATGCGGTGGTGGTGGGGCTGCGGGGGGAGAGGACTGCCGGTATTGCGAGGCGCCGCTCTCCCTACCCTCCGCAGCCGAATCTTGGTTGGCGGCGGAGCCCGAGACCAGATCCGCCGCTGGGGTCGGGAAAGCGGACGCTACATAGCGCTCGATTTTCCTGGCCCCATGGCCTCCGCGTATCGGACTCGGGGGGTCCGATACGCAGGTGGAGTTGGAGGCTGTGGAGGGGGGTAGCTTAACACCTCGCTACCCCGTGCAGGAGACGAGGCCCGGACATATCGGGCCAGCACTAGTGCGGGGCTGCGGACGAATTTGGATTCCCGCGGCCCCGCGCGCATGTGCGAGGAGGCACCGTGGGGTTTTAGCCGGTAAGAGTCCGGCATAACCTTCCGGTTGCCCCCGCAGCCGGAGGTATCCATGAGGATTTCCCCACGAAAAAAAAAAAAAAAAAAAAAAAAAAGGTTCCCCCCCGAACGGGTTCCCGCCTTGTCGTGGCGGGGGGGCTTAGTAGCCGCGGCTTGGTCAACCGCGGTGAACAAAGAGGAACCCCTTGGCTGGCCCGAGGTGTAGGGCCGGCCCGAGGTGGCCACTCCGAGTGGGCTTGGGAAGTCCACTTCGGATGTGTGTTGGTGGGCTGCGGTGAGAGGGGTGAGTGCTCCCTCTACCGCTGCAGCCGAGGTGGAGTCGTGGAGGAAGAGGAGTGCTGGTATGGCGATGCGCCACTCGCCATATCCCCCGCGACTCAGACGGGGCCGCACCGTTGATGCGGTGGTGGTGGGGCCGCGGGGGGAGAGGAGTGTCGGTATTGCGAGGCGCCGCTCTCCCTACCCTCCGCGGCCGAAACTTGGTAGGCGGCGGAGCCCGAGACCAGATCCGCCGCTGGGGTCGGGAAAGCGGGCACTACTAAGCGCTCGACTTTCCTGGCCCCATGGCCTCCGCGTTTTGGACTCGGGGGGGTCCGATACGCATGTGGAGTTGGAGGCTGTGGAGGGGGGTAGCTTAACACCTCGCTACCCCGTGCAGGAGACGAGGCCCGGACAGACCGGGCCAGCACTAGTGCGGGGCTGCGGAAGAATTTGGATTCCCGCGGCCCCGCGCACACGTGCGAGGAGGCACCGTGGGGTTTTAGCCGGTAGGAGTCCGACATAACCTTCCGGTTGCCCCCGCAGCCGGAGGTATCCATGAGGATTTCCCCACGTAAAAAAAAAAAAAAAAAAAGGTTAGGTTAGGTTAGGTTCCCCCCCGAACGGGTTCCCGCCTTGTCGTGGCGGGGGGCCTTAGTAGCCGTGGCTTGGTCATCCACGGTGAACAAAGAGGAACTCCTTGGCTTGCCCGTGGTGTAGGGCCGGCCCGAGGTGGCCACTCCGAGTGGGCTTGACGAGCCCACTTCGGATGTGTGTCGGTGGGCTGCTGCGAGAGGGGTGTCCTCCCCACCCCTACCTCTGCAGCCGGGGTGGAGTCGCGGAGGAAGAGGAGTGTTGGTATGGCGATGCGCCACTCGCCCTATCCTCCGCGACTCAAACGGGGCCGCACCGTTGATGCGGTGGTGGTGGGGCTGCGGGGGGAGAGGAGTGCCGGTATTGCGAGGCGCCGCTCTCCCTACCCTCCGCAGCCGAATTATGGTTGGCAGCGGAGCCATAGACCAGATCCGCCGCTGGGGTCAGGAAGGCTGGTGCTCCTGAGTGCTAGTTTTTCCTGGCCCCATGGCCTTCGCGCATCGGACACGGGGGCGTCCGTTGCGCATGTGAAATTGGAGGCCGAGGAGGAGGGCGCGCCATGTGTTCTGGTGCGCCTTACCGGAGAAGGAGATGGGGGAGGAGTGTTCCTCTCCCGAGGAGGGGCCGCCATGGGGCGGCCAGCGCAGGTGGGGCCGCGGAAGTGTGCGAAAGCGTTCCCGTGGCCCTTCCAATATGCGACTAGGGTGGAACACCATGGGGTTTTAGTCGGTGCGAGTCCGACATAACCCGTCCTTGCCCCCGCGAGGCGGGTATGCGTAGGCATTTCCCCATGTAAAAAAAAAAAAAAGTAACTAAGTGTTTCAGGCTGAGTATCTTCCAGGCATTCGTATGTGATTTCTACTTCCTTGGCTGGATGTTGTGCCTTTAGGAAGCAGACTCTACCTTCTATCTTCCTATAACATATTCTCTCCTGCGGTTCACCTTTCTTTGCTTTATAAAGAGAGGCTGCTTCTTGGACCCGAAGATCTAGAGGAAGCAATCTTGATAGGAGTAGTGCGGCATTTAGGGAGACTTTTCGGTAAGTTTTGCACATTTTTTGCGCGAATCCTCTCTGGATTACATTCAGCTGTTTTTGAATGGTAATTTTTTCTGATGCTGTAGCCCACGCGCTAGCCGCATATAAGATTATTGGCTCTACCACTGCTACATATATTGTCCTAATAACCCTCGGATTTAGTCCCCACTCAATTTTAGCTGTACGTGCGAGTTGCTTGTAGATATTAGCGGCTTTTCGACAAACTAGTTGCACATGTTTCTGGAAAGTCAATTTGTGGTCAATTGTAAGGCCGAGTAGTTTCATTTCTTCCACTAATCTTATCTCAGTTTCTCCCATTTTTATATGTGGGGTCTCATATTTAAGCTTCTTGGTTATAATCATAGCCTTTGTTTTATGTGGTGCGAATTTGAGTTTGTTTTTGACTCCCCATTCGTGTACATATGCCAAGACGTTGTTGACATTATCTTGTATACCTGAGCTAGTTCCTCCGGAGAATATCAGGACAATATCGTCAGCAAACGCTTGAAAATATACCCCACGTTTCTCCAATCCATCCAACAGGGGGTCTAGCAGTAGATTCCAAAATGTGGGGCCCCCAATGGAGCCTTGAACACATCCTTTTGTCATTTTTTTTTGAGCAAACGGCCCCTGCGTAGCCTACACAGACCCTCCTATCTTCTAAGTAACTATTTACAAGGTTACGTAGATTTTGCGGACAGCGTTTCTCTGCCAGTCGGCACTGTATTGCCGGCCACCAGGCGCTATCAAACGCTCCTTCTATGTCGAGCGACACTATTACGTTTATGAGTTTTTTGGTCAAGTTTTGTCGTATGTGTTTTAACAGGTCATACAGAGCGTCCTCAGTGCTGCGTTGTGGGACGAAACCATACTGCCTAGGACTTGTTTGAGGTAGGAGGTGCCATCTAATCCTCCTTATGATCATTTTCTCAAGCATTTTGCCCATGACTGACAATAGTCCTATTGGTCTATGGGATTTTGGGGCCAAATAGTTATCTTTGCCTGGTTTTCTTATCACTATCACCTTCGCTTCTTTCCAGGGTATGGGGAAATGTGACAGTTGTAGGCATTTGTTTGCTATGTTCAGGAAGACTTCTGGTTCTTGGGATATTACAACTGAGCATATGTCCGCAGTCAAACCGTCTGGACCTGGCGCTTTCTTTGGATTAAAGCTGTTTATCACGTAATTAAGTTCAGCTATAGTGAAAGGCGGATCCATTTTGTCAGTAGCTGGTGAGTCAGGTTTGCTTGCTGTTAGTCTTGTTAGCTGATGTTCTGCACTATCGTCTTCTTCACGATCGTCCGGAAAGAAAGTCTCAGTTAACCACTTCACTGATTCATCCACACTCAGAGCTATCCCATTCATTACGAGTGGTTGGTCTTCGTATCTTTTGGTAGTTTTCGCCATTACTCTGTAGATACTGTCCCACATACTCTCGCTATCCTGTTTTGTGCAGAAGTTCTTCCAACTTTCTGTTTGGGCTTTTATTACTTCCTCTTCATATTTCCCTTTTGCTAGGAGGAACTCATTCACTACCCATCTTTTACGGCTTGGTGCAGCACATTGTATTCTTCTCTTTTTGGTGTTCATGTCTCTTTTCAATTTTTCCAAGTCTTCATTCCACCATATTATTTTCGGTCTGTTCTTAAATTTAATTAGGGGTATCGTCTTTTCACATGTTTTCTTTACACCCTCAATGTAATTTTTTTATCATTAGTTCTAAAGCTTCCTTAGTTATAATGTTATTGATCTCATATTTATCTATGTTCCTTTTTTTTATTTGGTTTGTCAATTCTTCTTTAAATAGGAGCCAATTAGCCTTTTTCGTATTGAATATTCTTGTAGTACTTCTTTGTCTGTCTTGTGTTGGTCTTTTTAATTTTATATTAAATCTAATCGCATTATGGTCTGAGCTAGTTATATGTTTATCTATTCTCCAATCATTTACGACTCCCAGTAGTTCCAATGTGCATGCCGTGATATCAACATGACTCTTGTAGTGTTTACCTCCTCTTATAAGTGTCAAATGTTGATTCATTCCCGATATTAAGAATTTGCAAGTTTAGCTCTTCTAATGTTCCCGACAGTGCCTCTCCTCTATGGTCTTCTCTCACACTTCCCCACCATGTGCTCCATGCGTTACTATCTCCTCCAAGCAGTATTTTGGTGGTTCCTATGGTCCTAACAATGGTTTTTATATTATCCAAATATGGTTCGATTGGCATGTAATCCTCCATGTAGATCGATATGACTCCCATGGTCCATTCATTTGTTTTTAATATAGCAACTGCTATATTTTCTGTTGTCAATGTTTCAATAATCTCCACATTCTCGTCAAAAACTACTATTGCTGCCTTTACAGGCTTTGTCCTGTTATTGTTTCGTTGAACCACGCGTGTTCCAACGTGTCTTTTAAGTACTCCCTGGGAGCCTATATACGGTTCCTGTATTAGTGCAAAAGAAATTCTGTCTTTGGCGGCTTCTATTATTAATTCTGCTGTTGCCAGTTTTTCCTTTTGTAAATTGGCCTGTATGCCTTTATACGTTTGCAGAGTTTGGAGGGTCTGTGCATCCATTGAAGAGCTGCCTGCGTCTAAGTCGTCCTTAGCAGTACGCCACCGTCGATCGAGCTAGTGTATCCCATCTTTTCTTAATTGGGCATTCAGAGTCGAAGGCGTTGTGGTCATTTTTATCTTGTTTTGCGTGGAAGCAATTTCGACACGATGGTGCATTTCCTGCAAGCCAATCTGTGCATTCTGCCCTCATATGTGGGCTGCCACAGTGGCTACAGAAGTCAGCAGTTTCCTTGCAGAACCTTCGACCGTGACCATACCCTAGGCAGCGTGAACACTGCACTAATGGTGTCTGATCTGCCACTCGAACTCTCTGCAAGTCTATATGCACTCGTCCTATCGTCGTTAGTCGCTGCCAAACTTGGGGGGAAACCTGCATGATGACATGGTTTGCATGAGGATTTCTGGTCTTACGTCGGTATTTCACGACGAGTCTCTGGTCTTCTGTTTTTATTTCTCCTATTAGGTGATTATTTTGATTTTTTAGCGCAGTCACTATATCTTCATCTGAATTGTACACTAGTACGTCTTTTAGGATTATAAGTGGATCCTTATTTTTTACCTCTTCGACATGCAGGCTTCCTCCCGCGTTTTTAATTCTCTCTGTCACTTTTGCCAGTTCTTCTTTTGATTTACATCCTATGATTACTTTTTGATCTCTCGCTTTACGTATCCTCTCTATTTGTATACCCTCATGTCTTGCGTTTACCGCCGTTCTAATTTTGTCAATAACCTCACCACTAGTATCCTTCGGCTCGTCTGACGTCACTACCACCGAGTGTACCTGTTGATGTTTTGTGGTACCTACTGCTTGTGCATAAGTTCGTCCCACGTTGTTATTCTGTGGAGTTTGTTTCAGTTGTTCGGTGAGTCTTATGGTATGTTGTTTACATTCCGTTACTGTTTTCGCATGGTCTTGTAAGTTTTCTATAAGCTCGTTTATTAGCTCGATTGGTGGTGGCGATTCGGTTGAGGTTTCAGTTCTTAATTTATGTGCTTTTGTTAGTTGCTCCGCGTGTTCCCTCTCGCGCTTTAATAATGTCACCGTACTTTCTGCTCGGGCTTTTTCTAGTTGTGCATGGAGTGTCTGTCTCGACTCACTCAATCGGAGAATAATCTCATACATCCCCGCTAGATTGCTAAGCACTGTCTCCCTTATTGAAGTCTTTATATTACCCGACTGTTCCATTTGGTTTTTGGCCTCTTGGTACAACCGGTTTGCTTTAGCTGAGAGACTCGCTGGTGAGCTTTCTGGTGTTAATGAGCTGGTGTATGCTGGGGATCCATCGGATATGCGTGTCTTCGCGGGTGAGTCTAAAGTACTTCCTCCGGTGGTCGAGGGAATTCGTTTGCGTGAAGTTCCTGCGGACATCACTCCTGCCGTTGTCACAGTGATTTTAGACCTACCTGAGCTGGCAGTACTGTCAAACTTCGTTTTCGAAGCCATACTTAAGTGGTCCTTAATATAAATAAAATAAAAAAAAAAAACAAGAAAAGAAATGAAAAAAAATATAAAAAGTTTTGTATCGTATAGATTATTGCAAAAGTTTTACAGATCTGTAGGTCGAGAGACAGCTCTCAAGATACCACACTTTGCGCCCAAAACCACAACTCGCTACGACAATTGGTTCAGAAGTTATAGACGTTGCAAGATTTTAAGATGGCCGCCCAAGATGGCGAATGATAGTTTGGGACTTTATAACTTCGGTTCCCGTCACCGCAGAAAACTCGTGTTTGGGTTCTTTATAATAGGAACAATATGATCTCGCCTTCTAGATTGGTTTTCACAATTAAAATATGACTCTATGTAGAGTGTATGAATGTCGATAGAATGATGGCCACTTGGCCGCTCAATAGTATGTCCAAAACCAGAATCCTGTACGACGTATGGTTCTTGAGTTATACGTGTTTTTATTTTTACAATATGGCGGCCAAGATGGTGTAAATTTTAATTTTGTCTACTGTGTGCGAACTAAGAGGCCCAATTACACCGTGTTTAGTTTCAAATTAATGGAATTTTCATTGTGCATCCACTCAAAGAAGTCAATTATAATTTTGATAATTTTTTTAAATTTATGTACAGCTATATTTTAAAAAATTATTCAAAAATGATTTAAATTTATTCGATTTTTGTCAAATTCTCAGGGACGGTCTGATTTATGACTGTCACATGAATAAAGCTGCTATTTTTCTAAAATCCACTATGTGTTCGGTTCCAATAAGATTACAAACTTATTTTTGCTTTTTTGCGGTTGGTTTTACATGTATAATTTACAAATAAATCAATAACTTTAAAACTATTTAACACAAAAATAAACTAATTACTGATCTTTAAAGAACATAAAATGTTCCTTCAACTAATAGTCTCTATTGATAATGTCATAGATCGTTTTAAAGAACTATACGACCGCAAAGTTAGGGTTGTCACTTTGTCAACTGCTATTGGTTATAACTTTTGAATTAATTATTGTTTTTCAAATTTAAAACTTGATAATAGTTTAAAACTCACTTTTCCTTCCAATTTCAGTCCGCATACCAGCCGCACATTTTTCCGTGTCAATTTTGGTTAACACGTGGTTTTTCTAAATATGGTTATAACTCGGCACCACTGCAATGGAAAAATCTAATTTTTTGGGATCTTGTAGCAGACAATGAGCCCCACAGTGTGACATAGAAAAACATGTATGTCATAGATCTTAATCGCGCAGCGTTCACAAAAAACTGTTTATATAACCTAAAAGCCACGTGCTTAAAACAGAAAAACCAAAATAACACTTTCAATAACAGCATCCGGATGAATGCAAGTAGGTCACAATACGGACGTCGTAAAAACACAACTTTTGACACTTATCACGAGAAAATAGCACTTAATTTACTATTTTTACTGATTTTTTTTCTTTGACGGAGCTAAGCAAAACGATGCTTACGACTCAACGTTTACGGAGCAACTGGGTTATAATTTTCATTCTAACACTATTTTAAAATAATAACTGGGGGTCTTCACTTTAGTTTTTATGTTATTTAAATGTCAATTTTTTCTAAATTTAAAAAAGTCAATATCTCTTAAATCACTTATCGTAAAATTGTCCTGAAACTTGCTCCCGGCTGCTCTCCGAGTGTACTACCAGAATCCGCCTTCAAAAACAGCCGCACGCGTTTGCTTCTCAAAACACGTGCCCACGTGGCACTTGTTTTTTTGGCTTTTTCTCGGAGACTATGGCTCCGAGAAACGTCAGATTTTACACGTAGATGGGGGCCGCGAATAGCTTGAAGGCCGCACTTTAAAAAGTATATGTAATAGCGCTTAATCACGCAGCGTTTCACTTTGAAGTTTTTCACTTTTTTAAAAATCACTATTTTCACAATAACTTTTTCACCAAAACTCCGATTTTTATGCGGTTTACACTATATTAAACCGCTCGCCAACACGCATCTTTTGATATATAGAACACCAAAATCGGATGCGAAAAACCTATTTTTGCGAATTTTAAAGCGCGGAGCAACTCAGAAACGTGACGTTCGGGACGGCAGTTGACACCGGACTCGGTTAGGTTATGTTAGGTTCGTGGGAGTCGCGGAGGAAGAGGAGTGTTGGTATGGCGATGCGCCACTCGCCCTATCCTCCGCAACTCAAACGGGGCCGCACCGATGATGCGGTGGTGGTGGGGCTGCGGGGGGAGAGGAGTGCCGGTATTGCGAGGCGCCGCTCTCCCTACCCTCCACAGCCGAATTATGGTTGGCGGCGGAGCCATAGACCAGATCCGCCGCTGGGGTCAGGAAGGCTGGTGCTTCTGAGTGCTAGATTTTCCTGGCCACATGGCCTTCGCGCATCGAAATCGGGGGGGTCCGATGCGCAGGTGGAGTTGGAGGTCGTGGAGGGGGGTAGCTGACCACCTCGCTACCCCGTGCAGGAGACGAGGCCCGGACAGACCGGGCCAGCACTAGTGTGGGGCTGCGGAAGAATTTGGATTCCCGCGGCCTCGCGCTCACGTGCGAGGAGGCATCGTGGGGTTTTAGCCGGTAGGAGTCCGGCATAACTTTCCGGTTGCCCCCGCAGCCGGAGGTATCCACGAAGATTTCCCCACGAAAAAAAAAAAAAAAAAAGGTTAGGTTAGGTTAGGTTAGGTTAGGTTCCCCCCCGAACGGGTTCCCGCCTTGTCGTGGCGGGGGGGCTTAGTAGCCGTGGCTTGGTCAACCGCGGTGAACAAAGAGGAACCCCTTGGCTGGCCCGAGGTGTGGGGCTGGCCCGAGGTGGCCACTCCGAGTGGGCTTGGGAAGCCCACTTCGGATGTGTGTCGGTGGGCTGCTGCGAGAGGGGTGTCCTCCCCACCCCTACCTCTGCAGCCGAGGTGGAGTCGCGGAGGAAGAGGAGTGTTGGTATGGCGATGCGTCACTCGCCCTATCCTCCGCGACTCTGACGGGGCCGCACCGTTAATGATGCGGTGGTGGTGGGGCTGCGGGGGGAGAGGAGTGTCGGTATTGCGAGGCGCCGCTCTCCCTACCCTCCGCGGCCGAAACGTGGTAGGCGGCGGAGCCCGAGACCAGATCCGCCGCTGGGGTCGGGAAAGCGGGCACTACTAAGCGCTCGATTTTCCTGGCCCCATGGCCTCCGCGTGTCGGGTTCGGGGGGGCCCGATATGCAGGTGGAGTTTGAGGCCGTGGAGGGGGGTAGCTGAACACCTCGCTACCCCGTGCAGGAGATGAGGCCCGGACATACCGGGCCAGCACTAGTGCGGGGCTGCGGAAGAATTTGGATTCCCGCGGCCCCGCGCACACGTGTGAGGAGGTACCGTGGGGTTTTAGCCGGTAGGAGTCCGGCATAACCTTCCGGTTGCCCCCGCAGCCGGAGGTATCCATGAAGATTTCCCCACGAAAAAAAAAAAAAAAGGTTAGGTTAGGTTAGGTTAGGTTCCCCCCCGAACGGGTTCCCGCCTTGTCGTGGCGGGGGGGCTTAGTAGCCGTGGCTTGGTCAACCGCGGTGAACGAAGAGGAACCCCTTGGCTGGCCTGAGGTGTAGGGCCGGCCCGAGGTGGCCACTCCGAGTGGGCTTGGGAAGCCCACTTCGGATGTGTGTCGGGGGGCTGCGGTGAGAGGGGAGTCCGCACCCTCTACCGCTGCAGCCGAGGTGGAGTCGCGGAGGAAGAGGAGTGCTGGTATGGCGATGCGCCACTCGCCCTATCCTCCGCGACTCAGACGGGGCCGCATCGTTAAGTGATGCGGTGGTGGTGGGGCTGCGGGGGGAGAGGAGTGCCGGTATTGCGAGGCGCCGCTCTCCCTACCCTCCGCAGCCGAATCTTGGTTGGCGGCGGAGCCCGAGACCAGATCCGCCGCTGGGGTCGGGAAAGCGGACGCTACATAGCGCTCGATTTTCCTGGCCCCATGGCCTCCGCGTATCGGACTCGGGGGGGTCCGATACGCAGGTGGAGTTGGAGGCTGTGGAGGGGGGTAGCTTAACACCTCGCTACCCCGTGCAGGAGACGAGGCCCGGACATATCGGGCCAGCACTAGTGCGGGGCTGCGGAAGAATTTGGATTCCCGCGGCCCCGCGCGCATGTGCGAGGAGGCACCGTGGGGTTTTAGCCGGTAAGAGTCCGGCATAACCTTCCGGTTGCCCCCGCAGCCGGAGGTATCCATGAGGATTTCCCCACGAAAAAAAAAAAAAAAAAAAGGTTAGGTTAGGTTAGGTTAGGTTTCCGGCGGCTGGCGCCCAAGCTGATGGGTGCAGCGGGCTTGCTATCAACGTTGCTTCCCAACTTGGGGGGCCCGAGCGCCGCCTGTAGGCGGTTGTACGTGGGAATCGTGCGGTCCATGGCCCTGTATGGGGCCCCTGTGTGGGCGATGGACATGACGGCCAGCACAATCGCCATTCTGCGCAAACCGCAGAGGGCGATGGCCGTCAGAGTCGTCCGCGGGTATCGCACGATTTCCTACGAGGCGGCTTGTGTCCTGGCCGGATCCCCGCCCTGGGACCTAGAGGCGAAAGTACTCGCGTCATTATATCGATGGCGCGAGGAAGAGCGGGCACGGGGCTCGAGGCCGGTGCAGCGGCAGATCGCGCTGCGCCGAGAGGAGCTCCGTCAGGTCCTGGTGGCGGAATGGCGGCAAAGGCTTCTGCGCCCTACCGCCGGCCTCGCTACCGTCGAGGCGATCCGGCCAGTACTCGACGACTGGCTCGGGAGAAGGCACGGCTCCCTGTCGTTTAGGGTGACGCAGGTGCTGTCGGGGCATGGCTGCTTCGGCAAGTACCTGTGCCGCATAGACAGGGAGCCGGACGCTCGGTGCCACCACTGCGTCCATTGCGGGGAGGACACGGCGCAACACACGCTCGCTGAGTGCGTAGCTTGGGAGGAGCAGCGCCGTGTCCTCAAAAATAAAGTAGGAGGCGATCTGTCGCTGCCGGCCTTAGTGCGCAAGATGGTCGGTAGCGCAGAGTCGTGGGACGCGGTGGTGTCCTTCGGCGAGGACGTGATGTCGCAGAAGGAAACTGCGGAACGGGAAAGGGAGATCTCAACTCCCTTCCCCAGCCGCAGAAGGCGCACCGGGCGCAGGAGAAGGGCGGACAACGCCCTTTTCCGGCCCCCATGAATAGGTCCAGGGGCGAGGGACTTGGGGAAGCCCCCGCCACCCCTTTTCGATGGACCCGAGGCGGAGGCGCGCGTGGGTGTCGGCGTGCGCCCCTGAGGCGATACACGGGGTAGTTAAACACCTCACTACCCCGTGCAGGAGACGAGGCCCGGACAGACCGGGCCAGCACTAGTGTGGGGCTGCGGAAGAATTTGGATTCCCGCGGCCCCGCGCGCACGTGCGAGGAGGCACCGTGGGGTTTTAGCCGGTAAGAGTCCGGCATAACCTTCCGGTTGTCCCCGCAGCCGGAGGTATCCATGAAGATTTCCCCACGAAAAAAAAAAAAAAAAAAAAAAAAAGGTGAGGTTAGGTTAGGTTAGGTTTCCCCCGAACGGGTTCCCGCCTTGTCGTGGCGGGGGGGCTTAGTAGCCGTGGCTTGGTCAACCGCGGTGAACGAAGAGGAACCCCTTGGCTGGCCCGTGGTGTAGGGCCGGCCCGAGGTGGCCACTCCGAGTGGGCTTGGGAAGCCCACTTCGGATGTGTGTCGGGGGGCTGCGGTGAGAGGGGAGTCCGCACCCTCTACCGCTGCAGCCGAGGTGGAGTCGCGGAGGAAGAGGAGTGCTGGTATGGCGATGCGCCACTCGCCCTATCCTCCGCGACTCAGACGGGGCCGCACCGTTAAGTGATGCGGTGGTGGTGGGGCTGCGGGGGGAGAGGAGTGCCGGTATTGCGAGGCGCCGCTCTCCCTACCCTCCGCAGCCGAATCTTGGTTGGCGGCGGAGCCCGAGACCAGATCCGCCGCTGGGGTCGGGAAAGCGGACGCTACATAGCGCTCGATTTTCCTGGCCCCATGGCCTCCGCGTATCGGACTCGGGGGGGTCCGATACGCAGGTGGAGTTGGAGGCTGTGGAGGGGGGTAGCTTAACACCTCGCTACCCCGTGCAGGAGACGAGGCCCGGACATATCGGGCCAGCACTAGTGCGGGGCTGCGGAAGAATTTGGATTCCCGCGGCCCCGCGCGCATGTGCGAGGAGGCACCGTGGGGTTTTAGCCGGTAAGAGTCCGGCATAACCTTCCGGTTGCCCCCGCAGCCGGAGGTATCCATGAGGATTTCCCCACGAAAAAAAAAAAAAAAAAGGTTAGGTTAGGTTAGGTTAGGTTTCCGGCGGCTGGCGCCCAAGCTGATGGGTGCAGCGGGCTTGCTATCAACGTTGCTTCCCAACTTGGGGGGCCCGAGCGCCGCCTGTAGGCGGTTGTACGTGGGAATCGTGCGGTCCATGGCCCTGTATGGGGCCCCTGTGTGGGCGATGGACATGACGGCCAGCACAATCGCCATTCTGCGCAAACCGCAGAGGGCGATGGCCGTCAGAGTCGTCCGCGGGTATCGCACGATTTCCTACGAGGCGGCTTGTGTCCTGGCCGGATCCCCGCCCTGGGACCTAGAGGCGAAAGTACTCGCGTCATTATATCGATGGCGCGAGGAAGAGCGGGCACGGGGCTCGAGGCCGGTGCAGCGGCAGATCGCGCTGCGCCGAGAGGAGCTCCGTCAGGTCCTGGTGGCGGAATGGCGGCAAAGGCTTCTGCGCCCTACCGCCGGCCTCGCTACCGTCGAGGCGATCCGGCCAGTACTCGACGACTGGCTCGGGAGAAGGCACGGCTCCCTGTCGTTTAGGGTGACGCAGGTGCTGTCGGGGCATGGCTGCTTCGGCAAGTACCTGTGCCGCATAGACAGGGAGCCGGACGCTCGGTGCCACCACTGCGTCCATTGCGGGGAGGACACGGCGCAACACACGCTCGCTGAGTGCGTAGCTTGGGAGGAGCAGCGCCGTGTCCTCAAAAATAAAGTAGGAGGCGATCTGTCGCTGCCGGCCTTAGTGCGCAAGATGGTCGGTAGCGCAGAGTCGTGGGACGCGGTGGTGTCCTTCGGCGAGGACGTGATGTCGCAGAAGGAAACTGCGGAACGGGAAAGGGAGATCTCAACTCCCTTCCCCAGCCGCAGAAGGCGCACCGGGCGCAGGAGAAGGGCGGACAACGCCCTTTTCCGGCCCCCATGAATAGGTCCAGGGGCGAGGGACTTGGGGAAGCCCCCGCCACCCCTTTTCGATGGACCCGAGGTGGAGGCGCGCGTGGGTGTCGGCGTGCGCCCCTGAGGCGATACACGGGGTAGTTAAACACCTCATTACCCCGTGCAGGAGACGAGGCCCGGACAGACCGGGCCAGCACTAGTGTGGGGCTGCGGAAGAATTTGGATTCCCGCGGCCCCACGCGCACGTGCGAGGAGACACCGGGGTGGTTTTAGCCGGTAAGAGTCCGGCACGCCCCTCCGCCTTTCCCCAGGCGGAGGAAGTCCATGAGCATTTCCCCCCCGTAAAAAAAAAAAAAAAGGTTAGGTTAGGTTAGGTTAGGTAAGGTTCCCCCCCGAACGGGTTCCCGCCTTGTCGTGGCGGGGGGGCTTAGTAGCCGTGGCTTGGTCAACCGCGGTGAACAAAGAGGAACCCCTTGGCTGGCCCGTGGTGTAGGGCCGGCCCGAGGTGGCCACTCCGAGTGGGCTTGGGAAGCCCACTTCGGATGTGTGTCGGGGGGCTGCGGTGAGAGGGGAGTCCGCACCCTCTACCGCTGCAGCCGAGTAGGAGTCGCGGAGGAAGAGGAGTGCTGGTATGGCGATGCGCCACTCGCCCTATCCTCCGCGACTCAGACGGGGCCGCACCGTTAATTGATGCGGTGGTGGTGGGGCTGCGGGGGGGTAGAGGAGTGCCGGTATTGCGAGGCGCCGCTCTCCCTACCCTCCGCAGCCGAATCTTGGTTGGCGGCGGAGCCATAGACCAGATCCGCCGCTGGGGTCAGGAAGGCTGGTGCTTCTGAGTGCTAGTTTTTCCTGGCCCCATGGTCTCCGCGTATCGGACTCGGGGAGGTCCGATACGCAGGTAGAGTTGGAGGCCGTGGAGGGGGGTAGCTGACCACCTCGCCACCCCGTGCAAGAGACGAGGCCCGGACAGACCGGGCCAGCACTAGTGTGGGGCTGCGGAAGAATTTGGATTCCCGCGGCCCCGCGCGCACGTGCGAGGAGGCACCGTGGGGTTTTAGCCGGTAAGAGTCCGGCATAACCTTCCGGTTGTCCCCGCAGCCGGAGGTATCCATGAAGATTTCCCCACGAAAAAAAAAAAAAAAAAAAAAAAAGGTGAGGTTAGGTTAGGTTAGGTTTCCCCCGAACGGGTTCCCGCCTTGTCGTGGCGGGGGGTCTTAGTAGCCGTGGCTTGGTCAACCGCGGTGAACGAAGAGGAACCCCTTGGCTGGCCCGTGGTGTAGGGCCGGCCCGAGGTGGCCACTCCGAGTGGGCTTGGGAAGCCCACTTCGGATGTGTGTCGGGGGGCTGCGGTGAGAGGGGAGTCCGCACCCTCTACCGCTGCAGCCGAGGTGGAGTCGCGGAGGAAGAGGAGTGCTGGTATGGCGATGCGCCACTCGCCCTATCCTCCGCGACTCAGACGGGGCCGCACCGTTTAATGATGCGGTGGTGGTGGGGCTGCGGGGGGAGAGGAGTGTCGGTATTGCGAGGCGCCGCTCTCTCTACCCTCCGCAGCCGAATCTTGGTTCGCGGCGGAGCCATAGACCAGATCCGCCGCTGGGGTCGGGAAAGCGGGCGCTAATAAGCGCTCGATTTTCCTGGCCCCATGGCCTCCGCGTATCGGACTCGGGGGGGTCCGATACGCAGGTGGAGTTGGAGGCTGTGGAGGGGAGTAGCTGAACACCTTGCTACCCCGTGCAGGAGATGAGGCCCGGCCAGACCGGGCCAGCACTAGTGTGGGGCTGCGGAAGAATTTGGATTCCCGCGGCCCCGCGCGCACGTGCGAGGAGGCAACGTGGGGTTTTAGCCGGTAGGAGTCCGGCATAACCTTCCGGTTGCCCCCGCAGCCGGAGGTATCCATGAAGATTTCCCCACGAAAAAAAAAAAAAAAGGTTAGGTTAGGTTAGGTTAGGTTAGGTTCCCCCCCCCCCCGAACGGGTTCCCGCCTTGTCGTGGCGGGGGGGCTTAGTAGCCGTGGCTTGGTCAACCGCGGTGAACGAAGAGGAACCCCTTGGCTGGCCCGAGGTGTAGGGCCGGCCCGAGGTGGCCACTCCGAGTGGGCTTGGGAAGCCCACTTCGGATGTGTGTCGGGGGGCTGCGGTGAGAGGGGAGTCCGCACCCTCTACCGCTGCAGCCGAGGTGGAGTCGCGGAGGAAAAGGAGTGCTGGTATGGCGATGCGCCACTCGCCCTATCCTCCGCGACTCAGACGGGGCCGCACCGTTAAGTTATGCGGTGGTGGTGGGGCTGCGGGGGGAGAGGAGTGCCGGTATTGCGAGGCGCCGCTCTCCCTACCCTCCGCAGCCGAATCTTGGTTGGCGGCGGAGCCCGAGACCAGATCCGCCGCTGGGGTCGGGAAAGCGGACGCTACATAGCGCTCGATTTTCCTGGCCACATGGCCTCCGCGTATCGGACTCGGGGGGGTCCGATACGCAGGTGGAGTTGGAGGCTGTGGAGGGGGGTAGCTTAACACCTCGCTACCCCGTGCAGGAGACGAGGCCCGAACATATCGGGCCAGCACTAGTGCGGGGCTGCGGAAGAATTTGGATTCCCGCGGCCCCGCGCGCATGTGCGAGGAGGCACCGTGGGGTTTTAGCCGGTAAGAGTTCGGCATAACCTTCCGGTTGCCCCCGCAGCCGGAGGTATCCATGAGGATTTCCCCACGAAAAAAAAAAAAAAAAGTTTAGGTTCCCCCCCGAACGGGTTCCCGCCTTGTCGCGGCGGGGGGGGGCTTAGTAGCCGTGGCTTGGTCAACCGCGGTGAACAAAGAGGAACCCCTTGGCTGGCCCGAGGTGTAGGGCCGGCCCGAGGTGGCCACTCCGAGTGGGCTTCACGAGCCTACTACGGATGTGTGTCGGTGGGCTGCGGTGAGAGGGATGAGTGCTCCCTCTACCGCTGCAGCCGGGGTGGAGTCGCGGAGGAAGAGGAGTGCTGGTATGGCGATGCGCCACTCGCCCTATCCTCCGCGACTCAGACGGGGCCGCACCGTTCCTTGATGCGGTGGTGGTGGGGCTGCGGGGGGAGAGGAGTGCCGGTATTGCGAGGCGCCGCTCTCCCTACCCTCCGCAGCCGAATCTTGGTTGGCGGCGGAGCCATAGACCAGATCCGCCGCTGGGGTCAGGAAGGCTGGTGCTTCTGAGTGCTAGTTTTTCCTGGCCCCATGGCCTCCGCGTATCGGACTCGGGGAGGTCCGATACGCAGGTGGAGTTGGAGGCCGTGGAGGGGGGTAGCTGACCACCTCGCTACCCCGTGCAGGAGACGAGGTCCGAACAGACCGGGCCAGCACTAGTGCGGGGCTGCGGAAGAATTTGGATTCCCGCGGCCCCGCGCGCACGTGCGAGGAGGCACCGTGGGGTTTTAGCCGGTAGGAGTCCGGCATAACCTTCCGGTTGTCCCCGCAGCCGGAGGTATCCATGAGGATTTCCCCACGAAAAAAAAAAAAAAAAAAAAAAGGTTAGGTATTTTTTTTTTCCTTATACGTTGATTAACTTTTTATGGTATATTCACTATTTTCTTTTCTTTTGGCGCTTTAGATGATAAACATGCACTACATACATGATAGCTGTGTGATTGCTAATGGGATACAACTCACTTGGCTTATCATGCTTTCGCTGTTCCATGATGTGAAATAAATATATATATATTATTATTAATTATATATATATTATTATATAATTATAAATATTAATAAATATTTTATATAGTTTTAAATATTAATTATAATTATTATATGTGCCTTAAAACTGTATATTGAGTTTATTGGTCATATTTTTTTTTATTGGTTTTTTTTTTTCCTTTAGGCCGAAGTGGTGTTGTTAAAACTTTTAAGTTGATTGACTATATAATTCACATATTCCACAAATGATGTGATTGAAGACTCTTTTGTAATCAGCTCCTTTAAATTATATGGTGAGATTTTCAGCATTTGAAATCGAAATTCGTGTTCCAAACGCTGTGCTTGAAATCTGGTGCAATATTCTAATAAGTGGTCAATAGTTTGTACGCAGTCATCATCACAAGGGCATTTATTGTTGTTTAAGATTTTGAACCTATGTAAATATTGTTTATGGAAACCATGGCCAGTTAATATTTGGGTAAGTTTAAAATTTATTTTAGTAGACTGCCACAGCTGTTTAATGGATTCAATATCAGGTAAAAGTTCTCGTGTATGTTTTCCTTGCAATGCACTAGCGTAGCGATGCTGCCAGTGATTTAGATTTTCTTTCTTAATTCTTGCTTTCGCGAAGCTAATCGGAAATTTAGAATAATCACACCTCTTTTTTAATTTTGCTCCTTTTTTCGCTTCTAAATCAGCTGTTTCGTTCCCAATAATACCAGTGTGACTTTTAATCCAAGTTATGAGAATTTTACCAGTTTCCTCTATTTTCTTTATTTTGTTATGTATATTTGTAACGATAGGGTGAGTATTACTTCGTTTATTTATAGCATAGATCGCTGACAAACTGTCTGAAAATATTTTAACTTCAGTAATATTATTATTTATGATCCATGAGCAGGCTTTTTCAATGGCAAAAAGTTCTGATTGGAAGACTGTACAGCTGTCATGTAACTTGAATTTTTTAACTAATACTGTTTTGTCATTTTGGAATACTACGAAGGAAGCTCCCACTTTTCCATCCTCTAATTTACTACCGTCCGTATAGATGTTTGTAGACGTTTGGTTGGTGCAAGGAGGTTCATTACCTGGTGAGAAATTTTTAAATATTTTTATTCTACAGGCTGGATGTATGAGGTGTTGAGGTGGTGTGAGCTTTTCGAGAGTTACATCTTCAGGAAAGTATTGCGTAATACCAGAGCTTCGGATGTTTTCAAGCTGGTGCACTTCTTTTATTTTGAGATCGAGTGGTATGAATTGAGCGAGAGCTAATGCTGCCGCAGTTGATACTGTACGAAAAGCTTGAATAGCTTTGAGGGCAAACAGACGTTGAGTTCGTTCCAGCAATTTCCTACAACACTTTTTTGAAGCGGCGTCGCCCCAAACACCAGCAGCGTAAGTAATTGTGGGTTCGATTACTTGATGGTACATTATACTAATATTTTCGGGATGAACCCCCCAAGTAGGTCGGCAATATATACATAATTTGTGGAAAATACGGGTGGCTTTATCTAGGACGTACTTAATGTGGTTTTTAAAAGTAAGTTTTGAATCGATTATTACTCCGAGTAATTTTATTTGATTTACAATAGATAATGTGTTATCGTCCATTTTGATTTTCGCTGTTTTAGCTTGGGCGGTAAATGCAATTACTTGTGTCTTTTCCGAGCTGAAAGTGAGTTTGACACTTTGTCCCCATTGTAATATTCTGCTTAATGCCAAATTAGTGGTTAATTGTAGTTTATTAACATCCTGTGCATGGGCAATTAGTAAAACGTCGTCGGCAAAAGCCTGGATATGACATCCAGATGGTAGTTGAATTTCTAATAGTTCGTCCAATATTATATTCCATAGAGTCGGGCCGCAAGTTGATCCCTGTATACAACTTTAGACATGGTTTTGGTGGCCTGGTACCCTGCATAGTCCAGTGTGACTTGTCTGTCTTTGACATAGTCATGTATCAAACCGAAGATGTTGCGGGGACACTGGATATGTCTAAGTCTATACAAGGCAGGCCACCAAGCGTTGTCAAACGCAGCTTTGATGTCCAGGGAAACTGCGACGACTTGTTGATTATTTTGCTTGGCTTTTTTAACAATATCTATAGCTGAAGCTATGGCGGCAGTGGTGTTAATCTGTTCTTTGAAGCCAAATTGTCGGTCGCACAATTTTGCATTTCTTGTGGCCTGATATTTAACCCTGACGATAAAACTTTTTTCCAATAATTTACCAAATACTGGTAATAAACCTATAGGACGAAAGGAGCTTAAGTCGTGGGGATTATTTTTATTAGGTTTCGGAATAATTTTAACATATGCTATTTTCCATTGCCGTGGAAAATATTGAAGGAAAAGACATCGGTTCATTATATGAGTTAATAACTTTGGGTAAGCTAAAGCAAACTGCAAGCAAATATCAGCTGTAAGATTATCAATCCCTGGTGCCCGCTTTGGGTTCATACTTTGGATATGTTCAATTATTTCTTCTTCACTAAATGGAAGGTCATTATGTGTATTTGGAAATGTGTCACCGTCTTTTCGGAGTTCTTCGTGTCTAGGAATAGTATCTGGAATGTCATCAGGGTAAAATTGATTGAGTAATGCTTTTGCGGATTCTTCTTCGTTATTGGTATATATGTTTCCAATTTGTAATGTACTTGGTGGGCGATTTGGTTTTGTTTCTTTTAGTAATCGGTTCGTAAGTGACCATACATTCTCTTTGTTTTGACGTTGGCAAAATTCCCTGAAATTATTAGTTGATGTTCGGCGAAGTTCTTCCGCATACTCCTTTTTCTTTTCCTGTCTCTCTTCTGTCAGCTCATCCAGAGGTAGTCCTCTTTTTTTAGCTTGGTGTATTTTGTGATGGAGGCTAATTACTTCTTTTTTATAATTTTCTAGTTTATCAGTCCACCATAGTGGCTTATACTTAGCACCGCTTTTTCAAACAGGCATAGATGCTCGACAGGCTTCGTGTATGATATCAGTGATTTTTGTTATAAAAGCTTCTAATTCGGTGGCACTGAGAGCAGATATGTCCACATTTAGGCATCCACTGTTACACATATGAGTATCCAAGGTATATTTAAATTCTGTCCAATTTACTTTATTACTTTTGTACTGAAAGGTGGATGTTTTATAATTATTTGATAGGTTTGTGTTGTAAAGCTCTAATACCATTTCAACTGCATTATGTTGGGATGAAGGGCAAGCCTCAAAGTTGACTTTCCAGTTACTGATATTTTCATATATGGATCCGGATGCAAAGGTTAAATCTATAATTGATGTGCGATTTCTTCCATGGGTAACTGTCTCAAAAGTTGGAGTTGAACCACTATTACAGAGATACATGTCGTTTCCAAACATGATTTCTGCTACATCACGACCTCTTGGATTCGATGTCTCGCTACCCCACAATGGGTGCCACCCATTGAAGTCTCCGCACAAAATACGGTGAGAGTCACTGGTGGCTTTTAAGAATGCATCCACACGTTCGAGTGTTGCCGACTCATCATTTCTGGGCTCAATGTACACAGAAGCTAAATATAGTTTTTTACTACCTACAGTTATTTGTACAACGCAAAGATTAGAGGACGAAAGTTGTGTGATTCCTAAAAATGCTCCGTATTTAGGCTTAACAATTATGCAGGCTTTAATTTTACTATTATTCGTCGCAAACTGGTATATGTTAAGACCTTGTATTGGTTTCATTTCCTGAAGATTTCCAATATACGGTTCCGAGAGTAAAGCTATCGAGTAATCGTTAGCCATAAAATAGCGAATAAATTCGTGTTGGCAGCTTTTAGATCTGTCTATGTTACACTGGATTAACTTTATTTTAGTTGTCTGATCCATAGTCAATACGTTGACATATACGCTCTTTCATTGATTTTACTCTCGGACAGAATGAAGAAGTAGCTTAATGTTGCGTGTTAAATGTAGTGTGAAATTTATTGTTATGTGCCTGACAATTGTAACAAGTAACTGTTGATTTATTATCTTTGTGCGGACAATTGGTGTATGTGTGGGTGGTTGATGCGCAATGGGAACATGGATGAATATTATTAGGACATTTACTTTGGACGTGACCGAATTGAAGGCAGCTGAAACATTGTAAAAATGGTGAAAAGTCCTCCGCGTGAATTCGTTGATGGTCGATATTTACTCTACCTAATTTCATTATAACACGCCATATTTGTGGTTTACATAGGAATACCGCATTATAGAGTTTTTCATTTTTATTTTTCCTTTTAAAGCGTAAGCACAAGTCTTCCTTATTTAGAATGAGGTCCCTGAGGTCTTGATTCTGTCCGGCGATGATATCACTCAGCTCTTCCGATGGGATGTCGTTAGAGATACCTTTGAGGATTATCATTGGATTCATTTTACGTGCTAATTCAGCACTTACTTCTGTAGCTGATTTCAATCTTTCCAACGTATCATCTCTTTGGGCACATGTGTCAAATTCTACTCTTAGTTTATTATTGGATATAATTTTCAATTTTGAAGGCGCAAAATTGGTGATTTTAAAACATATGCTTTTACGCCACGACTCGATGATCTCCTCTCTTGAGTTGACCGTTGCTGTGGGTGTGACTATTATTGCTGGTTTAGTGGCTGGCGTGGCTGGTTTTTGCGATTGTTGGGGACGTGGGGTGGAAGCGACGCTTGCATAAGATTTAGCTTGAAAGGTGGGGGTAGACATTTTAGATAGTTCTTCTTTAATAGTGCTTCTTAGGGATTCTTTAACCTCAAATATGCTTGTCGTGAATTCAGCTGTAATTTTTGCTTCTCGTATTATGCGATTTATGTCGTGTGCCATGTCTATAACTGCCTTTTTATTTTCGGCCGTGACACTTCTTCCCGTTGAGATGGTGGTTATAATGGTGTTTGCCAGTTTGCTAATAGTGTTAAGACTTTCCGCTATGCCAAGAGATATGCAGTTTTCATTTTGGCTGGAGTTAGTAATTGTGTCACCTAATGTAGTATCAGAGTTAACCTGAGCCATTTTTAAGAGTGTATGAATTAATATAAACAAAACCTATGGCGAAAATTTGCAAAAGAAAATTATTAATATATGCAGTAGTCAAAATCCTCTTAAGTAATGAAAACCGGGAGGGCGGGAGGGCGATTTTTCGCTTTAAAATAAATTTACTTAAAAAAAAATTTAAAAAAAATTTGAAAATTAATTAAAATTACGTTAAAAAAAATACAAATATTGTGTTTAAAAACTAGAAATTGGCTAAAAAATGCCTGAATTTACTTATAATATATTAGAATCAATTAAAACCTAAAAGTTAAGACCTAAATTTTTATTGTGAGACAAGAATTAACAAAGATATTAAGATTTTACGTTATAATTTTATATAGATTTCGGGCTTAACCACTATACCTCGGTTCTATACAAATACGATTTTTCGCTTTAATCGGTGTTTTTTGTTTCAGATATCACCGGGGAAGATGATTGTGGTGCAACGGGGAGTAGATGGCAAGAAAATTTGGAAGAAAAATGAAAATTTGAAAAAATTTGAAAATTAATTAAAATTACGTTAAGAAAAATACAAATATTGTGTTTAAAAACTAGAAATTGGCTAAAAAATGCCTGAATTTACTTATAATATATTAGAATCAATTAAAACCTAAAAGTTAAGACATAAATTTTTATTGTGAGACGCGAATTAACAAAGATATTAAGATTTTACGTTATAATTTTATATAGATTTCGGGCTTAACCACTATACCTCGGTTCTATACAAATACGATTTTTCGCTTTAATCGGTGTTTTTTGTTTCTGATATCACCGGGGAAGATGATTGTGGTGCAACGGGGAGTAGATGGCAAGAAAATTTGGAAGAATAATGAAAATTTGAAAAAATTTGAAAATTAATTAAAATTACGTTAAGAAAAATACAAATATTGTGTTTAAAAACTAGAAATTGGCTAAAAAATGCCTGAATTTACTTATAATATATTAGAATCAATTAAAACCTAAAAGTTAAGACCTAAATTTTTATTGTGAGACAAGAATTAACAAAGATATTAAGATTTTACTTTATAATTTTATATAGATTTCGGGCTTAACCACTATACCTCGGTTCTATACAAATACGATTTTTCGCTTTAATCGGTGTTTTTGTTTCAGATATCACCGGGGAAGATGATTGTGGTGCAACGGGGAGTAGATGGCAAGAAAATTTTGAAGAAAAATGAAAATTTGAGAAAATTTGAAAATTAATTAAAATTACGTTAAGAAAAATACAAATATTGTGTTTAAAAACTAGAAATTGGCTAAAAAATGCCTGAATTTACTTATAATATATTAGAATCAATTAAAACCTAAAAGTTAAGACCTAAATTTTTATTGTGAGACGCGAATTAACAAAGATATTAAGATTTTACGTTATAATTTTATATAGATTTCGGGCTTAACCACTATACCTCGGTTCTATACAAATACGATTTTTCGCTTTAATCGGTGTTTTTTGTTTCAGATATCACCGGGGAAGATGATTGTGGTGCAACGGGGAGTAGATGGCAAGAAAATTTGGAAGAAAAATGAAAATTTGAAAAAATTTGAAAATTAATTAAAATTACGTTAAGAAAAATAAAAAATATTGTGTTTAAAAACTAGAAATTGGCTAAAAAATGCCTGAATTTACTTATAATATATTAGAATCAATTAAAACCTAAAAGTTAAGACCTAAATTTTTATTGTGAGACGCGAATTAACAAAGATATTAAGATTTTACGTTATAATTTTATATAGATTTCGGGCTTAACCACTATACCTCGGTTCTATACAAATACGATTTTTCGCTTTAATCGGTGTTTTTTGTTTCAGATATCACCGGGGAAGATGATTGTGGTGCAACGGGGAGTAGATGGCAAGAAAATTTGGAAGAAAAATGAAAATTTGAAAAAATTTGAAAATTAATTAAAATTACGTTAAGAAAAATACAAATATTGTGTTTAAAAACTAGAAATTGGCTAAAAAATGCCTGAATTTACTTATAATATATTAGAATCAATTAAAACCTAAAAGTTAAGACCTAAATTTTTATTGTGAGACGCGAATTAACAAAGATATTAAGATTTTACGTTATAATTTTATATAGATTTCGGGCTTAACCACTATACCTCGGTTCTATACAAATACGATTTTTCGCTTTAATCGGTGTTTTTTTGTTTCAGATATCACCGGGGAAGATGATTGTGGTGCAACGGGGAGTAGATGGCAAGAAAATTTTGAAGAAAAATGAAAATTTGAGAAAATTTGAAAATTAATTAAAATTACGTTAAGAAAAATACAAATATTGTGTTTAAAAACTAGAAATTGGCTAAAAAATGCCTGAATTTACTTATAATATATTAGAATCAATTAAAACCTAAAAGTTAAGACCTAAATTTTTATTGTGAGACGCGAATTAACAAAGATATTAAGATTTTACGTTATAATTTTATATAGATTTCGGGCTTAACCACTATACCTCGGTTCTATACAAATACGATTTTTCGCTTTAATCGGTGTTTTTTTGTTTCAGATATCACCGGAGAAGATGATTGTGGTGCAACGGGGAGTAGATGGCAAGAAAATTTGGAAGAAAAATGAAAATTTGAAAAAATTTGAAAATTAATTAAAATTACGTTAAGAAAAATACAAATATTGTGTTTAAAAACTAGAAATTGGCTAAAAAATGCCTGAATTTACTTATAATATATTAGAATCAATTAAAACCTAAAAGTTAAGACCTAAATTTTTATTGTGAGACGCGAATTAACAAAGATATTAAGATTTTACGTTATAATTTTATATAGATTTCGGGCTTAACCACTATACCTCGGTTCTATACAAATACGATTTTTCGCTTTAATCGGTGTTTTTTTGTTTCAGATATCACCGGGGAAGATGATTGTGGTGCAACGGGGAGTAGATGGCAAGAAAATTTGGAAGAAAAATGAAAATTTGAAAATTAATTAAAATTACGTTAAGAAAAATACAAATATTGTGTTTAAAAACTAGAAATTGGCTAAAAAATGCCTGAATTTACTTATAATATATTAGAATCAATTAAAACCTAAAAGTTAAGACCTAAATTTTTATTGTGAGACGCGAATTAACAAAGATATTAAGATTTTACGTTATAATTTTATATAGATTTCGGGCTTAACCACTATACCTCGGTTCTATACAAATACGATTTTTCGCTTTAATCGGTGTTTTTTGTTTCAGATATCACTGGGGAAGATGATTGTGGTGCAACGGGGAGTAGATGGCAAGAAAATTTGGAAGAAAAATGAAAATTTGAGAAAATTTGAAAATTAATTAAAATTACGTTAAGAAAAATACAAATATTGTGTTTAAAAACTAGAAATTGGCTAAAAAATGCCTTAATTTACTTATAATATATTAGAATCAATTAAAACCTAAAAGTTAAGACCTAAATTTTTATTGTGAGACGCGAATTAACAAAGATATTAAGATTTTACGTTATAATTTTATATAGATTTCGGGCTTAACCACTATACCTCGGTTCTATACAAATACGATTTTTCGCTTTAATCGGTGTTTTTTGTTTCAGATATCACCGGGGAAGATGATTGTGGTGCAACGGGGAGTAGATGGCAAGAAAATTTGGAAGAAAAATGAAAATTTGAGAAAATTTGAAAATTAATTAAAATTACGTTAAGAAAAATACAAATATTGTGTTTAAAAACTAGAAATTGGCTAAAAAATGCCTGAATTTACTTATAATATATTAGAATCAATTAAAACCTAAAAGTTAAGACCTAAATTTTTATTGTGAGACGCGAATTAACAAAGATATTAAGATTTTACGTTATGGGTTAGGTTAGGTTAGGTTAGGTTAGGTTTTTTTTTTTTTTTTTTTTTTTTTTTTTAATTTTTTTAAAGCTTCTACCTCCAACATTATCGGAGCCTATTTCAGCTGTTTCTTTTTCATACCAGTTCTCGCTTCTATGCTTCTCGTACTTTCATTCTACATACTAGTTCTTTCTTGCATCCATCGTCTTTCTTTCTACTAAGGGTGGGATTCCCTTCTATCTATTCTTTATTATCTAATCTAACTACATTCTTATTTCTATTCTTTCCTTCTTTTTCCACTGCTGGGCATTATTTCAGGGAAGTAAATGTACACAACCTGATCTATTTTATTCTTTCTACTGCTTACTTGCTAACAATATTTTAATCTATTACAGTATTATGCTTATAAGTAATATACATCAATATATTAATACAGCATACTTTCTTAACTACTTTTATTTCTTACAATTACTTTTCTCGCTATTCTTACGCAATAATCTAGAAATACATTTCTTTGATCACTCTCTATGATATCCTTCACAGTTTCAGCCGTTATTTTGGTTTTCATCTTACTCTCAATTTCAAAACGTTCTATGCCAAAGACGGGGCATTCTAACACTATGTGAGGGATTGACTCGGGTATCGCAGGGTCGCAGATACACGATGGACTCTCCTTGCACTTAAAACGGTTTAAGTACTCGGAGAATCCACCGTGTCCTGTCATCACTTGTGTTTTGTGACTGTCTATTTTAATCTTACGGACAATTCTATATGCAGTTACTGCATCCGGGAAAAACATTTTTGTAATTGCGGCCGTTTCACCTGTCTTATATCTATGATTCCATTCGTCAAGTGTTGCCTGGCGAATGCACCGCTTGACGAATGAAACCGGACAAAGGTCGTAATCCGGTTTCTTCTTGGAATTCTTGGCCGCTTCCTTCGCGAGTTGGTCTGCTCGTTCATTGCCTTCAAAACCTGCGTGAGCTTTTATCCAGAACAAGGTGACTACCTTGCCCTGGAGAGAAATATCTTTAAGATTTTCTCTGGCTTCTACTGCGATTGGGTGAAGGCAACGGGGGTTCTTAATTGTAAGAAGGGCGGCCATAGAATCGCTATAGATCCCGTAGGTCAAGGCGTTGTGAGCGCGAATGACTCGAGTAGCTCGGCTTATTGCTAGTAACTCGGCTTGGTAGACGGTACAGTATACCGGCAGAGCAAGCTTGAGGGTTTTGGCCTCCACCCCGCCAGTCCATACAGATACTGCAGCGCCAACTTTGCCATCAACTTTGCTCCCATCCGTGTAAATATGCATATCGCAAGCAACTGCATTGTTCACTTCGTCCTGATTTGCCAAGCTTACGATATTCAATTCGAGACATTCGGCCGGATGTGGAGTCTCAAGTGCTGATGCCATACGCTCGACCTCCCTCCCGGCCAGCACTGACTGGGGCAATCCCCTCTTGGCTTCGTACAATGAGGACGCCTCACGAACTCGGAGGTCTAGGGGGAGTATCCCAGCCAGCACCAGTGCCGAGTTCAGGGAGACCGTGCGGTAGGCCTTACAGAGCTTTTGGGCGATGCCCCGTTGTACAGTCTGCAGCTGCTTGATGACCATTAGTTTTTCTGCAGCCGACCCCCATGCTCCAGCAGCGTACAAGATGACTGGCTCCACTGTCGCCGTGTAAATGATTTTGATCACCTCCGGGTGAAGGCCCCAACTGACTTTTGCCGCTCCGGAGAGTTTCTTATATATGTTTATGGCTTTCCTGCAAGCGTTTGCGACGTGGGTGTTAAAGGTCAGTTTATCGTCGATGGTCATACCCAGCAATTTTATTTCCTTCGACATGCCAACTGCAACCCCTCCCATGCTCAGTCGTGGTGTGTCGTATTTAAGCTTTCTGGTAATTATCATAGCGCATGTTTTGTGTGGAGCGAAGTTAAGCTTATTCTCGACACCCCACGACCTGACACGTTCGAGAGTTTCATTGGCACGATCCTGGACTTCTTGAGCTGTTTTGCCATCGAACACTAGCACGACATCGTCAGCAAACGCCTGACAGTAATCACCTCTGTCCGCAAGTTTTTTCAGGAGGGGATCAAGAAGGATGTTCCACAGGATAGGTCCCCCTATGGATCCCTGGACACATCCTTTGGTAGTCGCTTTCTTATACTCCTCACCGGCGTATCTGACCACCACCTCCCTGTCTCTGAGATAACTGTCTATGACCCTCCTCAAATTGAGGGGACAATTTTCCTCAGCCAGTCGGACTCTTATTGCCGGCCACCAGGCGCTATCAAACGCTCCCTCTATGTCTAAGGATACTAGAGTTATGATTCTCTTTTCATCTAGCTTTCTACGGATATACTGAATTAGCGTATAGAGGGAGTCCTCGGTGCTTTTTTGCGGCATGAATCCATACTGGTGAGTACTAATCCTCGGCAGTAGATGGTGTTTGAGGCGGGCCATGATCATCTTTTCGTAAATCTTTCCTAGTATAGGCAACAGTCCTATCGGCCTATAGGATTTTGGCTTTGTGTAGTCATCCTTGCCGGGTTTTCTTAGGACGACGACTATTGCTTGTTTCCATATCTTGGGGAAGTGGTGGTATTCTAGACATTTATTGAGGAGCGCTAAGAATAACCTAGGTTGGGCCCTAATGGCACGGCAACATATATCGGCCGTGAAGCCATCCAATCCCGGTGCCTTCTTTGGGTTGAAAGACTCACTTGCTTGAGTTAATTCAAACATTGTGAACGGGGGGTCACAAGAGCCATCTTGATCTGCGGCGTTCACTCTGTCGGCCTCGAGTCTTACGTAGCGATGGTGAGTATTGTCTCTGTCGGGCACATCCTCTGGATAGAATGTTTTGGCCAGCAGTTCTACAGAGCCCCTCTCGTCCAACATCCCCTCCTCGCCCTCCAGTGGCAGATCCTGTTCCCTATGCGTCGTTCTTCCTATGACCCTGTATATCCCCTCCCACACTCCCTCTTTATCCTGCTTGCAACAAAACTCTTTCCAGCTCTCTGTCTGGGCCTTCGCTGTCTCTAACTCATACTCCTCTTTCTGTTTCAGGTACTCTTCTATGACCTTCTGCTTTCGGATTGGAGCGGCACACCTAATTCTGCGTTTCTTCGTAGCGACGTTCTTTTTAAGCTCTGCAAGTTCTTTGGACCACCACGGCAGTCTGATGCGTTCTTCCGCTTTTTTAGTTGGCATCGTTGATAAACAGGTTTGTTTTATTAAGTTTGTCAAATTTTTTGTAACTGTATCTAAATCGTTTATGTTGTCAATTTTATTTATATCATTTTCTGTTATTTTATTTTCTTGTAGTGATTGTCCAAGTTGCTCATGAAACTTGGACCAATCAGCTTTTTTAGTATTAAAAAGTCTTGTTGTCCTGTTTATCATTATGCCTTTCGATTTTTCTAGGCGAATCTCAAACAGTATGCCGTTGTGGTCCGAACTTATCAGGCCTTCGTTTATCCTCCAGTTGTCCACTAGAGCCAGAAGATTTGTCGAGCAGGCTGTTATGTCGACATAGCTGTGGTACCGTTTTCCTCCCCGAATGGTGTCAAAGGTCGGAATTTCCCCTACGTTGAGTATATTGAGGCCCATTTCCTCAAGAGCGCCGGACATTTCGTCACCCCTGTGATCAATTATTGGGCTACCCCACCACGAGCTTTTTGCATTAGCGTCACCTCCGATAATCCACTTATTTGGTCCTATTAGTTGCTCTATTTTCTTCAGGTGCTCCAGGTATGGCTCAATGGGTTGATTCGGCTCAAAGTAAAGCGAGACTACTGTGATTTCCCAGGCACTGGTTTGAATCCCCACCACTACGATGTTGTCTGTGGTGAGTTTCGGATACTGCTTAACTTTGAGTTGGTGGTCGAAAACAGCAATAGCCGCTTTAACAGTCCCATCTCCTTGTCCTGTGCTCTGGATGATCCGTACTCCTTGGTAGCCACGCATTACCTTGGACCTTCCCACGTATGGCTCCTGGAGAAGAGCAACAGCAGTGCCGCGTTTCTGTGCCTCAAGCAGAATCTCGTTTGTGGCTAACTTCTTTCTTTGGAGGTTTGCTTGAATGAATTTATACTGGGAGGTTTCCGCTTGGTCGCCCTTAGCAGTAGGCTACAGATGATCGTGCAATCTTATCCCATTTTTGGCGAATTGGGCAATCACGGCTAAAGGCGTTATGCTCTACCTGATCCAGTTTAGCCCTTGTGCAGTTCTTACAAGCGGGTAGTTCACCAGCAATCCTATCAGCGCACTCCGCTCCCTGGTGAGGGCCGCCGCAATGGCTGCATATGTCTACTGGTTCTTTGCAAAATTTTTTACTATGCCCATATCCCAGACAGCGGCTACACTGGACCAAGGGGGAGTGGTCATCCACTCTGACACGCTGGAGGTCAATATGGAAGTATCCAGTTTCTGTTGCTCTACGCCAGATGGTAGGTGACACACTAATCACTACATGGTTAGTGTGGGGGTTTCTTGTTTTCTTCCTATATTTAACCTCCACCCTGTCTTCCGCTCCGTCGAGGTCATGAAAGACATACCTGTTTTGGTTCCTCAGTGCTATGATAATGTCTTCGTCGGTGTTAATGGACAATACACTTAGGAGGATCAATAATGGGTCTTTGTTCTTCACTTCCTCGACGGTGAGGTCCACCCCTTTGGTTTCCAGTCTGTGCTTGGCTTTACTTCTTTCTTCCGGTGTATCAAATCCTATGATGATTTTCCTGTCCTTCGCTTTCCTTACCCGTTCAACTTTAATCCAGCCGTCTTTTGCATCTACCGCTTTCCTGACCTTGTCGAGCACCTCTTCCCCTGATTCCGTTTCATCTTTTGAGGTGACCACTACCGAGTGCAGCGTGCTTCGTACTTTTGGTATATTTGCGGTTTTATTCGATACTACACTCGCGTAGGTTGTCCGTTCCAAGGTCTCCTTTTGTCTGTCAATAGACGCCTTAAGCTCTTCTATCTTTTTGTTGCTTTCGATCAACAGCTTCGTATGCTCCTCGATTCGAGCTATTATGTTTGGGTCGCACTGGGTGCTACTTGTTGGTTCCGGTGTCCTGACTATGAATGTAGAGTCGGTACTGGTTTGCACCGGCTCCCCCCTCACAATCCCATCACCAACACCAACACCTTTAGACTTTTCTATTTTTAACTCCTTTTCAGCTTCACATTGGGAGGGGATGCTGACGTTCCTGGTTTAGGGGGGGATGACACCTCACCCCTCGGTTTCTTTGGAGTTCTAAGCCCAAACATAATGGAGGTATGCGTCCGTCTGTAAAATTGTATAAATAAAATAATAAAAATAATAAAAAAAGTTTCTATTTGCTATTTCTTATTTCTACTTATTATTTAGGCTGTCTACATTATATATTTATATATATTATGTTACAGTTCCTTATTACTACTATGATTTATTCTTATTTTTTACCTTATGTGCTATATTCTTACAATATTTTAGGAACTTATTACTAACATGTTTATTACTAATTATTTTATGTACATTATCTTTACTTATTTTAATTCCTATCTCTAATTCTAAGTCAATTCTTTGTCTGCTATAAATAGGGCATTCGGTTATAAGATGCATGATTGTCTCCTCTCTCTCTGGATCACAGGCGCATGCCGGGCTCTCCTTACACTTAAATCTGTATAAATATTCGGAGAACCCGCCATGTCCTGTTATCACTTGCACCGTTTCAGGATCTATGTCCAATTTTCTAATTATATGGTAGGCCTCTATGGCGTCGGGAAAAAATATTTTGGTGTTGGAGGCTGTTTCACCTTCCTTATATCTTTGGTTCCATTCGTCAAGCGTGCTCAGACGAATCTGCCGCTTAACGAATGAAACTGGGCATTTCTCATAAACAGGTCTAGTTTTTATTTTTAATGCGGCTTCTTTAGCTAGTTTGTCTGCTCTCTCGTTCCCCTCCAATCCTGCGTGAGCCTTAACCCAAAAGAGTTTAAGGGTTTTCCCTTGCTGTTTTATTTGTCGCATATTTTTCCTAGTCTCTGCCGCTAGGGGATGGAGGGGAACGCTTTGTGCTATTGTCTGGAGTGCAGACATGGAGTCGCTATAAATGTGACAATTAAGCGCAGGATGTGTTAGCGCATACGTGGATGCTTCACGAATAGCAAGCAACTCCGCCTGGAAGACGGTGCAGAAGTTTCCCAACTTTAATTTTCGGGTACTTGTCTCCGCTGCATCATTCCAAATGGATAATGCAGCGCCGACTTTCCCCTCAATTTTGCTGCCATCGGTGTATATCTTAAGGCCTTTATTGTCATGTTGGTCCACTTTTGCACCGTCCTCCAGACATATATATTGCAGGCCATATTCGTCTGCTGGGTGTGGCATCATTGCGTATTCCACCTTTTTCTCCATGTCTCGATCCTCTACTACTCGCCGAGAAAAGCCTTTCTTTACCTCATAAAGCGAGGCTGCTTCCCGGACCCTCAAGTCCAAAGGAAGCAGCCCGGCCAGTAGCAGAGCCGAGTGTAGGGAAACGGTTTTATACGCTTTGACTATTTTTTGTACGAACCCACGTTGCACTATATCAAGCTGTTTTTTGGTCATCAACTTGTTTGATGCTGGTGCCCATGCGCTTGCCGCATACAAAACAATAGGCTCTATTACCGCTATGTATATGGTCCTGACAATCTCGGAATTCAAACCCCAATGAATCTTTGCGGCCCTACACAGCTGACGATACAGGTTCTGTACCTTACAACACACATTTTTGACATGCGCGTTGAAGGTCAGCCCATCGTCAACTGTGAGGCCGAGTATTTTATTTCTTTAGACAGGCCTATGCTTTCCCCGCCCATCTTCAGAAGTGGTGAGTCATATTTGATCTTGTTGGTGATGATCATTGCTTTTGTTTTCTGTGGTGCAAATTTAAGCTTGTTTTTGACTCCCCACCTCCGAACATGTGCGAGGGCCGCATTTGCCCGTTCCTGCACGTCCAGTGCTTTGTCTCCCGAGAAGATCAGGACCACATCATCTGCGAAGGCCTGACAATGTTCCCCTTTATCGTTCAACTCTTGCAGTAGTGGATCCAGTAATAGGTTCCAGAAAATTGGACCACCTATTGAGCCCTGCACGCACCCTTTTGAGGTCTTCTTGACCCATTCTGCCCCAGAATACTTGACGCAGACTGACCTATCCTTAAGATAGCTGTCAATCAGCCGCCTCAAGTTTATCGGGCATCCGGTCTTTGCAAGTGCACATCGCACCGCTGGCCACCAAGCGTTGTCAAAGGCTCCCTCTATGTCGAGTGATACTAGTAAAACCAATTTTTTACTTTTGATTTTATCTTTTATATGCTGTATCATCTCATAGAGGGAGTCCTCTGTGCTACGCTGCGGCATGAAGCCGTATTGGTTTTTGCTGATCTTTGGTACGATGTGCCACTTGATTCGTCTGATGGTCATTTTCTCGAATATCTTCCCTAATACAGGCAAGAGCCCAATCGGCTTGTAGGATTTAGGGTGCGTGTAGTCCTCTTTGCCGGGTTTTCGTAGAACCACTACCGCCGCCTCCTTCCATTTGCCGGGGAAATGTGCCAGTTCCAGACATTTGTTTGCTACTGCCAAGAATAATTTCGGGTTCAGATTTATGGCAGCCGCGCAGATATCAGCTGTGAGACCGTCATTTCCAGGAGCTTTCTTTGGATTGAAACTGGACGCGGCCCACAGGAGCTCTTCTTCTGTAAAGGGTGGGTCACTTGAATCATCAAGTGACCCTTCATTCACTAGTTCTGCTGTTGTTCTTATTGCCCTGTATTCCGCGTCGTCATCCTGGTCTTTATTCTCCGGATAGAAGGTCTCAGCTAGGACTCTTGCTGAATCTACGCTGCCCAAGGTCTTTCCCTCCCACACGAGGGGGACATCCTCTTTTCTTTGGGTTGTTCGGCCTATAACCCTGTATATTCCGTCCCACATTGTTTCCTTCTCCTGTTTGCTGCAGAAACTCTTCCAGCTGGCGGTCTGTGTATTGTTAACTAGTTGCTTATATTCGTCTTTGACTCTCATATATTGCTCGACGACCCACTCGCGACGAACAGGCGCTGCATAGGAAATCCGGCGCTTCAACTTGGAGACCTCCTTTTTCATTTCAGTCAACTCGTCGGTCCACCAGGGCAATCTTGTTTGTTTTTTATTTTTAATTTTGGGTATGCTATGTTCACAAACATCAACTATGGTTTTTGTAATTTCTTCTATTTTTGCATCTAAAACTTCTTTATTTTTTATTTTATTGATTTCTATACTATTTATTTCATTTTGTTGCCAAATGTGGGTGAGTTTCTTATGAAACTCACTCCATTTTGCTTTCCTGGTATTATATATTCTTGTAGTTCTCTTTATTTCTATGGTTGTGGATTTTTCTAAATTTATGTCAAACAAGATTGCCCTGTGGTCCGAACTAGTTACTTCATCCGATGTTCTCCAGTTGTCCACTCGTCCAAGCAGGTTCGTCGAGCAAGTTGTTATGTCCACACAGCTGGAGAATCTCTTACCACCCCTGATGGTGTCAAATGTGGGCTCAGTTCCTGTGTTCAGAATGTGGAACTCGATCTCGTCGAACTTGGCAGCTACCTCAATGCCCCTCTTGTCAACCTCCCGGCTTCCCCACCACGTGTTCCAAGCGTTGAAGTCGCCACCGATTATCACGTTTCTGGCTTTTAGGCCTGCCACGGCCGTCCCAATCTTGTCCAGGTATGGTTCTAATAATTTGTCGCCCTCCAGGTAGACAGACACCACCCCCAACTCCCAGGCCCCTGTCCTTAGTTTGGCAACTGCGATGTTCTCAGTTGTAAGGTCCGGGCACTGGGTTATGGCAATGGTGTCGTCAAATAGTACAATGGCCGCCTTTATCACTTTTTCGGTGTTTAAGCTGCGGCTACATTGTACTATTCTTGTCCCTGGATGGCGCTTCATTTCCCCGATTCGTCCGATATAGGGTTCCTGGACCAATGCAAATGATGCCTTGGTTTTGGTTGCCTCTATAATTAGTTCGGCCGTGGCCAGCTCACTCCTTTGCAGGTTAGCCTGGATCACGTGATAACGGTGGTTGCTTGGGGTTATATTACTGTTTGGCTTGGAGACAATCTTAACAGTACGCGACTGTGGACCTCGCTAGAATCTCCCACCTTCTTCTAACGGGGCAGTCCGCACTGAAGGCATTGTGCTCTTTCTTTTCTATTTTCGCCTTGAGACAATTTCTGCATGACGGCATTTCTCCTGAAAGCCAGTCAGCACATTGCGATTTCAGGTGTGGGCCTCCGCAGTGGCTGCAGACATCTGTCGCTTCACCGCACAGGCGCTTGCTATGACCATAGGCCAGACACCGCGAACATTGCACAAGAGGGGACTGATCTTCTACCCTTATTCGCTGGAGATCCACATGGATCCACCCTACATTTGTGAGGTAGTTCCATATCTGGGGCGAGACTCTGATAACAATGTGGGCGGTGTGTGGGTTTCTCGACTTTTTCCTGTACTTTATTTCCATCCTATTGTCCTTCTCGTTGATGTTTTGAAAGAGCTGTTTATTTTGTGTTCTTACTGCCTTGAGTACTTCTTCGTCCGAATTATATTGCAGTACATCCTTTAATATAACCAACGGGTCTTTGTTTTTGATGTCGTCTACATTTAAATTTTGACTCGTGTTTTTTATTCTTTCTTTCACCCTATTTATCTCATCCTGTGTGCTACATCCCAATATTACTTTCCTGTCCCTTGCTTTCCGAATTTTATCTATTTTTAGACCTTCCTCTTTGGCATTTATTGCCATTCTTACTCTGTCCATGACTTCCTCTCCTGTGTCTTTCTCATCAGTTGATGTGATGACTACAGAGTGCATTGCCGTATTTTGTTGCGGTAGTCTCTTTGGTGGTCCGGCCAATACACTCGCGTATGTCCCTTTCTCTTCATAGATCTCTTTCTTCTTCATTTCTTCTCTTAGTTTCTCCATCTCATTTTTATTTTCTTCCAGGAGTTTCCCATGCTCCTCCAACTTCTTTATTAGTTTGTTATGTTCTTCTAATTTTCTCTTCTCAAAATCTTCTTCCGGTTTGTCTGCTTTTTTCTCCTGCTCTTTTGTTTTTCTTTCTTTTTCTGTGCCTTTGCCTGTCTCTGCCTCTTTGACTAGTTGATGTAGTCTGTCTATTGCTTGCGTGACTTCGGTCTTTATGTCCGTCCTCAAATTGCGCGAGTTGCTGAGGTGCAATTTCGCTTTGTTAAGACAGGCTCTAGCTTCCGATATTCGGTCCACATATTTAGTCGTGTCCATTTTAGGCGAGTTTTCCGTAGGTTCTACCAGAACTCTACGGGTTGCCCCTTTTGACTCCTGAGATGGTGCTATCTTTGGTTTTTGGCGTGCCACCGGGACCACCTTTTTGGGGGAAGGCTGAATTCCTGCTTCAGCGTCTACTTTACCTGCCTCCCACTCCCCAATGCTTCTCCTCACACTAGAGGTCTGCGTCGTTTTGGGATTTTTGGGAGAAAGCTCTTTCTCCTCTGTCTCAGTTGGAGAGCCTTGGGGGCCCATGTCCTTAGAACTATCCTCGGTCTTTTTGGTGGGAGTGCGGTAGCCGAACATATCAGGGGAACGCGTCCTTAGGTCACACAGTAAAATAAAATAAAATAAAAATAAAATAAAAGTAAAAATAAAAATATTTTTTTTTTATAGTTAATAAAATTTAAATTTAAATTTAAAAAGGTTTGTAAAAGTTATAAAATGTTTTTTGAACAGCTTGACACGGCTATGGTGGGCTCGTACCTAGTATTGGTTTAAAAAGATACAATTATCACGCGGCTCTATATTTCTCTATGTAGAGTTTCGCTCTATTTTTACCGTTTGTACCCTGTACTTAATTGTCACACTCTGTTTAACCTATTTATTTATGATTTTTTAGGAATATTATATTTATTCCTATGAGTCTATTTGACTCTATGTAGAGTCGGTATGTCTGCCTTTAATTTAAGATAAATTTGGTTATCCAAATTCAGTTCTCTACCTAGAGTTGTCTCTATAGTCTAACTTAAAAATGACAATTATTTTGCACCACAGCTGGTCACACTTAATTTCTAATTATTTACACTAAATAAAAATATAAAATAAAATTATATACACAACAAAAATAAATTTCAAAATAAAAATAAAATTAAAAATTTTTGAAAAAATTTTTTGGTGTCTCTATGTAGAGTTTATATACATATCAATTTAAAGGTCTACAAGTCCAGATATTTTTACAAAAAACCCCGTTCGAATTGGCCCAACGGTTGATTTGTTATAGGTGTTTAAAGTTTTTCATCCCCCAGAGACTAAGTCGAAAAGTCAACTTAGGGGTAGGGGGTTGAAAATAGGTCCAAATGATCCGTTGGGGTTCGAAGACTATCCGGTTACTGGATAGTGTGGAGGAGGTGACGGGGGGGGGCGAAGGAAAATTTTGTCAGAATTGAGCTAGGAGGCTCCGTTCTCCTGAAAACTGAAAAACAAGTTTTTGTGCGGTTTTCAGGACCTCCCAGCTCACACAAATAAATTAATATCTTAAAAATGGCTAGTCCGAAAAATCTGAAAAAAATAGTGAATATAGAGCATTAATTGTTCTTTAATAATATATTATTTGGAAATTTGGTGTCCTAAAAAAATTTTTGGTTTTTAAATTTTGAATTTTTGATTACTAAAACCAACAACCGCAAAAAGGCTCTAAATCGTGTAATTTTGTCGGGACAATTTTGAAAAAATTTGGGTATATACTATGTGTGCTAACAAAATTTTTGACAATATTTTCAGGAATGTCCCGAGGGTCCTTCAGCCACCACGTGTTTACACCAAAATATTAAAAAATTACCTAAAATTACTAATTACACTCCGATTTTGAAGTTTTTTATGTCTATTGTTAGGTCTCAAATTCTACTTCCACATAAGGTCTATAACTACATAGGTCATCACTGAAAATTTCAAGTTATTCACCTTTGAGTCTCCCGGCTGAAAAATGGTATCTTCAAAGCAGGATATCTCCGTTGTTTGTTGTCCGATTTTTGTGATCGAGGTGTCGGACGCTTTGCCTTGATGTCTTCTTCCGATAGGTGATGTCAAAATTAGCCGCACAGCATCCAATCCAAAAACACGTGGCCACGTGGTTTTGGATTTCCGAAAATATTTCGGTGCGCAGACGTCGAAAAAATCCAGTGATGAGCCAAGACGTTTAGGCTCGTCAGGGCGCTTCTTTCAACATAATAAAAACTATATGTCGTCGATCGTTTTCGAGCTACGTTTCACTTTAAAGTTTTTTGGGGTTATAAAAACCAGTTTTTCTGTAATAACTTTTTTGTTTTTACACTTTTTTCACTTTTGCTTTCACCACTGTGTTTGTCTCAATGAGACGCATCTAATGATGTATAACACTTATGATTTCGTACACTTTGATCCGACACTTTGATTTTTCGAACGCGGAGCGATACAAAAATGCTGCGTACGGGACGGCGTTTGGAGTGCAACTGGTTAGGTTAGGTTAGGTTAGGTTAGGTTAGGTTAGGTTAGGTTTTTTTTTTTTTTTTTTTTTTTTTTTTTTTTTTTTTTTTTTTTTTTTTATGTTTTGCTGTTTCCCTCTGACATGGAGGTCAGAGACATTGTCAGCGTGACACGGACTTTAAATTCTTGTTTTTTATTTGTTTCTTTGTCCTTAATTTTATAGAGGGTGTAGAGAACTCCGGGTTTTCGATCGGGAGTCCTACTACTCTTAATCTAATACATGTAATAACATCATATCTTTTACTTATTAATACCTCTATATAATATATAACGCGGAGAGAGATCAGGGGCGTTTAATATTTTTACTTATTTTTATATATCTTACATTCGGTTCTTTTTCTTATTTTACTTATGCCTAGTATTATTATTACGTTGTATTTGTTGCTATATCTTAATCTACTTTTTTAACTAATTTGGTGGAGCTGTTTACTTTATATACTCAAATATAAGTGACAGTTTCCCTTACTTCTATTTTTATTTATTTTTATTTACTACCTTATTTGCTATAAGCTTACAATAGTTTAAGAACCTTATTCTAATACACTTATTCTCTATTATTTTATATATATTATCTTTTTCTATTTTAATTTCTAGTTCTATTTCTACGTTATTTCTTTCTTTGCAATAGATAGGACATTCTGTAATGATGTGCAATATACTTTCTTCCATCCTTGGATCACAGGCACATGATGGGCTCTCCTTGCATTTGAATCGATGCAGGTATTCCGAGAACCCACCATGTCCTGTCATCACTTGTACCATTAAGTGATCTATATTCAATTTCCTTATTATAGGATAGGCGTTTATTGCGTTGGGGAAATAAATTTTTGTTATAGAAGCCGTTTCGCCTTCTGTGTAGCGTCGATTCCATTCGTCAAGTGAGTCAAGACGAATCCGTCTTTTGACGAATGAAATCGGGCACTTGTCATATTCGGGCTTTCTTTTTATTTTTAAAGCGGCGTCTTTTGCTAATTGATCTGCTCTCTCGTTTCCCTCCAATCCAGCGTGTGCCTTTATCCAAAATAATTTAATTGATTTACCTTGTTTTTGTATTTCTAAAATGTTTTTTCTAATATTCACTGCTAGGGGATGGAGGGAAACGCTCTGGACAATTGTCTGGAGAGCAGATCTGGAGTCGCTATAAATATTGCAACTCGTTGCCTGGTCTTTGAGTACATAGTTTGTTGCCTCGAATATGGCCAGCAACTCCGCCTGGTAGACCGTGCAGAAATTTTCCAACTTTATTTTTCGGGTACTTGTTTCCGCTGCGCCATTCCAAATAGATAGCGCAGCGCCAACTTTCCCCTCGATCTTACTGCCATCTGTGTATATTTTTAGTCCTTTATTGTCGTTTTGGTCAATTTGTGCACGGTCCTCCAGGCATATAAATTGCAGCCCAACTTCTTTCGCGGGGTGAGGCATTTTAGCGAAATCTGCCTTCCTTTCCACATCTCGATCCCCTACCACTCGCTGGGAGAAGCCTTTCTTTATTTCATAAAGCAAGGCTGCTTCCCGGACCCTTAGGTCCAAAGGAAGCAGCCCAGCGAGTAGTAGTGCCGAGTGTAAAGATACTGTTTTATAGGACTTTATTATTTTCTGAACAAACCCGCGTTGTGCCGCGTCGAGCTGCTTTCTTATTTTCTTTTTGTATGTTGCCTGTGCCCATACACTTGCCGCGTACATAATTATCGGCTCCGTCACCGCAACGTAAATGGTCCTGATGATCTCGGGGTTCAAGCCCCAACTGATCTTTGCTGCCCTTAACAGTTGGCAATACAGGTTTTGTACCTTGCAACACACATTTCTCACATGTGCGTTGAAGGTTAACCTGTCGTCCAACGTGAGTCCAAGTATTTTAATTTCCCTAGACAACGCAATGTCCTCTCCCCCCATTTTCAGAAGTGGTGAGTCATACTTTATCTTATTTGTGATCACCATAGCTTTTGTTTTATGCGGCGCAAATTTAAGCTTATTTCTGACTCCCCACTTCTGAACATGTGCGAGAACTGCGTTGGCTCGATCTTGCACATCTAATGCCCGCTGCCCGGAGAACATCAGGACCACATCGTCTGCGAATGCCTGGCAGTATTCCCCTTTGTCGCTTAACTCCTTTAATAGTGGGTCGAGCAACAAATTCCAGTAAATAGGACCTCCTATCGAGCCTTGCACACATCCCTTTGTTGTCTTTTTGACCCATTCCGCTCCACTGTACCTGATGCATACTGTTCTTTCTTCGAAGTAACTGTCTATGAGGCGCCTTAGGTTTATTGGGCACCTCGTCTCTGCTAGTCTGCATCTTATTGCTGGCCACCAAGCGTTATCGAAGGCTCCCTCTATGTCTAAAGATACGAGTACAATCAATTCTTTGTTCTTCAGTTTGGATTTTATGTACTGCATCATGTCATAGAGGGAGTCTTCGGTACTGCGCTGTGGCATGAAACCATATTGTTTACTGCTGATGTTGGGAATGATGTGCCATTTTATCCTTCGAACCAACATCTTTTCGAAAATTTTTCCCAGGACAGGGAGCAGTCCAATTGGTCTATAAGACTTGGGATGTGTGTAGTCTACTTTTCCCGGTTTCCGTAAAACCACTATAACTGCCTCTTTCCATTTTCTGGGGAAGTGTGCCAAACTGAGACATTTATTGGCAAGCGCTAGAAACATTGTCGGATCCAAACCAATTGCTGCTTCACAAATGTCAGCTGTGAGACCGTCGTATCCTGGTGCTTTTTTAGGGTTGAAACCAGACACAGACCACTTTAGCTCTTCCATGGTAAAAGGTGGGTCACATGAATCATCATGTGACCCTTCATTTACTACTCCTGCTGCCTCTCTTATCTGCCTGTGTCCTGGATCATCTTCCCGAACATCATCATCCGGATAGAAGGTTAGGTTAGGTTAGGTTAGGTTAGGTTAGGTTAGGTTAGGTTAGGTTAGGTTAGGTTAGGTTAGGTTCCCCCCCGAACGGGTTCCCGCCTTGTCGTGGCGGGGGGGCTTAGTAGCCGTGGCTTGGTCAACCGCGGTGAACAAAGAGGAACCCCTTGGCTGGCCCGTGGTGTAGGGCCGGCCCGAGGTGGCCACTCCGAGTGGGCTTGGGAAGCCCACTTCGGATGTGTGTTGGGGGGCTGCGGTGAGAGGGGAGTCCGCACCCTCTACCGCTGCAGCCGAGGTGGAGTCGCGGAGGAAGAGGAGTGCTGGTATGGCGATGCGCCACTCGCCCTATCCTCCGCGACTCAGACGGGGCCGCACCGTTGATTGATGCGGTGGTGGTGGGGCTGCGGGGGGAGAGGAGTGCCGGTATTGCGAGGCGCCGCTCTCCCTACCCTCCGCAGCCGAATCTTGGTTGGCGGCGGAGCCATAGACCAGATCCGCCGCTGGGGTCAGGAAGTCTGGTGCTTCTGAGTGCTAGTTTTTCCTGGCCCCATGGCCTCCGCGTATCGGACTCGGGGGGGTCCGATACGCAGGTGGAGTTGGAGGCCGTGTGGGGGGGTAGTACAACATCTCACTACCCCGTGCAGGAGACGAGGCCTGGACAGACCGGGCCAGCACTAGTGTGGGGCTGCGGAAGAATTTGGATTCCCGCGGCCCCGCGCTCACGTGCGAGGAGGCATCGTGGGGTTTTAGCCGGTAGGAGTCCGGCATAACCTTCCGGTTGCCCCCGCAGCCGGAGGTATCCATGAGGATTTCCCCACGTAAAAAAAAAAAAAAAAAAAAAGGTTAGGTTAGGTTAGGTTAGGTTAGGTTAGGTTCCCGTGTGGAGTTGCCAGAGCTCCCATCGGGCGCGTCCCCAGGTGG
This sequence comes from Parnassius glacialis, assembly GCA_033319125.1. Lineage (NCBI taxonomy): Eukaryota > Metazoa > Arthropoda > Insecta > Lepidoptera > Papilionidae > Parnassius > Parnassius glacialis. The sequence goes on along the minus strand of JAVANC010000005.1, from coordinate 43,788 downwards.
CGGATAGGGGAACGCCGCTCAGATATGGGTGGTTGCGGGAAACCGTCGCGGACCAAAACTGGCTGGGTGAAGGCTTGTCTGGATAGTGGAGGGCCTATTAGTTGCTTCCTGTATCCTCTCCGTTGAGAGGAACAGAGAATGCGACATGCGCGGTGAGGTGCCAGGTGCACTCGGCTTTTGCCGACGCCGGGCAACCCGTAATTGCGGGATTTTCAGGGACCACACCCTGTAAAAAAGGAAACCGAATGGGCTCAGTGTTCCCTCACCCGGTCACTGGGCAGGCATGGGAAGAACCCGTATCGACCCTGCCACCGTTCGAACCTCGGAATCCCTCTGGCGTGTCGTGGATCACGTCTCGCGGCGCCTTTGGGGCCGAGGGCTCTTGGCTTTACCGCCTGGAGTCGCGAGGATGATAACCTCTTTAAAAAATCACCCGAAGCTCAAGCGTGGCACGCCGTGAGGAGCTGCATGGCTGATGGGTAAATGTTCAGTCGTTAGCGTTGCCCCCGTCGGGGTACCGGCCGACACCCTTGACGGGTTACACATAGGCTTATCCGGGCACAGGAGGCGCTGCTCGGATGGACTGCTATTTCCTCCACACTCGTGGGATAAAACATGGATAAATATAAATATAATAAAAAGGTAGAGGTTGAAAAAGAGGCAGGATCAGACACTGGAAGCGGTGGAAATCGGTCGCGTGGGACGTCTTCCGCTAGGAAACGTCCAGTGTGCCGGTCTTCAGAAGAGGAAGGCCTGCCGGCCCCCAAGTTGCCGACTTCGGTGAGGGGTCGGCAGGCATCGAGAGGGGCGAGTGCTTCGCAGCCGCCGAGGGATAAGCACGGACGGTTCGTGTGCTCCAATACCTCAGCGGCTAGTGAAGCAGAAAGTGACATGGGGTTCACTACGGAGGACCCTGGCGATGGCGGTGAAAGCTGTGCCTCGCTGGGGAGTTCAAAGGCGGAGCTCAACGCCGCCAAGAGGGAGCAGCGCAAAGCCGTCGCGGCCGACGAAGTGTCGGAAATGGCCCGACGTGCTCGCGAGCGACGAGCTGCTCTTGCGGCGGAAGGGGGAGAGCCATCTGCGGTGGCCTTAAGCCAGCTGGCTCTGGATGGGGTGGACTTAGTCCTGAAGGTTGCCACCAAGTCCGGCAGCCTAAAGGGCACGTTCACCCGTGGCTTAAAGGAGGCTGCCGCGGATATTAGGGAGGCGGTTGGCATCCTCCTCAACAGGACGGCCTCTGACGAGGTCGCAAAGCTACAGGAGGAAAACAGCCGCCTCAGAAATGACTTAGAGGACCTCCGGCGGCAAGTCGCTGCGCTGAGCGAAGAGCAGCAGCGACGCACGTCCTCCGATGCCGCACCTGTAGTGGCCCCGACTCCCGCACCGCAACCGGCAAGCCCTCGTACCGACGAAGAGGTTGAGCGCATTGTCCGGACCTGCATGCTCCAGTGCGGGAGCATGGTTAACGCTCGGCTGGAGGCGATTTCACGGCGTCTCCCGGCGGAAATCCTCCGTCCGCCTTTGGCGGCGGACACACGGAGAACTGAGGAGTCGCCGAGACTTGCGCCTCAAAAGGGGAAGCCCGCGGAGGGTAAGAAAAAGCCCGCGGAGGGAGCTCCTTCGAGCGAGCAGCCCACGACTGTCGGGTCTAAGGGTGAGACCTGGGCAAAAGTCGTGGGCCGCAAGAAGGCCCGCAAAGCCGCCAAGAAGGCCGCAGCAGCTGCATGCGCCCCAGGTGGAACCGCAAAGACGGCTCCTAAACCTGCGCGGCGGACTGCCAAAGGAGGTCGCAAGAGACCGGCTGTGCATGTTCCGCGGTCCAATGCTGTAACGCTAACGTTGCAGCCCGGAGCTGTGGAACGTGGCGTGACTTACCAGTCGGTCATCGCCGAGGCCAAGGCCAAGATCAAATTATCTGATCTTGGCCTTCAGTCCGTCACCCTTAGGCAGGCTGCCACGGGTGCACGACTGTTCGAGGTGGCTGGTACAGTGAGCGGCAGTGCCGAAAAGGCGGACGCACTGGCCGCCAAGATGAGGGAGGTCCTCAACCCTGCGGACGTCCGGGTCTCCAGACCAATGAAAACCGCAGAGGTGCGGATTACTGGCCTGGACGACTCCGTGACCTCTGAGGAGGTGGTGGCGGCCGTTGCTAGAAGCGGAGAGTGTCCGCCAGACAAGGTGCGGGCTGGCGATATACGCACCGACGCCACCGGACTCGGCGCGGTCTGGGTTCGGTGCCCTGTGGCGTCGGCAAAGAAGATCGCCGACAGCGGCAGATTGCTGGTAGGCTGGGTGGCGGCAAGGACCAAGCTTCTTCAGCCCCGGGCTTTGCAGTGCTTCCGGTGCCTGGAAAAAGGGCACGTCCGGGCGAAGTGCACCGCCGAGGTTGACCGTAGTGACCTCTGTTATCGCTGCGGCCAGCCTGGCCACAAGGCGGCCCTGTGCACCGCTGCGTTCAACTGCAGCCTTTGTTCTGCTGCGGGAAGGCCAGCGGAACACAGAGTAGGCGGAGGGGCCTGTGGGGCGCCTACCAGCAAGAAAAAGGAAAAGAAGAGGAGCACTAAGCCTGCCGGGTTAACCTCGCTGCCCCCGCAGGCTAGCAGCTCCGCGGCCGACTCCCGGCCCAGGACCGTTGCCGAGGGGATGGAAATTCAATAATGGCACAATTACATTCTCTCCATTTTCTCCAGGGCAACATCAACCACTGTGCCAGAGCTCAGGATCTCCTACTCCAGAGCATGGCAGAGTGGTCGATTCACGTGGCTGTGGTCGCCGAACCGTACTTCATTCCCGCCCGTGACAACTGGTTGGGATGCGCTGACGGTTTGGTGGCCATTATTGGCGAGACTCTGATCAACCCGTCTCGGGGCCGCGGCTGGGTTGCTGCGGTCTCGGGCGGCATCGTTATTGTAGGGGCGTATTTCTCCCCCAACAAGAGTCTCGCCGACTTTGAGGGTTTCCTTGTCGAGTTGGGCGCCGTCGTAGGCCGCTATCACCCTCGTCCCGTTCTGGTGCTCGGGGATCTCAACGCCAAGTCATCGGCGTGGGGATCTCCGGTCACTGACCCTCGGGGCGAGGTGCTAGAAGAGTGGACGGTGACGACTGGTCTGGTCGTCCTGAATCGGGGTTCGGAATACACGTGCGTGCGGCAGCGGGGTGGGTCGATAGTGGACGTCTCGTTTGCTAGCCCCTCTGTCGCCAGCCGAGTCCGCGACTGGCGAGTCGCCGCAGAGGTGGAGACGCTGTCGGACCATCGATATATCCGGTTCGACGTCTCTGCCCAGACTGCGAGCGGCCGCCATCCAACAACCCCGATTAACGACGGCCCGCGTTGGGCGCTTAAACGCATCGACAGGGAACTACTCGAGGAAGCTGCCTTAGTCCAGTCCTGGATCTGGGAGTCGACGACGGACGGCCCCGTCGACGTCGAAGCGGTGGCGCAATGGTTTCGCGGGGCGATGACGCAGATCTGCGACGCGTCCATGCCCCGTGTCCGCCAACGGTCCGCAAAGCGCCAGATGTACTGGTGGACCGCTGAGATCGCACAATTGCGCATAGCGTGCGTTGCGGCTCGTCGCCGGTACACCCGATACCGGAGGCGGCGTCGACGGGATTCGGCCGAGGAGGACGCGCTGTATGAGGTGTACCGCGCGTCTAAGGAGACTCTGTGGCTGGCCATCGGCGACTCAAAGTCGCGTGCCAGGGAAGAGCTGCTGGGGTCCCTAGATCGGGATCCGTGGGGGCGCCCCTACCGTTGGGTACGGGGCAAGTTGCGTCCCTGGGCGCCTCCACTAACACAAGCGATGCAACCCCAGTTGCTAGAGGCGGTGGTATCGGCTCTCTTCCCTGAGCGAGTGGGACACGTTCCCCCGGCGATGGCTTCGCCCTCAGCCACAGACTCTCCAGAAGAGGAGAGCACCGAAGTCCCCGAGGTAACGCAAGCAGAGACCGCCGTGTCGCGACTCCGGGCTAAGAACACAGCGCCCGGACCCGACGGAGTTCCTGGTCGAGCTCTCGTCCTGGCTCTGAAGGAGCTAGAGCCCCAGCTGAGGGGGCTCTTCACGGCATGTCTCGAGCAGGGTCAGTTTCCCAGTGTGTGGAAGAAGGGGAGGCTGGTCCTGCTCAGGAAGGAGGGGCGCCCCGCGGACTCACCGTCTGCGTACCGGCCCATAGTGCTGCTCGACGAGGCGGGCAAACTTTTTGAGCGAATCATCGCAGATCGCCTCGTCAGCCACTTGTGCAGAGAGGGGCCGGACTTGGACGAGAACCAGTTTGGTTTTCGTCGCGGGCGTTCCACCATAGACGCTATTACGCGCGTGAGGGCCCTGGCGGAGGAGACAGTGTCCCGGGGTGGGGTGGTGCTGGCGGTGTCTTTAGACATATCCAACGCCTTCAACACCCTACCCTGGAGTTGTATCCGGGAGGCGCTGAATTACCATCGCGTGCCTCCCTACCTCCGCCGCACAATAGGGGCTTACCTTGAGGAGAGATGCGTTACGTATCGGGGACGTGACGGCGCAGGTCGGCGCGTCATGTCGTGCGGTGTTCCACAGGGATCGGTCTTGGGACCTCTTCTGTGGAACATCGGCTATGACTGGGTGCTGAGAGGTGAACTCCCGTCGGGCGCCGACTTGACGTGTTATGCGGACGACACGCTCGTCACTGCCCGGGGGAGCTCGCACAGGGAAGCAGCGTTGATTGCCACGGCTGCGGTGTCACGAGTGGTGAACCGCATCCGGCACCTGGGCCTGAAGGTGGCCCTAAACAAGTCAGAGGCCATGGTGTTCCATGGCCCTCGACGCGCCCCGCCGTCGGGATCACACATCGTGGTCAACGGGGCCCGGATAGCTGTCGAGTCCACCATGAAGTATCTAGGATTGGTGCTCGACAGCCGATGGGAATTCGGACCCCACTTCCGGCGGCTGGCGCCCAAGCTGATGGGTGCAGCGGGCGCGCTGTCAACGTTGCTTCCCAACTTGGGGGGCCCGAGCGCCGCCTGTAGGCGGTTGTACGTGGGAATCGTGCGGTCCATGGCCCTGTATGGGGCCCCTGTGTGGGCGATGGACATGACGGCCAGCACTATCGCCATTCTGCGCAAACCGCAGAGGGCGATGGCCGTCAGAGTCGTCCGCGGGTATCGCACGATTTCCTACGAGGCGGCTTGCGTCCTGGCCGGATCCCCGCCCTGGGACCTAGAGGCGAAAGTACTCGCGTCATTATATCGATGGCGCGAGGAAGAGCGGGCACGGGGCTCGAGGCCGGTGCAGCGGCAGATCGCGCTGCGCCGAGAGGAGCTCCGTCAGGTCTTGGTGGCGGAATGGCGGCAAAGGCTTCTGCGCCCTACCGCCGGCCTCGCTACCGTCGAGGCGATCCGGCCAGTACTCGACGACTGGCTCGGGAGAAGGCACGGCTCCCTGTCGTTTAGGGTGACGCAGGTGCTGTCGGGGCATGGCTGCTTCGGCAAGTACCTGTGCCGCATAGACAGGGAGCCGGACGCTCGGTGCCACCACTGCGTCCATTGCGGGGAGGACACGGCGCAACACACGCTCGCTGAGTGCGTAGCTTGGGAGGAGCAGCGCCGTGTCCTCACAAATAAAGTAGGAGGCGATCTGTCGCTGCCGGCCTTAGTGCGGAAGATGGTCGGTAGCGCAGAGTCGTGGGACGCGGTGGTGTCCTTCTGCGAGGACGTGATGTCGCAGAAGGAAACTGCGGAACGGGAAAGGGAGATCTCGACTCCCTTCCCCGGCCGCAGAAGGCGCACCGGGCGCAGGAGAAGGGCGGACAACGCCCTTTTCCGGCCCCCATAAATGGGTCCAGGGGCGAGGGACTTGGGGAAGCCCCCGCCACCCCTATTCGATGGACCCGAGGCGGAGGCGCGCGTGGGTGTCGGCGCGCGCCCCTGAGGCGATACACGGGGTAGTTAAACACCTCACTACCCCGTGCAGGAGACGAGGCCCGGACAGACCGGGCCAGCACTAGTGTGGGGCTGCGGAAGAATTTGGATTCCCGCGGCCCCACGCGCACGTGCGAGGAGACACCGGGGTGGTTTTAGCCGGTAAGAGTCCGGCACGCCCCTCCGCCTTTCCCCAGGCGGAGGTAGTCCATGAGGATTTCCCCCCGTAAAAAAAAAAAAAAAAAAAAAAAAAAAAAAAAAAAAAAAAAAAAAAAAAAGGTTAGGTTAGGTTAGGTTAGGTTAGGTTAGGTTAGGTTAGGTTAGGTTAGGTTAGGTTCCCCCCCGAACGGGTTCCCGCCTTGTCGTGGCGGGGGGGCTTAGTAGCCGTGGCTTGGTCAACCGCGGTGAACAAAGAGGAACCCCTTGGCTGGCCCGTGGTGTAGGGCCGGCCCGAGGTGGCCACTCTGAGTGGGCTTGGGAAGCCCACTTTGGATGTGTGTCGGGGGGCTGCGGTGAGAGGGGAGTCCGCACCCTCTATCGCTGCAGCCGAGGTGGAGTCGCGGAGGAAGAGGAGTGCTGGTATGGCGATGCGCCACTCGCCCTATCCTCCGCGACTCAGACGGGGCCGCACCGTTCATTGATGCGGTGGTGGTGGGGCTGCGGGGGGAGAGGAGTGCCGGTATTGCGAGGCGCCGCTCTCCCTACCCTCAGCAGCCGAATCTTGGTTGGCGGCGGAGCCATAGACCAGATCCGCCGCTGGGGTCAGGAAGGCTGGTGCTTCTGAGTGCTTGTTTTTCCTGGCCCCATGGCCTCCGCGTATCGGACTCGGGGAGGTCCGATACGCAGGTGGAGTTGGAGGCCGTGGAGGGGGGTAGCTGACCACCTCGTTACCCCGTATAAGAGACGAGGCCCGGACAGACCGGGCCAGCACTAGTGCGGGGCTGCGGAAGAATTTGGATTCCCGCGGCCCCGCGCGCACGTGCGAGGAGGCACCGTGGGGTTTTAGCCGGTAGGAGTCCGGCATAACCTTCCGGTTGTCCCCGCAGCCGGAGGTATCCATGAGGATTTCCCCACGGAAAAAAAAAAAAAAAAAAAAAAAAAAAAAGGTTAGGTTAGGTTAGGTTAGGTTAGGTTAGGTTAGGTTAGGTTAGGTTAGGTTCCCCCCCGAACGGGTTCCCGCCTTGTCGTGGCGGGGGGGCTTAGTAGCCGCGGCTTGGTCAACCGCGGTGAACGAAGAGGAACCCCTTGGCTGGCCCGAGGTGTAGGGCCGGCCCGAGGTGGCCACTCCGAGTGGGCTTGGGAAGCCCACTTCGGATGTGTGTCGGGGGGCTGCGGTGAGAGGGGAGTCCGCACCCTCTACCGCTGCAGCCGAGGTGGAGTCGCGGAGGAAGAGGAGTGCTGGTATGGCGATGCGCCACTCGCCCTATCCTCCGCGACTCAGACGGGGCCGCACCGTTAATTGATGCGGTGGTGGTGGGGCTGCGGGGGGAGAGGAGTGCCGGTATTGCGAGGCGCCGCTCTCCCTACCCTCCGCAGCCGAATCTTGGTTGGCGGCGGAGCCCGAGACCAGATCCGCCGCTGGGGTCAGGAAGGCTGGTGCTCCTGAGTGCTAGTTTTTCCTGGCCCCATGGCCTTCGCGCATCGGACACGGGGGCGTCCGTTGCGTATGTGAAATTGGAGGCCGAGGAGGAGGGCGCGCCATGTGTTCTGGTGCGCCTTACCGGAGAAGGAGATGGGGGAGGAGTGTTCCTCTCCCGAGGAGGGGCCGCCATGGGGCGGCCAGCGCAGGTGGGGCCGCGGAAGTGTGCGAAAGCGTTCCCGTGGCCCTGCCAATATGCGACTAGGGTGGAACACCATGGGGTTTTAGTCGGTGCGAGTCCGACATAACCCGTCCTTGCCCCCGCGAGGCGGGTATGCGTAGGCATTTCCCCATGTAAAAAAAAAAAAAAAAAAAAAAAGGTTAGGTTAGGTTAGGTTAGGTTAGGTTAGGTTAGGTTAGGTTAGGTTAGGTTAGGTTAGGTTAGGTTAGGTTAGGTTAGGTTAGGTTAGGTTAGGTTAGGTTAGGTTAGGTTAGGTTAGGTTAGGTTTTTTTTTTTTTTTTTTTTTTTTTTCCCTTCCTTTTTTTTTTTTTTTTACGTTAGTCGTGGTTTACGAATCCAAACTGAAATTGCGAATGGTATACAATTTCGGTTTGGGAATAGTCATTTGCGTTATGCCTGTGTACTGTTTTTGATCTAAGTTGTTCGGATTTTGATGTTAAATCTTTTAGACTTTACTAAAAATAAATATTAAGAGAACAGAGTATGCGATTTCTAAGCAAAAGTTAATTAGGAAATTATTCAGTTACAGTTTAATTGTACTTAGTGTGTCCTTTGATAGATAAATAAACTCTTATGTTCCATTGCTGTTAAAGTGTTTTAGGTTGTTGACGATATTTTTTATATGTTTTGTAAATGATGTAATGATGGTTTCTTTTGTGATAACTTCTTCTAATTCGTACGGATTAATTTTAAGTACTGATGATGCAAGTTCATGATTAATTCTTGTTTGGCTGAATTTGGGACATTCTATAATGAGGTGTTTGATTGACTGCGCAGTTGTATTATCACAAGGGCATCTGTCATTGTCAATTATTTTAAATCTACATAAGTACTCTTTATGATATCCATGATTCGTTAAAATTTGAGTAATATGGAAGTTTGGTCTTAGATTTTTTAGTAGTTTTTGAAGGGATTCATGTGTCGGGCACCATTGCTTCGTATATTTGCAATTGTTTATGTCCGTATATAAGTCGTGAGCTGCTTGTTGGCTTTCTTTGTTGGCAATACTCTTGATAAAACTTAGAGGAAACTTGGCGTAATCCGGTTTTGTATGTTTGTTTGCAGCTGATTTAGCTGCCGCGTCAGCTTCTTCATTCCCAGTAATGCCAGAATGCCCTCTGACCCACGTGAAGTTGATTGAACTTTTTAGTTCTATGGCTTTATATACTAATTGCTTGATATCATTTGCGAGACAGTTTCGGCTGTTACGGTTGCAGATTTCTATAAGACTAGACTGGCTATCAGATACTATTAAAGTGTTCCTAATATTATTGCTAAGCGTCCAATTGCAGGCTTTGCTAATCGCAAAAAGCTCGGCTTGAAATACTGAACAAGAGCTATGTAGTTTGAATTTTTTAACTATTTTTTGATTATTTGGGGTATAAATTACAAAAGCTGCACCTACTTTATTATCATATTTACTTCCGTCAGTGTAGATTATATAGGTATCCGGTTGTTTTAAACCTAATATTTCCTCTGAGTTTTCGACTGTTTTGTAATTTATTTTTATTCTGTTTGCAGGATGGAGGAGTGTTGATGGATTTGCTGGTCTGTCAAGTGAAATGTTTGGTAAGTGTTTTGAAAATCCTGAAATTCTTACGTTTTCTATTTCTGCCATTTCTAATATTTTTGCAGGTAACGGTGTTAGATTTGCTAAGGAGATAGATGCAGCAGTGCTTACAGTGCGGAAGCCACGAATCATTTTGATTGCAAACCCTCTTTGAAGAGACATAAGTTTTTTCCTAACAAACACGTAACTCACCGCCTTATACCAAATACTGGAAGCATAACATATTAGTGGTTCAATTACTTGTCTGTAAATTATTTCAATATTTTCTGGTTTAATTCCCCAAGTGGGCCTAACAAATCGTATAAGTTTTCTATATATTTTTTGTGCTCGGTCGATTATATATTCTACATGTTGTGTGAAATTAAGTTTTTTGTCTATTATGACGCCTAGCAATTTAATCTTACTGTCAAAGCTAAGCGTATGACTTCCTATTTTTATAATGCATTTTTCGGATTTTTTAGTAAAGGCTATAGCTTGTGTTTTATGAGGACCAAACGATAATTTAGCATTTGATCCCCATTTAGTTATTAATTCTAAAGCAAAGTTGGCTTTCTTCTGTAACAAATTTAAGTCCTTATCATGGACGATGAGAGTCACATCGTCCGCAAAAGCTTGGATGTGGCATCCTTTTGGAAGCTCTATTTCCAGGAGTTCGTCTATGATTAGATTCCAGCATATCGGCCCACACACCGATCCCTGGATACAGCCTCGCGTTAAAGTTTTTCTAGCTGAGCTGTCGGCAAAGTCGATACGTGCTTCTCGATCCTCGAAATAGCTCTTCATTATTTCATATAAGTTACGAGGACACTTTATGTGATGCAGTCTTTTAAAAATAAGTGGCCACCAGGCGTTATTAAAAGCAGCTTGGATGTCTAACGATACAGCGATGACATGATCACCATTCATTTTTGATTGTTTAATTACTTCTATTGCTTTTTTAATTGCATTTACAGTGCTTGATTGCTCCTTGAACCCATATTGCTCGGGGCTTGCAGATTTAGTTGTTGTTATGTGATGCGTTATTCTCTGAGTTATAAGTTTTTCTAATAATTTCCCGAAGACGTTTATTAATCCGATGGGGCGATAGGCAGAGGTATCATTATAATCCGTTTTGTTTATCTTGGGGATGATTTTTATGTATGCTTTTTTCCATGTCTTTGGGAAATATGTCAATTCTAGGCATCTATTCATTACTGATGTTATAATGGACGGGTACAATTTGGCGAACATAAGGCATATGTCAGATGTTAGGTGATCGGGCCCTGGTGACTTTTTGGAGTTCATTAATTGTAAGCAGTCCAAGACTTCTTCTGTTGTAAATAAACAATCGGATGGGGTCTTAGGAGTGGTACCCATTAATTTTCGCGCGGAGTGTTGATAGGTTGTGATATCAGAAGTGTCGTCTGGGCAGTATTCAGATAAGAACGCTTTGGCAGATTCAGTGCTATTTGAAGTGTAGGTTCCGTTTTGTAATTTAATCGTCATTGGTGGTTGGGTTAGGGGTTTAGTTTTTAGAAGTTTGTTGGTCAGTGACCATACATCATCTTTTCCCTGCTTATTGCAAAAGCTTTTAAAGTTTTCGATGGAAGCGTTGTTGAGAGCTTCGGAGTAGGCTTGTTTTAGTTTATTTCGTTCCTCTATTGCTTTTGATAGTGATTGATTCCGGCGCTTCAGTTGATGTATAGTGTGGTGTTTGCGAATTAATTCTTTTTTCATCGCGTCTAGCTCATCATTCCACCAGGGGTTTCGTGCTTCAGATCTGGAAGAGCGGGGTAAGACCTTTTCGCACGCATTTTGTATGGCAGATGTCATATTTCGTATAAAATTTTCTAGCTGTTCTTTGTTGAATTGGCTTATATCACCTGTTGGAAGATTTTTATTTATTTCATTAGAAAATTTGTCTGCCAAATCATCCCATTTGACGCGAGTCGTATTGTATCTGAACGTCGAGAGTTTCTTGTCCTTTTTCATATTGCTTTGATCCAGTAAAAGTCTAAATTCTATGCCATTGTGATCGGAGGAAGGACACACATTCAAATTAACCCTCCATTCCGTGACATAGTTAACAAGAGCATTGCTGACCAATGTAAGGTCGATTATTGATTCCCGTCTTATTCCATGTGTGATCGTTTCAAAGGTTGGTGTGTTACCTATATTGCATAAATTTAAATCGTTCAAGTGTATGAGGTTAGCAATTTTGTTTCCTCTTTTATTATTAGAATTGGAATTCCATAGCGTATGCCATCCGTTAAAGTCTCCTCCGATAACATGTCGTGCATCTTGAGTGTTCTGAATGAATAAAATAAGCTGATCTAGAGTGTTATATTCATCATTTTTGGGTTCAATATAAACACTAGTCAAAAATATTCTTTTCCCGCTTTTATTAATTTCTACAATTGATAAGTTAGAAGTTGAGTATTTCGAAATTCCAATAGTACTAAAAGTATTTTCTTTGATCATTATGCATGCTTTGACTGGACGATTCGATTGAAACTGATAAGATATATACCCGTCAAGTTTTTTCATTACGTTGTTATTACCCAAATATGGTTCATTTAAAAGTGCGACATGTACATCATTTTCTTTCAAAAATAAGTTAAGTTCGTGTTGAGCCTTATTGCATCTTCCAAGATTGCATTGAATAAATTTAAATTCTTTACTTATTTTACCACATTCCTTAGATTTATTGTTAATTGATTTAGATTTAATTATGCGAGAGACACGTTGAGTTGGTTTCACATTGGGTTCAATATCCATAATCGGTTCGTTGAATAGCTCGATTAATCATAATACAGACAGTGGGGCATGAGTTAGATGTAGCGGAATGTTTAGTGTCTCTACTGGTTTTAAATTTGTTATTGTGTGCAACACAATTGTAGCAGCATAGTTTACTTTGGTCACGTTTGAAAGTGCAGTTAGTATATTTGTGTGACAGCGATGCACAATGAGAGCAAGGTTCGACCTCAGATGTGCAGAAATTTTTTGTGTGTCCGAATTGAAGACATTTAAAGCACTGGATGTGAGTTGAAAATTCCTCTACGTGAATCTTTTGGTGGTCTAAGTTGACGCGTTCCATTTTAATTAATTTGTGCCATATTACTGGTGTAGTTAGTAATATAGCATTGTACAACTTATCGTTTTTATTTTTGCGTTTAAATCTGAGTACAAGATCAGATTCATTAGAGATTAGTTCGTTAATTGTTTCGTTCTGGCGTTTGAGTAAATCTATGAGCTCCTCTGCAGCAACATCTTTCGATATGCCTTTTAATTGGATCATTGGCCGCAACTTCTTTGCAATTTCTACGTTTATAATACCTTGATTCTTGTCAATATTATTAAGAACTTGATCTCTCTGCTCAGCTGTATCAAATTCTACTCGCAATTTTGTGTTTGATAAAGGCGTAACTTTTGATGGCGCAAACGTTGTATTTTTGAACGAAAAACTTTTCCTCCAAGTTTCTATAGTACCTTGTTTGGTTTCGGAATTAGATGTAATTATTAAAGCCGGTTTTGATTGAGGTTTTTCCTTTCCAATTGTAAAAGGGGTTGGTGCGGCTTTGGTAACTTGAGCATACGTTGGTCGTTTGAGCTCCTCCTTAAGATTAACGATTTCTTCCTTGATACACCCCTTAATGATAGTCTGAATTTCAGCAGTATCCATGCCGCAACCGCCAGCATCGATTCGTGCAGTTAACTGCATTATCTCATTTGCCATATTAATAATGCTATTTTTCCTTTCCGAGGTTACGCTTTTTCCGTTTTGGATAGCCGTGACTATATTTTTGGCAAGTTGGTGTATATTTTGGACTGCTGAGTTTTTGGTGCTTTCAGAATCAACAAACACTTCTGATTCAGACATGACGGATAACATATAATAAACTAAAAGTCGAAAATTCTATAAAAATCACAAAATTTTTTAATCAAAATATATTATTCCGGCAGAAGTTACGTAAGTAAACGAGAACAGGAGGGTGGGAGGGCGATTTTTCGCTTTAATCGGTATTTTCTGTTTCAGATATCACCGGGGACGATGATTGTGGAGCAAGGGGGAGTAGATGGAGAGAAAATTTGGAAGAAAAATGAAGATTTGAGAAAATTTGAAAATTAATTAAAATTACGTTAAGAAAAATACAAATATTGTGTTTTAAAACTAGAAATTGGCTAAAAATTGCCTGAAATTACTTATAATATATTAGAATTAATTAAAACCTAAAAGTTAAGACCTAAATTATTATTGTGGGATACGAATTAACAAAGATATTAAGATTTTACGTTATGGTTAGGTTAGGTTAGGTTAGGTTAGGTTAGGTTAGGTTAGGTTAGGTTAGGTTAGGTTAGGTTAGGTTAGGTTAGGTTAGGTTAGGTTAGGTTAGGTTAGGTTAGGTTAGGTTAGGTTTTTTTTTTTTTTTTTTTTTTTTTTTTTTTTTTTTATTCTAGTTCCCCTGATATGTGTAGGTCAGGGACTTTTTTCATCTTTTAGGTGTGTCTTTTTTCACCTCTGTTATTTTCTTTCTTTCTTTATTTTATTTTTTTTTTTTGAGATTTTTATGCTTACATTCCTTATTTCTATATTACTTATGTTCTTATTTCTATTAATTTCGGAGCTGTTTACATCATATACTTATATTATATTTTGTTACAGCGTCCATTTTCTTAGTAACTATTTATTTCTATTTATTACACTTCTTGTTATATGCTTACAGTATTTTATGAACCTATTTCTAATATACTTATTACTAATTATTTTATTTACATTTTCTTCACTTATTTTTATTCCTAATTCTATTTCTATTTCATTTCTCTCTTTTCCATATATTGGACATTCTGTCAGTATGTGTACTATATTTTTATTTTTTACAGGGTCGCAGGCACATGCCGGGCTCTCCTTACACTTGAATTTAAACAAATATTCGGAGAACCCGCCGTGTCCTGTCATGACCTGAACTAATATAGGATCCATTTCTATTTTCTTAATTATTGGATATGCAGCAATGGCATCCGGAAAGAATGTTTTAGTGGTTGAGGCTGTTTCTCCAATTTTATAACGCCGGTTCCATTCATCAAGCGATTTCATTCGAATATTTCGCTTGATGAATGATATCGGACATTTCCCATATACAGGTTTAGTTTTTATTTTTAGGGCGGCTTCTTTGGCTAGATGGTCTGCTCTCTCGTTTCCCTCCAACCCTGCGTGGGCTTTGATCCAAAATAAGTTTAATATTTTGCCTTGTTTATTTAATTTATAGATATTATTTCTTATCTCCACTGCTAGGGGGTGGAGGGAAACGTCTTGGACAATTGTTTGTAGAGCAGACCTCGAGTCGCTGTATATACTGCAGTTTTGTGCTGAAGCCATGAGTGCATACTTGGTTGCTTCCAGGATGGCTAGCAACTCTGCCTGGTAGACGGTGCAAAAATTTTCCAGTTTCAGTTTCCGGGTATTTGTCTCCGCAGCGTTATTCCATATGGATAACGCCGCGCCGACTTTCCCCTCTATCCTACTCCCGTCTGTGTATATTTTCAATCCGTTGTTATCATTCTGGTCCATTTGTGCACCGTCTTCCAGGCATGTAAATTCCAAACCGGGCTGGTCCGCGGGATGTGTGGTCTTTGAATATTCAATTTTGGCTTCTACATCCCGATCTCCTACCACTCGCCGGGAGAAGCCTTTCTTTATTTCATAAAGGAGGGCCGCTTCCTGGACCCTTAAGTCCAATGGAAGCAACCCGGCGAGTAGTAGTGCCGAGTGTAGAGAGACTGTCCTGTAAGATTTTATAACTTTCTGCACAAACCCGCGCTGTACCCTATCCAGTTGTTTTTTGACTTTATGTTTATTGGCTGCTGATGCCCATGCACTGGCCGCATACAGAACTATTGGCTCAACTACTGCAATATAGATGGTCCTAATGATCTCCGGGTTCAGGCCCCAATGTACCTTTGCAGCTCTCGACAGTTGACGATATATGTTCTGAACTTTACAACAAGTTCTCTCGATGTGTGTATTGAAGGTAAGCTTATCATCAACTGTGAGGCCGAGTATTTTGATTTCTTTGGAGAGCTCAATGTCTTCCCCGCCCATCTCCAGACGTGGCGAGTCATACTTCAGCTTATTTGTTACGACCATTGCTTTTGTTTTGTGTGGCGCAAAATTAAGCTTATTACCGACTCCCCACCTCCGGACATGTTCGAGAACTTCATTGGCCTGCTCCTGCACCTGTTGTGCCGTATCCCCGGAGAACATCAGGACCACGTCATCCGCGAAGGCCTGGCAGTGGGACCCTTTTGTACTTAACTCCTTCAGGAGTGGATCCAGAAGTAAATTCCAGAAAATTGGACCCCCGATCGAGCCTTGCACACACCCTTTAGTGGTCTTTCTTACGCATTCGGCCCCGGCATATCTGAGGCACACCGTTCTATCTTTAAGATAGCTATCTACTACCCGCCTCAGATTTACCGGACACCCAATCTCCGCGAGCCTACACCGTATCGCCGGCCACCACGCATTATCGAAGGCTCCCTCTATGTCCAATGATATAAGCAGAATCAACTTTCTGTCTTTCAGTTTGGTCTTAATAAACTGCATCATGTCATAGAGGGAGTCCTCCGTGCTGCGTTGCGGCATAAACCCATATTGCTTCTGGCTTATCTTCGGCACGATGTGCCACTTTATCCTGCGAATTAGCATTTTTTCGTAAATTTTCCCCAGTACAGGCAAAAGCCCAATCGGCCTGTAGGACTTAGGGTGTGTGTAATCCCCCTTACCAGGCTTTCTCAATACAACAACTGCGGCCCTCTTCCATTTGATGGGAAAATATGCAAGACTGAGGCACTTATTTATTAGTGCCAGGAACAATGCTAAACCCAAGGTGACGACTACTTCGCAAACGTCCGATGTTAAACCATCGTCACCGGGTGCCTTTTTAGGACTAAAACTGGACACGGCCCACATTAGTTCTTCTTTTGTAAATGGTGGGTCACATGGACTATCATGTGACCCTTCGTTTACAGTTTCTGCTGTAACTCTTGTTCGCATGTGTACCGTGTCGTCGTTCTCAGTACTATCTTCCGGATAAAAAGTTTCTGCAAGTATCCTGGCCGATGCCTCACCGTCGAGCGTCTCCCCGTCCTGCATAAGTGGAGTATCCTCATGTCGATTCAATGTGCGGCTTATAACCCTATATATACCGTCCCACATTGTTTCTCGGTCTTGCTTACAACAGAAGTCCTTCCAGCTGGTGGTCTGAGCTCTTTTTACTTCGTGTTGGTATTCATCTTTTGCTTTTTTATACTGCTCGACAACCCACCCGCGACGGACTGGTGCTGCGTATGAAATACGGCGCTTCAACCTGGAGACCTCCTTTTTACGTACTGTCAGCTCGTGGGTCCACCAGGGCAGTCCCATTTGTTTTTTGGTTTTTATTTTTGGAATAGTGCTTTCGCATGCTTCTATTACTGAATTTGTGTAATGTTCTGTTTTTATTTCTAATTCATCTGTTGTTACTATTTTATTTATTTCTTCTTTATTTATTCTTTTTTCCTTCCAAATCTGGACGAGTTTCTCACGAAACTCGCCCCAATTCGCCTTCTTGGTGTTGTATTTTCTTGTTATTCTTTTTATATTAGTTCCTGTTGATTTTCCTAGATTGATGTCAAATAGGATTGCCCTGTGGTCCGAACTGGTTATTTCGTCGGATAGTCTCCAGTCGTCCACCCTCCCGAGTAGGCTAGTCGAGCAGGTAGTTATATCCACGCAGCTGGAGAACCTCTTTCCGCCTCTATATGTGTCAAAAGTAGGCTCAGCCCCCTGTTAAGAATATGGAGTTCTAGTTGGTCAAGCTTTGCGGCGACCTCTGTTCCTCTGCTGTCTGTTCTCCGGCTTCCCCACCAGGTGTTCCAAGCATTTACGTCCCCACCGAGTATCACGTGTCTTGTCCGTAGACCCACCACGGCCGCATCGATCTTTTCTAAATAAGGGTCGATTGGTGTGTCGCCCTCTAGGTAGACGGACACCACCCCCAAGTCCCATGCCCCGGTGCTCAGCTTAGCGACTGCGATATTCTCTGTTGTTAGGCCGGGGCACTGGGTCATGTCGATGGCGTCATTGAATAGCACAATAGCTGCCTTGATCACTTTTTCAGTGTTCTGGCTTCTGTCGCTTTGTGCTATTCTCGTCCCCGAGTAACTCTTCATTCGACCAATTCGACCAATATAAGGCTCTTGAACTAGAGCGAAAGATATCCCTCGCTTGGTCGCCTCTGTTATTAATTCGGCCGTGGCTAGTTCGCACCTTTGTAGATTCGTCTGGACCACGTGATATCGGTGGGTACAGATGTTAGGTTCCGCGGTCGAGTTTGACTCAACTTTAGCAGTATGCTACGGTAGACCTGGCGAGTACTTCCCATTTTCTTCTTACTGGACAGTCTGGACTAAATGCATTATGGTCTTTTCGATCATGGTTAGCTTTGTTGCAATTTCTGCATTCTGGTGTTTCTCCAGACAGCCAATCAGCACACTCTGTTTTGAGGTGTGGGCCTCCGCAATGGCTGCAAACGTCGGTTGTTTCCGTACATATACGCTTGCTATGTCCATATCCAAGGCAACGCGAGCATTGAACTAAGGGGGACTGATCCATTACCCTTACCCGCTGTAAGTCAATGTGAATGACCTCAGCTTCAGTAAGACGGTTCCAAATCTGAGGCGAAACTCTCACCACAATGTGGGACGTATGCGGGTTTCTTGTTCTTTTCCGGTATTTGATCTCCATTCTATCATCTTTTTCTTGTATGTTCTTGAAGAGCTGTTTGTTTTGCGTTCTTATGGCTTTTACTATCTCTTCATCCGTATTGTATTGCATGACATCTCTCATGATAACAAGTGGATCCTTGTTTTTTATGTCATTCACATTAAGATCTTTCCCTGCCTGTTTTAATCTCTCCTTTACTCTATTTATTTCCTTTTCCGTTCGGCATCCCAATATTACTTTTCTATCCCTTGCCTTCCTGATTTTATCTATTTTCAACCCTTCTTCCTTGGCATTTATTGCGTTTCTTATCTTATCCATGACCTGATCACCGGTTTCTTTTTCGTCATTCGATGTGATCATTACCGAATGCATGGCCATGTTTTCTGAAGGCAAGGGTATAGGTAATGGTAAATCCCTTGGTGGCCCAGCCACTATGTTTGCATATGTTCCTCTATCTTCTCTTGTTTCCTGTTTCCTCATTTCTTCTCTTAATTTTTCCATCTCAATTTTACTTTCCTGTAACAGTTTGCCGTGTTCTTCCAATTTCTTCATTAATTGTTCTTCTTCTTTTCTTTTCCTATTTTCATCTTCTAATCCTTTTTTCTCCTGGTCTTTAGGCTTTTCTTCTTTCTCGGTGTTTTTGCCTGTTTCCGCCTCTTTCACTAGTTGATAGAGCCTCTCTATTGCCTGGGTTACTTCCGTTTTTATATCGGTCCTCAGGTTTCGAGAGTTACTCAAATGTAACTTAGCTTTATGGAGGCAGGCTCTAGCCTCAGATATCCGATCTGTAAATTTTGTGACAATTTTTGGAGAGCTTTCTGTGTTCTCAGCCGCTGGTTTTCGCGCTGTTACTCTAGCCTCCTGTGATGGAACAATCTTCTGCTTTGGACGAGCCACCGGGGCTACCTTTTTTGGCGAGATTTGTGTTGCAGTTTCTACATCTATTTTTCCCATCTCCCACTCACCAATACTTTTCCTTACACTAGGGACTTGCGATACACTATCGTTTTTAGGAGAAGGCCCAGCCTTCTCTCTCCTGCTTGGGGATCCCGGAGGACTCGTGTCCCTGGCACTATCCTCAGTCTTTTTAACGGGCGTACGAATGCCGAACATTTTCAGGGGAACGCGTCTTAGGTCTCAACAACCAATAAAACAAATTGTAAATATAAAAATAAAAAGTAAATTAAAATAAAATAATAAAACCAAATAAAGTAAAAACAAAAAAGTAAAAAGTAAAAAAGAGCAACGATACACAACAACAATTTATTATAGTCAAATTTTAATAAATTTTAAGGTTTGTAGAAGTTATAAAATCTTTTCAAAATTTTTGAAAATTTTTGAAAATTTTTGAAAAATTTTTTGAAGTTTGTTGAAGTTGCAGTATTTAAATTTTTCAATCGGCAAAACCACACAATGCCGCGTCACAATAATATTGTTATAGAAAATTTTTGCTCTATGTAGAGTCTCCACTCTATCTTCGTTAATATGTCATATTCATAGAGTACAATATAAATGTTGCAATAAGAAACGTTCAAAAATTTAATTTTTTTATAGTCTATAATGACTCTACCTAGAGTCTGTCTATGTCTCTATTACTATTTATTAATTTGTTTAGTTATTTATCAACTAACAAAAATTTTTTAAAAAATTTTTTAAGAAAACTTTTTCTTGCTCTACCTAGAGCTTACACTATTTTCTAGTCTTTATCTTATAAACTACACATTAGGTTGTATTATACGTTTATCTCACTTAATTTCTAAATATATTTGGGTCTGACACAAAATAATAAATTTTTACAAGGCTCTATGTAGAGTCAGTCTAATTCTAATTTCCTAGATCTATTTTTATATAATTATTTACAAAAAACCCCGTCAAAATCGGATCACTAGTTTCTTTAAAATTATAATTTAAAATTTTTCATCCCCCAGAGACTAAGTCCAGAAGTCAAGTTAGGGGTAGGGGGATGAAACTTAGTCAAAATGATCGGGGAGGGTCCGAAGACTATCCCTTTAGTGGATAGTGTGGGGGGCGGTTTGGGGGGGGGCCCCCGAAAAAATTGTCAGAATTGAGCTAGGAGGCTCCGTTCTCCTGAAAACTGAAAAACAAGTTTTTGTGCGGTTTGCAGGACCTCCCAGCTCACACAAATAAATTCGTATCTCTAAAAGTACTTGCTCTAAAATTCTGAAAAAATATGTTTTGGATAGCTTATTAAATAGGGAATATTACAGTAAATTTGGAAAAAATTTTTTCTTGGAAATTTTTGGAAATTTTTAATTTTGAAAATTGTGTTTCGAAAACCAACAACCGCAAAAAGGCTCTAAATCTTGTAATTATGTCGGGACAATTTTGAAAAAATTTTGGAATATAGTATGTATAATTACAAAATTTCTGACAATTTTTTCAGGAATGTCCCGAGGGTCCTTCAGCCACCACGTGTTTGGACCAAAATTTCAAGCTCACACAAATAAATTCGTATCTCTGAAAGCACTTGCTCTAAAATTCTGAAAAATATATTTTGGATAGCTTAGTAAATAGGGAATATTATAGTAAATTTGGAAAAAAATTTTTCTTGGAAATTTTTGGAAATTTTTAATTTTGAAAAATGAGTTATTAAAACCAAGAACCGCAAAAAGAGCCTAATCCGAAAATTAACAATAGGAAAATTTTGAAAAAATTTGGGATAATAATATTAAGTATTTCCTACCTTTGTGAATTTTTTCAGATTTTTCAGGCGCACTTTCAGGACACCACGTTAGGTTAGGTTAGGTTAGGTTAGGTTAGGTTAGGTTAGGTTAGGTTAGGTTAGGTTAGGTTAGGTTAGGTTAGGTTAGGTTAGGTTAGGTTAGGTTAGGTTAGGTTAGGTTAGGTTAGGTTAGGTTAGGTTAGGTTAGGTTAGGTTAGGTTAGGTTAGGTTAGGTTAGGTTAGGTTAGGTTAGGTTAGGTTAGGTTAGGTTAGGTTAGGTTAGGTTAGGTTAGGTTAGGTTAGGTTAGGTTAGGTTAGGTTAGGTTAGGTTAGGTTAGGTTAGGTTAGGTTTTTTTTTTTTTTTTTTTTTTTTAATATAAGACTTACTACTACTATTCTGCAGTACCCTTTTTTCTTCTTTTTTTTTTTTTTTTTTCTTTCCTCATACTTATCTTAATCTATTTTTTTTTTTTATATTTATATATATATATATATATATATTTTTTTTTTTTTTTTTTTTTTTTTTTTTTTTTTTTTATTATTATGGTTCCGTACTGCAGCCTTTTACAATAATTATTAATTAACCTACTTCGTATACATTGTTTTGTTAATATGTGGTTACAATCTTCTTGTAGTATTTGTAGCTTGTGACATACATTTATTGTTGTAGTTTATTATTTACGATAATATTACAATGTGGAATTATTTTGAAGGATCTATATTTTACATTTTATATCTATATATTACAATTTATTTACAGTTTTGTTACTGTCCTAGGCTGTATATATTTTTTCCAACTTTTTTTTTTTTTTTTTTTTAATTATAATTTATTTATTAGAATTTATTCATTTCTATTTTTATACACTATAATTTTGGCTATATACTACATATAATTCTAGTCTATTATAGTGCTTCCATTTTCCTTATTTATAGTTTTTAATACTAAGAGGGCGAAATTTAGAAATTTTGATCTGCAATCGTTATCCTCCATAATAGTACACAGATTCTGTTTAGAAATGGTCATTCCCATACTGCACTCACACTCGTATCTTTTCGTACAAAAACGCGGACAGTCTATAATAATGTGTAATACAGTTTGTTGCGCGTTGCCGTCGCATGTGCAGTATGGGGATGATGACAGCTTGAATCTGAAAAGATAGGCTTTGTTGCCGCCATGTCCTGTAAATAACTGTGTTATAATATTAGTAATTTTAATGTTCTTTAATATTTTATACGCGATTTTAATATTTGGGAAAAAGGTTTTCGTTGTTTCACTAGTCGCCGCCTCTTCATACTTGCGCTGCCATTTAAGCAAGGTGTTGTCTCTGGTGAGGTGCTTAGCGTAAGACAAAGGGAATAAATCATAAGCTGCTCTCTGCTTTTTATTGGTAGCGGCATATTTGGCAAGCTCATCTGCTCTTTCATTGCCCTTCAGTCCGCAATGAGCTTTTATCCAATAAAACTCAATTTTTCCGTCATGGCTTTCTATAGCACTTAAGTTAGATGATATTTCTGCGGCGATTGGATTTAGTGATGCCGGATTGCAGATAGTCATGATTGCTGATCTCGAATCACTGAGTATATTCGCCTTGTAACACTTCTTGTCAAGCATATATTTGACAGCTTTATGAATAGCCACTAATTCCGCTTGGTATACGCTACAGTATCTTTCTAGTGTACAAGTGATGTTCTTAATTTCGGTCTCATTTTTCCAGACTGATATGGCTGCTCCAACTCTGTTGTCTATTTTGCTTCCATCTGTGTAAATACTGGGCCAGTTATTGCAGATTTTATCAATATCTTCTTGATTAGTTATAAATTTATACTGTCTTTGTTTTCTTAGTGACGGGTGTGGTAGGTGGTAAGGGCTTATCTTTGTCTCTAAGTGTCTCCCTGGGAGTGACTCGATAGGCTTGCCTCGTTTTATCTCGTATATTTCTGCGTTTTCTTTGACACGTAAGGCTAGTGGAATTATTTTGGCTAGGAGCGCGCCAGATATCAATGAGATGGTTTTATGCCCTTTGCAGATACGAATACTGAACATCCGTGTGAGCCTATTAAGTATTCGTTGTACATATTTCTTATCCGTTGCATCTGCCCAGCAGCTGGCAGCATATAATACAGTAGGTTCGACCACTGCTAGGTAGATCGTTCTCACAATGTCAGAGTTTAATCCCCATTTTGCCCGTGCTGCCCTAGATACTGTCTTGTAAAGGCTTACTGCTTTGTTGCAGATATGGTCTAAATGAGGTTTGAAATTGAGATTTTTGTCTATAATTAGGCCTAGTACTTTCAGTTGATCATTATATGTTAATGTAACTTGGTCCATTAGTAATCTCGGGCAGTGGTATTTGAGCTTTTTAGTAATGATAGTTGTTTGCGTTTTGTGCGGGGCAAATTTAAGTTTGTATTTTTTCCCCCACTTTACTATTAATTTGAGCGCGTCGTTTATATCCTTTTCTATTTGTTGTCCATCTTTATTTGAGGCTACTATTAGGATATCATCAGCGAAGGCCTGGACTTGTACTGCAAGGTTTTTCGTCGCCTGAAGTAGGGAATCTAGTAGGATGTTCCATAACATGGGGCCGCATGTTGATCCTTGAATACATCCTTTATCAGTTGGTAAGGATACATTTTGGCCAGCATAGTTGAGACTAATTTTTCGATTTGACAGATAACTGGTGATTAGTTTTAGCATAGCTGTATCTACTTGTTTCGTTCTAAGTTGATTAATAATGGCGGGCCACCATGCGTTGTCAAATGCGCCCTCGATGTCCAATGACACCAGTATAACTATTTCCTTCTTGTGAAGTCCATTTCTAATGAGCGTCATGGTGTCATATAGCGTGTCCTCAGTACTTTTTTGTGGAGTGAATCCATATTGTCTCCTACTCAATTTTTTCTCTTTTCCTAATTGCCATTGTACCCTATTAGTGAAGAGTTTCTCTAAAACTTTGCCTAATACCGGTAACAAGCCAATGGGTCTGTAAGCCTTTGGTTGTGTGTAGTCTTCTTTATGAGGTTTAGGGATTACTTTAATAGTGGCTTTTTTCCAGTTGTCCGGAAAATATCCCAACTCCATGCATTTGTTATAGATGGTTCTTAAGACTTCTGGGTTATTATTATAGGCTTCCTGGCATATATCTGATGTCAGGCCGTCGTCCCCTGGTGCTTTCTTGGGTTCCATATTTTTGAATATTTGCTCTATTTCAACTCTGGTAAAAGATCTTTTAATATCAGTTGTTTGGCTATTTAATTGCACTATGAATTGTTTTGTTTCTGTCCTGATATCCCTTTGTTCTTCTGTGTCAGTACTTGTATTATCTTTTGGAAAGAATGTTTCAGCAAGAAGGGTCGCCGATTCCTTCTCTGTTAGAATGTCTCCATTTTGGTTCCGTAATAACTTGTCTTCCTCTCTGTTTGAGCAAATTTTTAGTATTCGATATGTGCATTGCCATATACTTTCTTTTTGTTCTTTCGTACATAGATCTTTCCAACTCTTGGTTGAAGCATCCTCTATGCTTTTTTTATATGTATCTTTGGCTTGCAAGTACTGTTCTATGACATAGTTTCTTCTATTTTGGTGTGCATTTTTGATTCTTCTTCTGAGTCTAATCATCTCCTTCTTTTTGTCTTGTAATTCTTCATTCCACCATTTTGCTGCTCTATTTACCCGTTTTCTTTCAATTTTTGGGATGGCTTTGTTACATGCTATTATTATGCTATCTGTGTATACATTAACAATTTCATCTATTTCTTGTTTTGTTTTAATCTTTACTATTCTTTCTTGGGTTACATTGTTACTGTCTAACGCTTTCTCTAGTTCGTTACTGAAGTTATTCCAGTCTGCTTTCCTGGTATTATATTGTCTAGTGCTGTTGATTTCAAGTTCCTCAGATGTACTTGGGGTTGACAGGTTATAGATAATTGGTTTATGACTGGAAATTGTGCAGAACGAATCATCAACTCTCCAATTTGTTATTTTGTGTAGGAGCGAGGTTGTGCAAGTGGTGATATCGATAATGCTAGAGCAGAAATTTCCCATTCTGTAAACACCGAAGGTAGGGTATTTTCCCGTGTTTAATATTTCCAGGTTAAGTTCAGCCACGGTTTCCATTACCAATGCTCCTCTTTTGTCGTCAGCCTTGCATCCCCACCAGATACTGCTTGCATTCGCGTCACCTCCGATAACAATATCTTCGGTATTCATGGCTTCCACAGTTCTCTTCAACGTTGATAGGTCTTCTTCGATATTGCCTTTTTCATGTAAATATATACTAACAAAACCTATTTTATAATTACCTATTCTTAATTCTACACCTACAATATCTTCGGTTAACATGTTAGGATTCATTGTGAACTGGATGTTAGGGTCTGTGACAACGATTGCTGATCTTACTGGCTTGGTTAAATCATGACTTATTTTCTGAATTACGCGATACTGTGAACCCACGGTTAAATGTGCCTTAGCTCCAACATAAGGTTCCTGCATTAATATTACCGAGTAACCCTGAGATGTGGCAGCGCGTATACACTCAAGTGTAGCCGCGCGACCACGATCAAGATTGTACTGTACGATTTTAATATTTTTGCCATCGCCGGAAGGGCTTAAAGTTGCTATGTTATTGCTTGAATCGTCTTACTCTCAACAGTATGAAACGGAGCTTCTCGCTATTTTGTCCCATTTTTGCCACTCTGGGCATTCAGGGCTGTATGCGGGGTGTGTGAGACTTTCTTTTCCTGATGTCTTACAATTGGTGCACAAGGGTGCAGAGTTCCTGTTGGGACAAGCCCTCGTATCGTGACTACCAGAGCAGTACCCACAGTTTAAACCTTTTGTACAGTCCTTTGCCTTATGGCTGAACCCTAGGCACTTGTAACATTGGGTTATCGGGGACTGGTCTATGCAGGGGATTACCTGGTAGCCAATACGAAGCTTTTGGTCTTTTAGTAGAGACCACATTGGTGATGAAACCTCCACTATGACATTAGTCAAATCGCTCGTTCTCCCTTTTGTCCTTCGGAGAATTTTAGCGTGTTTCTGTTCATCGCTCAAGCAAGAAATTAGTTTGGAGTTTTGAGTCATTATTGCTTTAACCAGTTTGTCATTATTAAGGTCATTTGTTACTCCTATAAGGCGCAACTGTGGATGCTTAACGGATGGTGTTGATACCGTTATCTTACTGCATGTATCTCTAATTGCTGTTTTTAGTATTTGTCGATCCTGGTGGGAATCACAATTAATTACTACTTTCTGATTCCTGAGTTTTGCTATTTTGTTTACCCGCACGCCAAGTTCCACAGGGTCGACATCTTTTCTAATTTGTTTAATAATTTCATCGCACGTCGACCGTGGGTCAATGGACTCAAGAATCATAGCGTATCGGGATGTCCCAGTTGCTTCTGCATACGTCAGCTTGTGTGATAGAGGCTTGATTGCCATTGATTGTGGCGATGTTGTATTAAAACCGTTCGTATTTGCGTTTTTAATGTGGATCTCATCATAGTCTCTCCTTAGCTCGTCTACTCTCTCTTTTATATCAGCCATAGCAAGTTCAGTACCCAATCCCAGATTTCCTTGGATTACAGTTTGAGCAGTATTAGTTTCTTTTAGCTCATTGATCTCTAATAGAAGTGTTTGGATCATGTCAATAATCGGTTGCATCACTGTTTCAAGATCATCTCGTATGGCAGAACTTGTTTGTTTTGAGGGTGGTTGTTTTTGTTGCAGTGTAAGTATCATCTCTTTAGTTTCTTGTAGATGATTCATAATTGTTCCGATGCGAGGGTCTTCTTGTGATTTTTGTTCAGTCTGTGCAGATGTCTGATAGTCAATGTGAAGTTTAGTTAGTTCGTTAACTGAAAAGCATAAGCTGTTAAGCTGATCAGACATGTCTGTGATTTTTCCACTCAGGTTTGTGAAGTTTCCATTGCAGGTTTCGTGATGGGTGGCCGAACCACTCATACTCATACTTAATTGTGTCTGGGACTTGGCTACTAAATCTCGCACCTCTCCTTCAATTTTAATGATGGTCTTTAATGGTTCATCCATTTCAAAATTTAGCCAACTGCGAATTGCCTCAACAGCCCTTCCTGTGGTTGTTATAGCCTCATATGTTTCTTTTATCGTGTTGTAATGAGATACTTGTATTTCCGTAAGTTGTCTATTATGGGCCCTTTCAATCCTTACCAACTCTTTCGCCGCACGACATTTTTCCTGCTCCAGAGCAAGCCGGTGACGTGAGCGGGAGTCAGAAAGCGACAGCACCGTTTCGTATAAACCTTGAAGACAGTCGTGTACCTCGCTCTTGCATTCCCGCTTCATATTTCCCGCTTTCTCGAGGGCTTCTTTTCCGGAAAGCAAGAATTCGTTAGCACGTTGAGTAGCAAGGTCCATAGAGATGCCAACGCGCTTGTTAGATGGAGGGAGTATGCTAGACCTTCTACTATTGCTACTTACAATGCTGTCAGCCTCGGACCAGTCGTCATCCGTTTCTCGTAACTGCTTACACTGTCCTAAAGTTTCTAGTTCTTTCTCCATGTCCATTGTCAGTGAACTACGCCCCTCTGACTCAGCCTCTTCTGCTGCTGTAACAAGCTGTTTCATAAGATCACCCTCGCCCTGGGTGCTCTTACTGGTCAGTACAAGGCTGGCTGTTTCAGGACATGGTTCACTAACGGAGTAACCTCTGGTGAGTGGGATATCCTCTATTACTTTATTAGACGTGGCTGCGTTCTGTATGAGGACCTTTTTGCGTAGAGCCGTACTGGGAGTTGGGCTAGCGGCCCTAGTTGTCCTAGATACCCTAGATTTGGTCGAGCCAGCAACCGATGTCGTTGATTTACCGGACATTGTTAATGTTTTTCTAGAGAATCACGCGCTATCAATCTGGCTTGTATCGATATAGAAAGCCCTTCTTAAGCCAAGTTGTTTAAGCCCAAACACAACCGGATTTAGTTGAATAGTACCGGAGTTATGAAATTTTGAAGTGCTCTATGTAGAGTCGATCTACGTATAGTATGTTAGCTCTATAATGTAGGTTTCCACAATATGTATCTTTACTATTAAAATTTTCTCAAAAATATAATATGCACGGAGAGTAATAGGCTAACAGGTTTTTGACTCTACGTAGAGTCTCTGTCTCACATCCAGCTAAAAGCGCTTCGCGAACCCCATTCAAAGAACCCAAACTCGGTATTCCTAGCCCGATAGGTTCGAAAATTACAACGTTTTCAAGTTCTGGTTAAAAAACAAGATGGCTGCCAAAATTACGGTTTCAACGCTGTAACTTCCGAACGAACAGGCCTACAGCTCCGTGCTTGGGCTCGTCTTACTGGGCTCGACCAGGACTATAACCTCGTGTAGTTTTCAGGGCTCAAAAATTTTGGGCGCTGAAATTCCCTGAAACCCGGATTGTCGGTTCCGGCACTATTTGCCGACGTGCAGGGTCCAAACCCCAATCCTCCACGACTCGTGGTTCGGCAGTTATGGCCAATTTTAGTTTTCAAAGATGGCGGCCGATATGTCAAAGTAGATGTTTGACTGTCAATAACTCTGCTTCCAGAAATCGCAGGAGACCAGCGTTTGGACTATACTATTGCCCCTCTCCCGGTCTTTCAGATAGGATCGATTTCAGGACCCTGAAAAACTAAGGCTCAAAAAAAGCCCGAGACTTTGTAGGTGGGTAGAAATCGATCTAACAATAGTACAGTCCAAAACCGCAACTCAATACGACTTCCACAAACAGAGCTATTAAGTTTTTAGAATTTCCAAAATGGCCGCCGGTCCAGACAACAAATTTCTATTTTGGCCGTCTCTTAATTGATTTGGCCCGTGCTTGGGCTCGTTTAAAAGGTCTTGGTGTCGAGGTCAAGTGTATACAAATGTTTTGGCTTTTTAAGCCCCCTTTAAATAATTTTTTTGCAAAATAAGATAAATTTTAAAGAAAAATTTGATTTTTAGAGCCAAACTTTGTTTCTAAAATTCTGCAAAAATTTACATAAGTTATTGTTAAGGTCCTTATACTAATTTTGTATTTTATAATTTGCTAGTACTTATTCTAAGGGTAGCACGTGTTAACAAAAATATTAAAAATTTTACAACTAAAAAACTACTCACTAGAAAAATCCAAATTTTTTAAAATATGTTCTTTATGTTTTTCTTTTCACTATTTTAAATTAATAATTAGGGGTCTTCACTTTACTTTTAAAGTTATTGAAATATCAATTTTTGTCAAATTTTAAAAGTTTAATATCTCGTAAGCCACTTAACTTAGAATTGTTCTGAAAAATGCTCCCGACTCCTCTCCGCGCGTTCTATCAGATTCCAACTTCAAAAATAGCCGCACGGCTCTGGATCACAAAACACGTGCCCACGTGGCACTTGTTTTTTTGCGTTTTTCTCGTAGACTATGTCTCCGAGAAATCTCAATTTTTGCACGTGGGTGGGGGCCGCGAGTCACTTTAAGGCCGCACTTTAAAAACTAGGGGTAAAAGCGATAAATCGCGCAGCGTTTCACTTTGAAAATTTCAAAATTTTCGATAATCACTTTTTTCACTATAACTTTTCCACCGAATCTCCGATTTTCATGGGGTTTTCACTGTCTTAAACCGCTAGTCAAAGCGCAACTTTTGACATATAACACACAAAAATCGGCTGCGAAAAACCTATTTTTCTGAATTTTTGAGCGCGGAGCGACTTAAAAACGTGGCGTTCGGGACGGCGTGCGGTACGGAACTGTTAGGTTAGGTTAGGTTAGGTTAGGTTAGGTTAGGTTAGGTTAGGTTAGGTTAGGTTAGGTTAGGTTAGGTTAGGTTAGGTTAGGTTAGGTTAGGTTAGGTTAGGTTAGGTTAGGTTAGGTTAGGTTAGGTTAGGTTAGGTTAGGTTAGGTTAGGTTAGGTTAGGTTAGGTTAGGTTAGGTTAGGTTAGGTTAGGTTAGGTTAGGTTAGGTTAGGTTAGGTTAGGTTAGGTTAGGTTAGGTTAGGTTAGGTTAGGTTAGGTTAGGTTAGGTTAGGTTAGGTTAGGTTAGGTTAGGTTAGGTTAGGTTAGGTTAGGTTAGGTTAGGTTAGGTTAGGTTAGGTTAGGTTAGGTTAGGTTAGGTTAGGTTAGGTTAGGTTAGGTTAGGTTAGGTTAGGTTAGGTTAGGTTAGGTTAGGTTAGGTTAGGTTAGGTTAGGTTAGGTTAGGTTAGGTTAGGTTAGGTTAGGTTAGGTTAGGTTAGGTTAGGTTAGGTTTTTTTTTTTTTTTTTTTTTTTTTTATTATAATACGTTGGCTCGCATTTCAGAGTTATACACAATTAAGTAACTACATGATCGGCCAGGATTGCGAATGGGATACAATTCCTTTTGCCTATCATGTTTCTAATTTACATTTATTTCCTTTTATGTGTCACAGTTTTCATTAAATTATTATGTGGATAACTATGTTTGTTAGTTACTATTGAATGATTTCAATTGGTCGATTATATAACTTGAATAATTCACAAACGATGTTATTGCACCTTCTTTTGTTACAAGCTCCTGTATTTTGTACGGATCGACTTTTAGCATCTGACAACATAATTCATGTTTCATGCGTTGTGCGCCAAATCTAGAACAGAATTTTAAAAGGTGTTCTATATTCTGTACACTATGGTTATTGCAGGGGCATACGTCTGTGTCTGAAATCTTAAATCTATTCAAGTATTCTCTATGGAAACCATGGCCTGTTAGAATTTGGGTTAATTTAAAATCTACTTTTGTTGTTTGCCAAAGTCTTTTTATGGAGAACATATCCGGTAATAGCCCTTTTGTATGTTTCCCTTGTGGTGCACTGTGATATCGGTTTTGCCATTTAAACAGATTGTCCTTTTTTATTTTTGCTTTGACAAAGCTTATGGGAAATTTTGCATAATCAAAGTTTTTCTTTAAGTTGGCTGCATTTTTTGCAGCCGCGTCGGCTGCCTCATTTCCAGCAGAGCCTGCATGACCTTTTATCCATGTAATATCGACTGTTCCAGATTCTTTTATTTTCTTTATGTTTTTATGAATATTTACTACAATTGGGTGAGTACTACTGCGATTGCATATTGATTGAATTGCTGACATACTATCTGTGAAAATTTTGGTATTTCTGATATTTTTCTCCAGGGACCAAGCACAAGCTCTATCGATGGCAAAGAGCTCTGCTTGGAATACCGTGCAGCTATCATGTAATTTAAATTTTTTAGTTATTGTATTTTTATTTTCCGAAATAACTACGAAAGAGGCACCTACTCTTCCATTCTCTAGTTTACTCCCGTCTGTGTATATATTAGTCGGTTGTGTGAAATTGTTTGGGACTTCTTCTGGAGTTTGTAACTTGTCTGTTATTATTTGAACTCTGTGAGCTGGATGTAGGAGACTTTGGGGTGGTGTGGGTTTTTCCAGTGTTATATCGTCGGGTAAATATTGGGTGATTCCGGTGCTTCTAGTGTTTTCTAAGTGATTTATTTCTGTAACTTTTAAGTCTAAAGGCATGAACTGAGAAAGTGCTAGCGCAGCAGTCGTGGAGACTGTGCGGAAGCCTCGGATGGCTTTAAGTGCAAACAAGCGCTGAGTTTTTTCCAGTAATCGCTTGCAACTCTTTTTCTTTACAGCATGGCCCCAAACACCAGCAGCGTATGTAATTATAGGTTCAATAACTTGGTGATAAATTATGCTTATATTTTCAGGTTGAATACCCCAGGTTGGTCTGCAGTAAATGCACAGTTTATGAAATATTTTTATGGCTTTGTTGGTAACATATTTAATGTGACTGTTGAATGTTAATTTTGTGTCGACGATGACCCCGAGTAATTTTATTTCTTTGACAAACGAAAGCAAGTTTTTATTCATTACTAAATTAGTTAATTTGGCTTTTGCAGTGAAGGCGATTGCCTGTGTCTTTTCAGGGCTAAAAGAGAGTTTGACTTTCTCTCCCCATTGAACTATTTCGCTTAGTGCTTGATTAGTAATAATTTCTAATTCGTTTGTATCTTTAGCGTGTGCAATGAGCAAAACATCATCCGCAAAGGCTTGGATGTGACATCCTTTTGGCAACTGAGTTTCCAAAAGTTCGTCGAGGATTAGATTCCAAAGAGTTGGTCCACATGTTGATCCCTGTATACATCCCTTGGACATCGTTTTGGTGACCTCAGTACCTCCATAGTTCAGTGTTACTTTCCTATTTTCTATGTAATTAGATATTAATCCGAAGATGTTACGGGAGCACTGTATGTATCGGAGTCTATGAAGCAAAGCAGGCCACCAAGCATTATCAAATGCTGACTTGATGTCCAATGAGATGGCTATAACCTGTTGTTTGTTCTCTTTAGCCTCTTGGATTGTTTTTATGGCATTGATAATAGCTGCAGTTGTGTTAAGTTGCTCTTTGAAACCAAACTGTCGATTACTCATTTTTCCATCTCGTGTGGCCTGGTATTTTATTCTATTTATGAAAAGTTTTTCAAGTAATTTGCCGAACACAGGTAGAAGACCTATTGGACGGAAAGAATTTAAATTGGTACAATCAGTTTTATTAGGTTTAGGAATAATTTTGATGTATGCGATTTTCCACTGTTGTGGAAAATATTGGAGTGATAAACATCTGTTCATAATTTCTGTAATGAGTTTTGGATAGGCTTTAGAAAATTGGGTGCAAATATCGGCGGTTAGATTATCAATACCAGGAGCTCGTTTGGGATTCATGTTTTCGATGCATTCAATAACTTCCTCTTTAACAAAAGGAGGGTCGTCATTTGTTTCTGGAAATACCTCACGATTTTTCCTGAGTTGTTCTTGTGCAGAATTAGAGTCTGGAATATCGTCAGGATAGAAATAATTTAGTAGTGCCTCTGCGGTTTCTTTTTCATCATTGGTGTGTCTGTCTCCAACTTTTAGAGTACTCGGTGTGCAATTAGTCTTTGTATCTTTTAAGAGTCTGTTTGTAACTGACCAAACATTCTCTTTATCTTGCCGTTCACAAAATTCTCTAAAGTTATCTGTAGATGTTCTCCGCAGCTCATCCCCATACTCTTTCTTTTTTCTTTGCCTTTCTTCTAAAAGTTGGTCGATGGCGAGCCCTTTGCGTTTAGTGTTATGAATTTTACGATGTAAGGAGATAACATCTTTTTTCAGTTTTTCCAATTTTTCTGTCCACCATATAGGTCTGCATTGGGTGCCGTTGTTTTTCATTGGCATGGATGCCCGGCAAGCTTCATGAATTGTATTAATAATTTTTGTAATAAATGATTCTAATTCGTTGGCATTTAATGTGGCAATATCTACGTCTAGGCATTCATTATGACACATTTTGAGATCTAAGACTGCTTTAAACTCTGCCCAGTTAGCTTTATCACTTTTATACAGATATGTAGAGGTGTTTTTTCTCTTTGTTATACTATCGTTATGTAGGTTTAGTGTAAATTCAATAGAGTTATGTTGAGATAAGGGACATGCTTCCAGGTTAACATTCCAGTTATTTATATTCTCGTATATAGAACCTGAGGCGAACGTTATGTCGATAATAGAAGATCTATTTCTACCATGTGTAACGGTTTCAAATGTTGGAGTGCTTCCTTGGTTACAAATGTACATATCATTTCCAATCATAAGTTCCGCAATTTCGCAACCCCTTTTGTTAGTTGTTTCACTGCCCCAAAGTGGGTGCCACCCATTAAAATCGCCACATATTATACGGTGAGAATCATTCGTTGCCTTAAGAAAAGCGTCTAAGCGCTCAAGTGTTGCAAGTTCATCGTCTCGGGGTTCAACATATGCGGATGCAATATATAATTTCTTTGTACCTATGGTCATTTGGACAACGCAGAAGTTAGGAGATGAGAATTGTGTCATACCAATTACTGCTCCACAACTAGATTTAGTAATGATGCAAGCTTTGACTTTTTGGTCACCTGGGAATTGGTATATACTAAAGCCTTGAATTGATTTCATTTCTTGTTTGGTTCCTAAATATGGTTCTGAGACTATTGCTATAGAGTAATCGTTTGCAGCAAAGTATCGTAAAAATTCTTGTTGGCAGCTTTTAGACCGGTCTATGTTACACTGAATTATTTTAATTTTATTTTTATGATCCATAGTCGATTCGTTGGCATATACGCTCTTTCATGGCTTTGACTCTAGGACAAGAAAAGGAAGTTGCTGCATGTTGTGTGTCAAATTTGGTGTTGAACTTATTATTGTGCATTTGGCAATTGTAGCAGGTAGTAGCAGATTTATTCGCCTTATTAGGACAATCTATGTATGTGTGATTTCCTGCTGCACAGTGCGAGCAGGGATGAATATTATTGGTACACTTGCCTTGAACGTGTCCAAACTGAAGACAGCTGAAGCACTGAAGGAATGGAGAAAAATTTTCTGCATGGATGCGTTGATGATCAACATTTATTCTCCCCGAATCCATTATTTTACGCCATATCAAAGGATTACATAAGAAAACTGCGTTGTATAATTTTGGATTTTTATTTTTCCTCTTAAAACGTAAGCAAAACATGTCGTCATTATTATTTATGAGATCCCGTAATTCGTCGTTTTGCCCTATGATGATACTGACTAACTCTTCTGATGGGACATCATTAGATATTCCTTTTAAGATGACCATAGGGTTCATTTTGCGCGCGGCTTCAGCGTTAACTGTGGTAGCGGATTTCAAACGTTCTAAGACGTCATCCCTCTGGGTACACGTATCAAACTCTACTCGGAGCTTATTATTTGATATTACTTGTAGTTTAGAAGGTGCATAATTACAACTCTTAAAACAGATACTCTTACGCCATGATTCGATGACTTCTTGGCGCGAATTGACTTTATTAGTGGGAGTCACAATAATAGCTGGTTTTGTTGCAGGTGTGGGTGCTGGGTTGCTCGGTTTATAACGAGGAGTAGAAGCAACACTCGCATAGGATTTGGTTTGAGGGGGTATCGACAGTTTAGAAATCTCTTCCTTAATTGTATTTTGGAGCGACTCTTTAACCTCTATAATACTTGCCGTATATTCAGTTTTTATTTGTGTTTCTCTTATGATTCTGTTAATGTCATGCGCCATTTCAATAATCGCTTTTTTGCTGTCAGATGTCACACTTCTGCCAGCCGATATTGTTGTGACTATATTATCTGCTAGAGTGGTGATTAAATTCAGGTTTTCCATTATGCTTGCAGAAGTAGGCATTCTATGATAAGCTGAATTTTCATTTGCGATTCCGCAAGTTTCAGTACTTGTGCAGGCCATTTTATACAAAATTTGCTTACTAAATAAAATACTTACATAAATAAAGTTATACAGACGAAAATAATTATGATTTCTAACAAGATGCAGGAAAATCTACTTAAGTAATGAAAACAGGGAGGGTGGGAGGGCGATTTTTTCAATTTCCGCGTGTTTTATTAATAAAATTTTAGTGCAGATGGCAGTTTCTACACGGGACGGACCTAACAGGAGCAAAAAGAGCGAATGAAATGAAGATTTGAAAAATTTTTAAAATTTTATGATTTTACGACTATAAGAAAAAGAAAAATATGAAAATTAATTATTTAACTGTGGATATTTACAAGAAAAACTATATGGTAATACGAGGGGCAATTAGTTACAGTATTTAAATAGAAAATTTCAATGAAAAAGCTTAATTTAGAGTATATTTATAGATGAATGTATGTTTTTCTTTATGAATTTAGTACAATAAAATAATGAAAACAAGAAAATTAATTATATGACGGTGGAAATTTACTAATAAAACTAGAGGATAATACGGGGAGCAATTAGTTATATTATTTAGAAAAGATTTGAACGAAAAAGGTCAACTTTTAGCAAAGTTATAATCAAAGTTCTATTTGAATTTATATAATTGTATCGATTCACCACTATACCTCGGTTTAGGTAAGTGGCGATTTTTTCAATTTCCGCGTGTTTTATTAATAAAATTTTAGTGCAGATGGCAGTTTCTACACGGGACGGACCTAACAGGAGCAAAAAGAGCGAATGAAATGAAGATTTGAAAAATTTTTAAAATTTTATGATTTTACGACTATAAGAAAAAGAAAAATATGAAAATTAATTATTTAACTGTGGATATTTACAAGAAAAACTATATGGTAATACGAGGGGCAATTAGTTACAGTATTTAAATAGAAAATTTCAATGAAAAAGCTTAATTTAGAGTATATTTATAGATGAATGTATGTTTTTCTTTATGAATTTAGTACAATAAAATAATGAAAACAAGAAAATTAATTATATGACGGTGGAAATTTACTAATAAAACTAGAGGATAATACGGGGAGCAATTAGTTATATTATTTAGAAAAGATTTGAACGAAAAAGGTCAACTTTTAGCAAAGTTATAATCAAAGTTCTATTTGAATTTATATAATTGTATCGATTCACCACTATACCTCGGTTTAGGTAAGTGGCGATTTTTTCAATTTCCGCGTGTTTTATTAATAAAATTTTAGTACAGATGGCAGTTTCTACACGGGACGGACCTAACAGGAGCAAAAAGAGCGAATGAAATGAAGATTTGAAAAATTTTTAAAATTTTATGATTTTACGACTATAAGAAAAAGAAAA
>JAVANC010000004.1:70738118-70798118 GCA_033319125.1 Parnassius glacialis | reverse complement strand
TCCAAAGCAATTTATTATTATTTAAAGATTTTGTGATGGTGTCCCTGTCGTATTTTCTTTTTATTAAGTTATTACAGAACTTTCGGTAGCGTCGATAAGTAATGCAAAGAATTTCATTGTGAGGGTCATTACGTAGCCTTTTCTGAAGTTGGTTGCGATTTCGTATGCACCGCAGTATTCCTGGAGAGATCCACGGCTGTATAATTCTTTTGTTGCATGATATACGCGTCACCTCAGTATTCATCTTTAGGCTTTCTATAACTCTTTCTATTAGGTAGTTAATCACAGTCGTTGGGTCGTCACTAAATAAAATATCAGATAGATTACTATTTTGTAAATATTTTAGAGCAGCATCAAAATTTATAGTGGTTTTAGTTCTATTATCTTTAGTTAAATTTTTTATTTTTGAGATTGCTAGAAATGTTGTAAAATGATCCGTAGTTGTAGTTTGCAAAATCGCTATAGTTGATATGTATTTAATTTTATTGATTTTTAACATGAAATGGTCGAGGCAGCCTTGTTGCCTAGTAGGTAAGATGTGTCCCGCTAATATGCCTTAGTTAGCAAGCATGTCCAGGTAGTTCATTCTGTTTTTGTACTCATGCAGAAATTCATTAGGTTTAGGTCGAATATTTATATTGATATCACCTGTTATTATAATGCTCCTATGCGAGGGAAGAGTATCTAAATGAGAGTTTAGCGTATTGATAAAATTTGTAGGGTTTGGGTTCGATGGTGATCTGTAAATACATAAAACTGTATTATTTAATACATCAATCTGTAGACATGAAGCTTGATGTAAAATTACTTCCTTGACTTTGTGTTTTAAGCTTTTTTTTATATATACAACTACTCCGTCACTTTGATTTAGTTGGGATGTGGTACAATAGACTTCATAGTTGTTTAATTGTGGAAAATGTTTATTGGGGTTTAATCTACATTCCGTGAAGCTGATAATATCGATTTCAAAAGATAAGTTTGCCAGAGTAAGAGTAAAATCGTTAAAATTTTTGTAGATACTAACAATATTCTGAGATACTATGGTAAAGTCATTTTTATTAATTTGTATGAGTCTCTCATAATCAGCGGTATCGCACTCTAGAGCCTTTGCTATTTTAATATTGTCTAATTCTTGAAGCGTATACAACGTTTCATCCATATTGAAACAAATGCATATAAAAATAATCTAGGGGTAGTGATAATTAAAATTTGCATGACTATAGGTAAGTTGATAGTAAAAAGGGGTATAATGGAGAAGTGTTGTTCGATTAGTTTCATGAATACTTTATGTGAGTAGCTTATGTTAAGAGTGAAGATGTGAAGACATATGTATACTAGTGTGGATTGAGTTTTGGGAGCGAGTTTTTGTAGGATAGAATAGAATAGAATAGAATAATTTTTTATTCAATATAGATCACATGTGTAATACTTATTGAAAGTCATTTTTTACTTTACCACTGGTTCGAAAAAAAAACCTCTGTCCTGGGAAGAACCAGCAAGAAACCCAGCGGGACTTTTTTTTTTAAAGCAAATTTTACAATAATGGTTGTACTAACTATATAAGTACAAAATTTATTTTAGAAACAGCTTGGAAGCGATCACCTCATTCCCAGGGGTTATTATCAACCATGTATTCATTTATACTATAATAACCCTTTTTATACAGTTTCAACTTAACAAAACATTTAAACTTGCTAATGGAGAGAGCCTGTACACTTTCCGGGACCTTGTTGTAATAGCGTATACATTGCCCCAAGAATGAATTACTGACTCTGTGGAGTCGAGAAACTGGTATCACTAGCTTGTGTTTGTTCCTAGTGTTTACAGAATGCACATCACTTTTTTTACTAAAACTACCTTTGTTTTTGTGAACATACATTAAATTTTCGTAAATATACTGAGAGGCCAAAGTTAATATATTTATTTCTTTAAATTTATCTCTAAGAGACTCTCTCAGTTTTAGGTTGTAAATAGCTCTAATGGCCCTCTTCTGTAAAACAAAAATAGTTTCTGAATCAGCCGCATGTCCCCATAGCAAAATCCCATAAGACATTATGCTATGGAAATAACTGAAATAAACTAATCTAGCTGTCTCGACACTAGTGAGACCTCTAATCTTTTTTACAGCATTAGGATTTTATCATGTGTATTTTTAACAGGCATAATCATGTTTGTTTGAGAGTTTATGTTTCTAAAGTGTATGAGTGTATGTGTGCGTGTGTGGGAAAAAGTGTGTAGTGTTTGGTAAAAGTTTTTAACAATTTTCATAAGTTCTATATGTATAGACATCAGATAGTACAATATGGTATAACAGTACATAATATTAAGCCATATACAAAATGCAAAAATACAAAGCATCAAGGTTATATTAGGGAACAGATTAGACACACTTGGATTTGAAAATGGGCAGTAATATAGTCAGTCTTGTTCTAAAAGTAATTTATGTACCTGTTGTTCCGTTTTTATCATGATAATTGGCGATTGTTCGCTTTTCCGCACATAAATTTTGCCATAAGATGTCCACACAAATTTATAGCCTTTAGATTTGGCAAGGTCACGGGCCAGATAGTGAAGCCGGGCAGCCTTTGGTGTCAGATTCTCTGAAAGAAAAATCGGTATATCCGCGTGAGACTTCATACCAAGGTGCTTTGCGCACAATTTGGTTTTATTTCGTATTTTGAAAGATTTAGCCATTTTTAGGAGATCTGTTTTCAGTAGCACTGAGCCAGTTTCCACTACAATGGGGGTGTTCTTATGTTCTGGCTTTTTTCCTCTGACCCTATAAATATCTTTAATATCGGTCTTGTTTATTTCGCAGTCAATAGTTTCTGATAGCGTTACCACCATTTCAATTAAGTCCTGTTTAGTCTCAGATTCTTTTTTAGGCACTCCCTTTATTTCGAAGTTGGTCTTGCGAGATGAGAGCTGAAAATCTTCCAATTTATCTTCCAGGAATACGATATACTCCCTATCTTCCCGTGATCGATCTTCAAGGCTATTTATTTTATGTTTCAGTTCTTCATTCTGTGTCGTTAAATGAGCTAATGATGCTTCTATGCTTTTGTTAGTGTCTTGAATTTCTTGCATTTTCGTGCCCAATTGTCGAAGCTCTTCCCTATGCGAAGTGTTGATAGTTGTTATAAGTTGAGTTATCTCCATTCTAAAGGCTTCAAATTGTTGTTGCGGCATTCCCTGGGCAGGTCTACGCGGTCGATCAAAAACAGCGTTCAGTGGAGATTCGTTCTCCTCCGAAGCGCAAATTGGCATATCTGGGTCTGACATAGATACTGTTAAGTGAAGACTATATCGTCACAGCGCGCTACAAGTACCAGGATAACAGAATGCGTGAGCAGTGCGTAACCGGCCGTGAACGATGCGTAAGCGGCGAGCGAGACGTTGCTTGAGTCACTAGGGGCGTAGCGAGCGGGGTGGGGTTAGATCGCAGCGTTGCACTTCACTATGAGTATGAATGAACAGCTCCTTGTAACTTATGCACTCTTATTTTTGTAAGACAAATTAATTCAATGAATTATTATTTATTTTTGCAAAAATAACTGGCACAGATTAATAGATACGTCCACACCATACAGCGGTCAGAGGGGAAGGGGGGAATGATGAAAAATGATATTACGCTAGGGGACTGCTTAAAGAAAAGATGGTACTGTAGAACTATACTGTATTCAACTATCACAATAATTCGGCACTATTAACTATAATAATATGTACAGAGAGGGGTCTTCACTTATGGAGTCTTGATTATCTCTTGAGTCTTCTTTCTTCCAGTGCCGCTTTCGAAATGAACAACTCACAGACCAAAACGCCTTTCTTATACGTCGCAAGAGAGCGTCTTAGCCTGTGAGTAGTGTCGCACGACGAAGTTGCGCGCTCATTGGTCGTCGGTCTGCTGCCGGTGCGCGGGGTGCGAGGAGCGCAACGGGGTATGAAGGAGCGACGGGGCGGCGTTTCCCTCGCCGTCCGCAACATCCTCCCCCCGGCATAGCCTGCGAGCCTAAGCTTCCTTCGGGAGGACAGCTAACTTCCGGACGGGCCGCCGCAGCACTCCGCCCCTGGTCCTCACCTCGACGTTGCGCACCACGCCGTCCGGTCCAGGAAAGGTCTTCGTCACGATTCCCCGCGGCCACACGTTTCTGGGTAGGTTGCCATCTGCAACCACGACGAGGTCTTCTTCCTGGATTTGGCGCTGCTGAGCATCTCGGGAGTCCCCGCGCGCAACCAGCGTCGGCAGGTACTCTTTAACCCAACGCCTCCAGTATTCATCGGCGAGTCCTTGTGCCGCTCTCCACGCCCGACGATCAATAGGTGTGCACGGCGCGGTGACTGGTAGGCCCGATGGTCCCAACAGCAGGAAGTGGTTGGGTGTCAGCGCCTCTTCGTCGTTGATATCGACCGGTACGTGCGTCAACGGTCGAGAGTTCACCATATTTTCTGCTTCTGTCAGGAGCGTCGCTAACGTCTCCTCTCGTGGGCTCTTCTGATGCAGAGTGGCTTCGAGTGCGGTCTTCACTGAGCGCACGAGACGCTCCCATGCGCCTCCCTGGTTCGGCGCGCCCGGTGCGATGAATTTCCAATCTGTCCGCCGAGTCAGCGCGTAGTCCTTCAGCTGCGGTGTTCACTCTTCCATCGCCCGTTGCAGTTCAGTATTCGCCCCATGAAAATTCGTCCCATTGTCCGAGTATATGACCCGTGGCCACCCACGCCTAGCCGCCATGCGCCGTAATGCCGATATCGCCGAGTCCGTCGTGAGGGAGTATACTAATTCTAAATGCACCGTGCGCGTAGTTAAACAGGTGAATAACGCTACCCACCGTTTTTCGTGCCGACGTCCTATCGTAACTGTTATAGACCCGAAATAATCGATTTCGGTGTAGGTGAATGGTCGCGCGAATGCCCCTAATCGTTCAGGTGGTAGGTCTCGTATAACCGCTGGCCGTGGTGTCTCCTTGCGTACCCTGCATCGCAGACATCTCCGCTCCACTTCTCGCACTGTTGGTCGTAATCGGAGGATATGATATCTGGTGCGTAGGTCGTTGACCACCCTCTCACTGTTGGCGTGGCTTGCCTCCTGATGCGCCTTTTCTACAAGCAGCTTCACGAAATGGTGGCGTCCATTTAATATGATGGGCCTCTTCATCTGGCTGTCCACGTCGGCTGCGTCGATTCTTCCTCTGGCTCGTAGTACGCCATCTTCAAATATGGGGTCGAGCTTCCTTAGCGCGCTGCCGGTTGCCAGGTTCTTCCTCCGCTGAAGTCGACTGATGTCTTCAGCGAAGCTTTCATGTTGACTGTGCTCTATCCATATCCGCTCTGCCCTCTGGATGTGCTGCAATGTCAGTCCG
The DNA here is from genome assembly GCA_033319125.1 of Parnassius glacialis. Classification (NCBI taxonomy): domain Eukaryota; kingdom Metazoa; phylum Arthropoda; class Insecta; order Lepidoptera; family Papilionidae; genus Parnassius; species Parnassius glacialis. The sequence goes on along the minus strand of JAVANC010000004.1, from coordinate 70,792,761 downwards.
TGCGCCCTTCCTCGTATGGCATCGACGAACTGCAGTACTCGTGCAGTGGCCCTGATCAATCCCTCGTAGGAAGAGTATCTTTCTATATCTGGCAGGTGTGGAGCATCCTTGGTGTCGCTCTGGTGCGCCACGATTTCCTCCAGTTCTTCATCATTCCCTGCCTTCTCTTCCTGACGGCGAGGCCATCTATCTTCGTCCTCGTAAAGGAATGGTTGTCCTGTGAACCATTTGTCACTTTCTTCCTTGCTTACGTAGTTCACGCGTGTCGCCTGATCCGCAATGTTTTCTGCAGTCGGTATCCACCTCCATTGCGTGGGTGACGTCTTTTTCGCTATCTTCCCTAACCTATGAGCCACGTATGGGGTGTAACGCGCCGTATCATTTTGTATCCAGTGGAGCGCCGTAGTGGAGTCTGTCCAATACACTACCTTATCGGCTACTCGCCTTGCACGAATTCCGCGAGTCGCGCGCCTATTAAATTCGCCTGCAACTCTAATCGCGGTATACTTTGCGTCTTAATCGGACTACGTCATAACGGCCAAGGCGACTTTCGCCTTGGCCGTTATGACCGTAGGCCTGTCCCTACCGTCGCGATGCGTTTATGTCTTATCGTCGCGCGGTTGGTTCCCTATTACTCCCCCTGTGGGAGCGTAGCGTCTCGGCAGTCCTGAAATCTTCCTATTTGGACTGGCGAGCGCCTGGATGTCCTCATCCGACCGTCAGCTGGTGCTTACGACGTGTAATACGGTCTCGCCGTCTTCCCAACGCATTAACCGTGGCACGGTTCCCTGTATTACCCACCCTAGTAACGTACGTGCAGCTATAGGCTGCCTTCGACGTCCTATTCTCAAATTACGGGTAATTACTAAATGCCAGTTGTCAGCGCCTAATAATAATCTCGGCTTCGCGTCGTCGTAACAAACCGAACTCGGTAGGTCACATAAGTGCTTCAACCGTAAGCACTCCCTACTCACCGACTGCGAATCTTTAAATTTGCTATCGTTCGCGCACTTATATTATACACCTCACTGCGCGTCTTGCCACGTATGCCTATGTTAACTAATCTACTATCGGTCTCGCGTTGACTGTTATTCACGCCTCGAATGTTAAGCGGCTTCGTCGGTCCTTCCGCTCCTAACTCGCGAGCTAAGTCATCGTCGATTAATGAAATAGTAGAGCCTTCGTCAAGTAGCGCATACGTATCAACTTCCTTACCACGCGGTCCGCGTACGGTAATGGGGCATACTTTCAATAAAACAGACGCACTACTATTAACATTCAACGCGACGAGCACGGTTTCATCCGGTTTTACCGACGTTTCAGGTGCGTGGGCCTTGCAGGCGTGAAGGAGGACATGGTGGGGGGCGTTGCAGCCGTCGACGCCGCATTTCCTAGCTTTACATTTAAAGCGTCGATGTTTGCTGTTTAAACACCTAAAACACACCCCATCTTCCTTAACCCACTTCCACCGGTCGTCCAAACCCATTTGCGCTAACTTCCTACATTTGGCGATTGGGTGTTCACCCCTACAACACATACATGAGGCACTACCGGTGTCCTCCTGGGCGGTGAACGTCTTTACGTCGCGGGCCCTATCCTCTACGCGGCGTGTCAATATTACTCTTTTCGACGGCGGCGCCTCTCGTCTTACGGGCGATTCCTTAGTCGGCGCTACGGACGTATAGGCATGACTTAACGCACGGTCAGCCTCTCTCGTCATGAACCGGGATAGCGTGACGATGTCCGGTTCGTCCGCACTTCCGTAGTGCTCCGCATAATCGCACCAACGCGACCGTAAGTGAGGGCTAAGTTTGCTAGTGACCTCCCTAGTTAGCAGCGGATTTTGTAAATATCCTTTGCCGTCGACGTTCTGCATAATGCACACTATATTCTGTAACTTAATAGCGAACGAATTTAATTCCTGGGCGGTTTGACCCGGGCGCGGTAGGCGTTTTAATTCCTCTAACGCACGATCTATAATTACTTCCGGGCGGCCCAAACACTGCTCCAGTGTTTGCATAATATCTGCTGGATCCTTTGCGGTAAACAGCAGCGCCGATACTACTTCCCTAGCCTCACCGCGTAAACAGTTCCTTAACCTTGCCATATTTTCCGTATTTGTGAATCCATATAAACGCGTGGATTCTTTCATCGCGGCTTTAAACGCTAACCATTCCGCGGCCGAACCGTTAAAATAGGCAAGTCCTGCGTCTGCTTCGCGGCGGTGGGCCTGACTCTAATCATGCTTTCTAAAGCTTCCGCTAGTCGTTCTATACCCCTGTCTTTCCCTCGTGGGGTGAGCGACCTATCTCTATCCCTATCTCCCTCTAGCCTACGCTGTGGCGCTGGCGACCTATGTACACCTACATCCTTATAACACGGCGACGATAATCTACGATTCGTGTGGCGATGTGGCAATGGCGATCTATGTATACCTACATCCTTACACGGCGACGTTGATCTATGTATAGGCGATAGAGTGCGGCGTTGGACGCGCGACGGCGACGTAACCCGTACACGGCGATCCACCTGGTTCATTTCTACGGCGACTCCATTGTCCCTCTAATAATAATAATAATAATTTATTTATTTCTCACCACAAACGACATGGACATTGCATACATTAGTGTTACATCTCTATTAAACAATATTATGTCATTCGTGGGAGACTGGTGCCCGTGTAGGTTCAAAGACCCGTATTACAGGTCACCAGGCCCCCCCCGAATTAACTAGGCACTTAGTATAATATACAGAGATAACTTATGTTAAGATTAGAAGTTATATTATATAGAGCGAATTAACAGTTTGGCTATATAGAAATAAATAAAATAAAAACTATGTAATTATGTACGTATGTATGTGAGTGTGTGACTGTTAGTATATCTGTGTATATGTTTGTGTGTATTTATGATATTATTTGGAGTAATTGTTCAGTGTCTGTGTATGATAGAGTCTGAAGATATCCCACGAGTCTATTTTTACATGACCATTTGTTGACTTCATAAATAGACAATTTTTGGTGTAATTTATTATACAAATACGGTCCCAAAAACGTGAAGAATTTCCTTGCAAAAGACGTGTTGCATGGCACTGATCGAGCTACAAGATGATTACGGCGATGTTCTTTTTGAGTTACTTTTGTAACTGTGTGTTGTCTTAAGACTATATGGAGTACGAATAACTGTCGAACTGTAAGAACTTCGCTAATTTTATACAGATCTAAAGTTGGACATAGGTAAGGTATAAAATGTATAACTTTTAAAAGTGACCTTTGCGCACGTTCTAGTTCAATAACATGTGTTTTGGCGGCCCCGCCCCAGACTTCAATTCCGTATGTCAATAAAGACATAATAAGCCAATTTTAGGACTTCTCTATTAGCAACATGTCTCAGTTTTTTAAATATAAAAATTAATTTACGCACTCTACCACATAGTGTTTTAATATGAGAGTGAAATGTCAAGGTGTTGTCAAATAATATACCAAGATATTTGATACTGTTAGTCTTCTCCAAAACGGGACATGAACATTGGAATGAGTTAGAGTTACTACAACGGTGAGCAATGATTTTGTGTATGTTTCCAGGTAAAAATGAGGTACGGATAGCAAAAGGCATATACTTAGTTTTCTTACAATTGAGAGTTAGTAAGTTCGCACTAAGCCAAGCACATGCAATATTAAAACCAGCCTGAGATTTCCGGAAAACATCCTCCCAGGTGTTTCCAGAAAAAAGGAGAGCTGTGTCGTCAGCAAATGTAAATATCTTGCCATCATGAAGATTAAGGTCACACAAATTATTGATGAAAATGAGAAACAGGGTCGGGCCAAGAATGCTGCCCTGAGGAATACCAAAAGAGATGGGAGAATCGGAGCTGATAACATTATTAAGCAATTTGACACACTGAGATCGGCCACTGAGATAGGAAGAAAATAATGCAAGTTGGTGGCTTCGCACACCAATATTCTCAAGCTTTTGTAGCAATAGTGGAATCGAAACGGTGTCAAAGGCTTTCTCTAGATCTAGAAAAATGGCTAAGCTCTTTCTACCCCTATCTAAGTTTGTCGTTATAAAGTTAGTAACCGAAAGTAACGCATCTGATGTTGATTTTTTTGCACGAAAACCAAACTGGGAATTTGATAACAAAATTATTTTGCTCAAGGTAGTTCACCAGTCTAGAATTTATGATTTTTTCAAAAACCTTAGATATCGACGGCAGAATTGATATAGGACGATAGTTATTGGGTAGGCTTCGGTCGCCATTTTTATAAATTGGATGTACCACAGCTCTTTTCAGCACCCGCGGGAAAACACCCGCTGTCAAACACAAGTTGATAATAAAGGTCAGAGGACGCACAAGGATACTTTTGTACTTTTTCAGTAAACCAGTGGAGATGCCATCCCACCCAACAGCTTTATCTGATTTTAGAGCAATTATAATCCTTTCAACTTCTTCTTCGTCTGTATTTAAAAGAACGAAAGAGTTATCTACCAAATTGGGACTTAAAACCGCAGAAGGGGCATGAATTGTGATAGCTGTCCTCTGGTCAAATTTTTCAGCAAGAAGCTTGCCAGCACTAATAAAGAAGGAGTTAACTTTATCAGCCGACTCCCTTGGGGATGGACACAACTGTAATAATTCGTGGGCTGGTGTTGTTCTAGAGCTAGTATTGGTAACGTCTTTTATTGTATCCCAAATACGTTTTGAGTCTTTTCCAGCCTCAGCAAATTTACTTCTTTCGTAATCGTATTTGACTCTCTTGAGCAAAGCATTGCAATAATTTCTGTAGCGCTTGTAGGTGACTTTGAGAACCACATTATCGGGTGACTTCTTCAGTTTCTTGTGTAAGTTGTCCCTATTTCTAAGACACTTTAGGAGTCCTGGGGTCATCCATGGTTTAATAATTCTACGCCTTCTAGATGGGATATAAGTTATAGTAGCATAGGAAATGGAGTTACGTATAGCATTTATAAAATATTCCATTGCAGAATTTGGATCATTTAAATTAAACAAGTTCTCAAAATCTACACCTAAGAGACTTTGACTCAATATTTCTTCGTCTATCTTGCTAACACTTTTGTGTGGCATGTACTGTACTTTCTTTGAAAGTGAGAATATCACCGCATAGTGATCAGTTACAGTGGCTTCAACAACAATAGTAAGGGCTGGGTAAGTGGTTTTGAGTAGAACATGGTCAAGGCACGTACGGTTATGTGTAGGTATTAAATGGGTAGGGAGAAGACCATGTTCAGCTGTCAAGTTTAGATATGCAGGAGAGTTTACATCAGTATTAGTAGAAGATATATCAATGTTAATATCACTCAGTAAAATCATGTTTCTAAATGAACTTAAACTACTAAGTAGTGTATCCAACGATTGAAAAAATGAGTCAGTCTGTTTACGTAAGGCATCAGGTCGATAAATTGCTAATATCGCAGTATCCTTACCTATCTTAATTAAAAGAGAGCTTGAATCTAAGAGCTGTGGTTCTTCCACTGAAATCCTCTGTATGTTATCTTCTATAAAAACAATTACACCATCATTTTGATTATATGGATTTGTAGACGCCATGTGCTTATATCCTTCCAAGGGAGGAATACAATGATTGTACTGTAACCAACACTCGGTAAGCACTATTATATCAAACTCGATGCTAATTCTTGCCAGTAATAATAGGAAACTGTCAATGTTTGCATTTACGCTTCGTATATTTTGACAAATTATATTGAGTGACTTAGAGCTGAACTTTTCTAATAATTGTGTACAATTTTCTGGAGAGATTAAGACAGCCTCGGAAGGGGGAACATTCTGTCCAGTGCATAGCATATATCAGATTGAGAGTTGAATTTTAATATATAAAAAACTGCTGTTCAAGTAACTAAGATATAATAAAAATAATAACTTATATATATTTTCCTCACGAAATGTAAGGAGGTTCATGGATCTCCTATTTTTGTAAGGATATAATATTACAAGTATTAAAATGATGTGCCCTTGTTGAAGACATATCAGCTGAGTGCTCACAATATGCGATATATATATATATATAAAGCAAGGGAAACCGTTAAAAATGATGAGCAAAATTTCTGATGAAAGCAACTTGGTATTTAGGTTGAAGCAATCGTTTTGTTTACAGAGTATAAAAATGTATGGTATGCCAAAATTGACTTGAATCAATATTAAACAATATAATAATACTATGTTGAAGCTGGGCATAGTAAAACATGGATACCAATCACATTCAAGATATTGTTTTTTATTGTTCTCAAATATTTGTGTAAATGTACTTTTTAGTTTTAAAATCTTGTAAATATAGGTTAAAGAAACGTGGTCATGTATATATTGAGTTCCTATAATGTGCGCGTTATTCTTAACATTTGTGTATTGTTTTAATGTGATGTGAGAGTTTTGTGATGTAAATAGGTTGAGTGTTGTGTTATAGTATGGACGTACAAAAACAAAAATAATTAAACTAAGAATCAATAATAAAAAAACTAAGAATCTATCAACTAAACAACGAAAAGCTAACAAACTGTAATGTGTGGCAACAGACGACAACAGAGACAGACACATAAAAACATAATAAAGTGAAATCATAACGAATAAAAGTAGTCAAATGAGCGGTATTTTGCTAATATCTTCTTGGGATTTTATTAGTGTTGAGGACAGCTAGAGACCCGCCGCCCCGTCGCCCCTTCGTACCCCGCTACCCCCCGCGCACCCCGCACACCGGCGCCGACCAGCGATGTCGGCGTCCAATCAGCGCGCGTGTGGCTCCATTTGTCGTCGCACGGCACTACTCACAGACTGAGGCACCTTCTAGCGAGATATAAGAAGGGCGTCTCGGTCTGTGAGCTGTTCATTTCACTTCGGAGCGGCACTAAGGAAGAAACCTGAAGAAGACTCAAGACTCCTAAATCAAGACCTCCCTCTGTACATAGTGTTAGACATAGTTATAGTTAGTCAGTGCCGAATTGTTGTAAATAGTTAATACAGTATATTAAAAAGTACCATCTTTTCTTCAAGCAGTCCCCTAGTATAGCTAACCTCAGATCAGTCGTTAAGTAATCAGTCACAAATAAATATACAGTCCACTGTTCATCCATTATATTCTTGGTCCATCGCCGCCGGATTCAAGCCAGAAGAAAGAAGCAAGAAGTAAGAAGAAACAAGAAAGAACATAATTATAGAAGAAAGAACATAATTATAGAAGAGAGAAGATCATTATAGAAGATCTTCAAGGAAGAAAGAAGTTCGTCGACGAAGAGAGAAGATCGTCGGTACTAATTTCTTCCCTGTTTCTTGTCACGATTACGTCACATACGTCTATTGTCTGTTTCCAGACAATTTCTTGTTTCTTAACCGCGTTTACGCGGCCAGTGGTCACTCCCTAACGGTGCCAAACTGTGACCATCTGGTAACGCCCTTGTGGCGGGAACGACATCCATACGTGTGTCTTTTTAAAGACTGTACGTACGTCTTTTTGAAGACGACCGGAGGTCGCAACGTGGGACCATGAGGAAGACACGAAGCCAGAAGACACGGAACGATGATGACATGCCGGTAGGAATGCGCATATTCGAAGAAGCACCCGCGTCCCCGTCCGATTATCTCACAATGGCACAAGCGCCCTCCGCCGCGCCCGCGCTCCAGGCCCCGCCCGCGCCCGCATCTACGCCCGCGCCCGCGCCCCCGCCGCCGCGCCCCGCTATGTCCGTGTCCACGACCGATCGTTTGGGAGAGGTTAGCACTTCCGCGCCGCGTACAGAGACACTCGCCGCGATTATTGAAGATCTTCCGTCTACAGAGATTAGTTCGATAGTACGTACCGTCGCGCCTGTAACAGACGTACATAGGCCCGCACCCCGCGCCCCGTCGGTTCGCTCCGTTCGTTCAGCCCGGTCGACGGCTAGTGCGATAGCTAAATTAAAGCAAATAGAGTATAACGCCGCGGAGGAACTAGCTGCAATTAGGAGGAAGCAATTGCAGTTGGAAGAAGATCTTATTAGGAAGAAGTACGCTAGGGACGTCGCGCAACTGCAAGAAGAAACAGATAGGGAAAGTGTCAACGAAGACGAGTTAGTTGAAAATAGGGTACGCGTTGATAGGTGGTTAGAAAACGTAGAGACTGTGCGGGGGGAGTCGCCCTCCCGCCCCTCTCAGCCCGCGCCCCGCATCGAGTTAGAGCAGACCCTACCGAACAGGGTAACCGGTTACGACCACAGTGAAGATGCCCAGGGGAGGACGGAAGCGAATAACGTTCAACCGCGCCGCATAGATTCGGTACAGAGGGAAGATGGAGTCGCCGTAGGAATGAACCAGGTGGATCGTCGTGTACGGGTTACGTCGCCGTCGCGCGTCCAACGCCGCACTCTATCGCCTACACATAGATCGCCACATCGCCACGCGGATCGTAGATCACCGTCGCCGTATAGGGATGTAGGTGTACATAGATCGCCATCGCCACATCGCCACGCGGATCGTAGATTATCGTCGCCGTATAGGGATGTAGGTGCGCATAGGACGCCAGCGCCACAACGTAGGCTAGAGAGAGATAGGGATAGAGATAGGTCGCTTACTCCGCGAGGGAAAGATAGGGGTATAGAGCGACTAGCGGAAGCTCTGGAGAATATGGTCAGAGTTAGGCCCGCTGCCGCGAAGCAGACGCAGGACTTGCCTATTTTTAACGGTTCGGCCGCGGAATGGTTAGCGTTCAAAGCCGCGATGAAAGAATCCACGCGTCTATATGGATTCACAGATACGGAAAATATGGCAAGGTTAAGAAACTGTCTACGCGGTGAAGCTAGGGAGGTAGTATCGGCACTGCTGTTTACCGCGAAGGATCCAGCAGATATTATGCGAACATTAGAGCAGTGTTTCGGCCGCCCGGAAGTAATTATCGATCGAGCGTTAGAAGAATTGAAACGCCTTCCGCGCCCGGGTCAAACCGCACAGGAATTAAATGCGTTCGCAATAAAGTTGCAAAATATCGTGTGCATTTTGCAAAACGTTGACGGCAAGGGATATCTGCAAAATCCAATGCTTACTAGGGAAGTGACGAGTAAGTTAAGCCCTCACTTACGGTCGCGTTGGTGTGATTATGCGGAGCACTACGGAAGTGCAGACGAACCGGACATCGTTACACTGTCCAGGTTCATGATGAGAGAGGCTGATCGTGCGTTGAGTCATGCCTATACGTCCGTAGAGCCGACTAAGGAATCGCCCGTAAGACGAGAGGCCCCGTCGTCGAAAAGGATAGTGACACGCCGCGTAGAGAATAGGGCTCGCGACGTAAAAACGTTCACCGCACAGGAGGACACCAGTAGTGCCTCTTGTATGTGCTGCGGAGGTGAACACGTGATCGCTAAGTGTAGAAAGTTAGCGCAAATGGGTGTGGACGACCGGTGGAATTGGGTAAAGGAAGGTGGGGTATGTTTTCTGTGTTTAAGTAGTAAACACCGACGGTTCAAATGTAGAGCGAAGAAATGCGGCGTCGACGGCTGCAACGCCCCCCACCATGCCCTCCTTCACACCCGCAAGACCCGCGCACCCGAGACATCGGTAAAACCGGATGAGACCGTGCTCGTCGCGTCTAACGTCACTAGTAATGCGTCCGTATTATTGAAAGTGTGTCCCATTACGTTACGTGGACCACGCGGTAGGGAAATAGATACGTATGCGTTGCTTGACGAAGGCTCAACCATTTCGTTGATCGACGACGACTTAGCGCGCGAGTTAGGAGCGGAAGGACCGGTAAAGCCGCTGAATATTAGAGGAGTAAGCAATAGTCAGCGCGAGGCCGATAGCAGGCTAGTTAACGTAGGCATACGTGGAAAATCGCGCAGCGAGATGTACAGAATAAATGCGCGTACGGTAACGAATTTACAGATAGGTTCGCAGTCGGTAAATAAAGAGTGTTTACGGTTGAAACACTTACGCAACCTACCGAGCTCGGTTTGCTACGAGGACGCCAAACCGAGATTATTATTAGGCGCCGACAACTGGCATTTAATAATCACCCGTAATTTAAGGATAGGACGTCGAAGGCAGCCTATAGCTGCACGAACGTTATTGGGATGGGTGATACAGGGAACCGTGCCGCGATTCACGTGTAGGGAGGACGGTGAAACCGTATTACACGTCGTAAGCAGTAGCGGACGGTTAGATAGGGACATTCGAACGTTCGCCAGTCAGGACGAGGAGTTAACGGAACTCCTTAAACGGCAGTACGAGATCGATTCCATCGGTATCTCGCTAAAGAGTAGGCCGCGACGGGAAGAGGAGCGCGCTGTCGAGATATTCCGGCGCACCGTCAAGAAGGTCGGCGAGCAATACCAGGTGGGACTGCCATGGAAGGACGACGACGTGCGGATGCCTCCCAGCTACGAGATGGCTGCTCGAAGACTGCGGACGATCGAGAAGAAGATGGACAAATCGCCGGAGTTTCGAGACGCCTATACAGCACAAATAGACAACCTCCTGGCGAAAGGATACGCAAGGGAAGCTGAAGGGACAGAGAGAGAGGACCCCAAGAGCTGGTACCTGCCCCACTTCGCAGTACAGAATCCGAACAAGCCTGGGAAGACAAGAGTGGTTTTCGACGCGGCAGCGCGTGCGTCCGGTAAATGTTTGAACGATTATTTACTTGACGGCCCCGACTTGTTACGGAACCTACCGGGCATACTATTTAGATTTAGGGAGAACGAAATAGCCGTGTCCGCGGATATTAGGGAAATGTTTTTACGCGTAAAGATAGACCGTCGCGATCAACCCGCGCAATTGTTTCTGTGGCGAGGCAACGAGCGATCCAGCCCACCGCGGGAATACGTTATGACTTCAATGATTTTCGGTGCGAGGAGCTCGCCGTTTCTCGCACATAGTGTTAGGGATCATAACGCGCGCGCACACGCAGAGACACATCCGTTGGCACTTAACGCTATCGTACGTAGTCACTACATGGATGACTACCTAGACAGTTATGCTACGGTAGAGGAAGCGGTAAACACTGCGAGGCAGGTTATGGAAGTACACCAGCAGGCCGGCTTCACCTTAGCAGGCTGGAATTCGAACCACGCAGCCCTACTAGAAGACAAGCCGGAGGAATTACTAGCGAGCAAGCCTAAGGAGGTAGGCTTGAGACAAGACAGCCCAGGCAGAACCCTAGGGCTATTATGGATGGCCGATGAAGATGCCTTAACGTTCAACACATCCATGAACAGGGTACCGAACGAAGTGAAGACGCTGCAGAGGCCACCGACCAAAAGAGAGGCGTTAAGTGCAGTCATGTCGGTCTTCGACCCGCTGGGACTGCTGAGCTACCTCACCATCACCGCTAAGATCCTGCTGCAAGACCTGTGGCGGATGAAGAAGGTCGGATGGGACGACGAACTACCCGAGGAGGCAGCTGAGGAATTCCAGAGGTGGCTGCGAGTCGTCGAGGAAGTATCACGACTGCGGCTGCCTAGGTGCTATGCTCCTACGGGGGGAGTGGTAGAGCGTCAGCTTCACGTGTTTAACGACGCAAGCGAACGTGCGTACGCATCCGTGGCGTATTGACGATTACGATACCGCGACGGAACGGTTAAGGTACGATTAGTGGCGGCCAAGGCGAAAGTCGCCCCGATAAAGGCGCAAAGCATTCCGCGGTTAGAGTTACAGGCGAATCTAATAGGCGCGCGACTCGCGGAATTCGTGCAAGGCGAGCACAGAGTGGTAGCCGATAGGGTAGTTTATTGGACAGACTCCACTACGGCGCTCCATTGGATTCAGAACGATACGGCGCGTTACACCCCATACGTAGCACATAGATTAGGGGAGATATCGGAGAAGACGTCACCCGAGCAATGGAGGTGGATACCGACCGCAGACAACATCGCGGATCAGGCAACGCGCGTTAATTATACGTACAAGGAAGGGAGCGACAAATGGTTTACGGGACCACCATTCCTGTACGAAGATGAAGATCGATGGCCTCGACGTCGGGAAGAGAAGGCAGGGGATGAAGATGACGAGCTGGAGGAAGTCGTGGCGCACCAGAGCGACACCGGGGACGCTCCACACCTGCCAGACATCAAGAGGTTCTCTTCTTATGAGAGATTGGTCAGGGCCACCGCTCGCATATTACAGTTCGTCGATGCCATGAGAGGAAAGGCGCACGGACTAACATTGGACCACATCCAGAAAGCAGAACGGATGTGGATAGAGCGAAGTCAACAAGACAGTTTTGCTGAAGACATCAGTCGACTGCAGAAAGGAAAGAACTTGGCAACCGGCAGCGCGTTGAGGAAGCTCGACCCCATATTCGAAGATGGCATACTGCGAGCTAGAGGACGGATTGACGCAGCCGATGTGGACAGCCAAATGAAGAGGCCCACCATCCTGAACGGACGCCACCAGTTTGTAAAGCTGCTTGTGGAGAAGGCGCATAAGGAAGCAAGCCACGCCAACAGGGAACGGGTAGTGAACGACCTACGCACGAGATATCACATACTTCGACTACGACCGACCGTAAGAGAAGTGGAGCGGAGATGTCTGCAGTGCAGGGTACGCAAGGCGACACCACGGCCGGCGGTTATCGGAGATCTACCACCTGAACGGTTAGGGGCATTCGCGCGACCATTTACCTACACCGGAATCGACTATTTCGGGCCTATAACGATAACAATAGGACGTAGGCATGAAAAACGGTGGATAGCGTTATTCACTTGTTTGACGACGCGCGCGGTACATCTCGAGATAGTTTATTCCCTAACGACGGACTCGGCGATATCGGCATTGCGGCGCATGGCGGCTAGGCGTGGGTGGCCACGGGTCATCTATTCTGACAACGGAACGAATTTCCATGGGGCGGACACCGAGCTACGACGGGCAATGGAGGAGTGGGCACCCCTGCTGAAGGACTACGCGTTGACTCGGCGGACAGACTGGAAGTTCATCGCGCCGGGCGCGCCGAACCAGGGAGGCGCATGGGAGCGTCTCGTGCGCTCAGTGAAGACCGCGCTCGAAGCCACTCTACACCAGAAGAGCCCGCGGGAGGAGACGTTGGTGACGCTCCTCACCGAAGCCGAGAATACAGTGAACTCTCGACCGTTGACACACGTACCGGTCGACATCGACGAGGAAGAAGCGCTGACACCCAACCACTTCCTGCTGCTGGGACCATCGAGCCTTCCAGTAACCGCGCCGTGCACGCCTAATGATCGTCGGGCGTGGAGAGCGGCGCAAGGACTTGCCGACGAGTACTGGAAGCGCTGGATGAAGGAGTACCTGCCGACGCTGGTTGCGCGCGGGGACTCACGGGATGTGCAGCAGCGACAACTACAAGAGGGGGACCTCGTCGTGGTGGCAGACGGAAGCCTGCCAAGGAACGTGTGGCCGCGTGGAATTATAACGCGGACATTTCCCGGACCAGACGGCGTGGTGCGCAACGTGGAGGTGCGGACCAGGGGCGGATTGCTGCGGCGGCCGGTCAGGAAGATCGCCGTCCTCCCGAAAGAAGATGAGGCTCGCGAGCTACGCCGGGGGGAGGATGTTGAGGACAGCTAGAGACCCGCCGCCCCGTCGCCCCTTCGTACCCCGCTACCCCCCGCGCACCCCGCACACCGGCGCCGACCAGCGATGTCGGCGTCCAATCAGCGCGCGTGTGGCTCCATTTGTCGTCGCACGGCACTACTCACAGACTGAGGCACCTTCTAGCGAGATATAAGAAGGGCGTCTCGGTCTGTGAGCTGTTCATTTCACTTCGGAGCGGCACTAAGGAAGAAACCTGAAGAAGACTCAAGACTCCTAAATCAAGACCTCCCTCTGTACATAGTGTTAGACATAGTTATAGTTAGTCAGTGCCGAATTGTTGTAAATAGTTAATACAGTATATTAAAAAGTACCATCTTTTCTTCAAGCAGTCCCCTAGTATAGCTAACCTCAGATCAGTCGTTAAGTAATCAGTCACAAATAAATATACAGTCCACTGTTCATCCATTATAATTAGTATAGGTTTATCTCTTTCTGTTTTTTTCAGGTATATTCTACCAGCAGATGTCCAGCAGTATGCATAATTATTACCCTTTTGGAAACTTCTGGCTACTGCGAACAATCGTCTTGTTTTCTGTGGAAGATTTTCGGATATGTAAATAGGAGTAGGAGGGCCCGGGATGGCTACATCAGCCGAAGTTAATTTTTTATTCTTATTTTTCTTATTGTATTCCTTCAAATTAGAAATAAATCTTTCCTTAGTTATGTTACTGGTGAAATCGGCTACTATGATCTTATTACTGTCGTTTTTTTTACTAATGCGAAAAATATCTCTAACATGTGAATGCTGTAAGGTCGACCCAAGCACTTCACCTGTCTTCACCAAAATATTAAGTAAGTCATCTTTAGTTTCGCGGTCCTTTTTGGGCACATTACGCAATTCTATGCGAGAAGAATGTGAAGATCTTTCAAACCCATCAATTTTTTCTTCCAACATTTCTATACGCTTCCGATAACCTTTATTTTCTTCTTGTAAACTTTGTACACTCGACAATAAAGTGTCATATTTTTCGGACATAAACTTAATAGATTCTTTTATATCATCATTTTGTTGTTTGATATTACCGACATAATCTATAATTGTTGATAATTTAGAGTCCTGATCACTTTTTAGGGACATAAACATATTATTAAACTTATCTTGGATGGCGGAGAATTCATCAGACAAGCTATTACAAAATTTCCTTTTCCGAAACGCTGTGTTGACGTATGCTTCATTATCTGTGGATTGTAAATTTGGTTCCGAGTCACAGTGCTGTAATGTAGGACTACGTGACGTCGACGGGATCATTGGCGGCGACCGGTTAAGTGGCATCGCAACAGTTTATGCCTACAAATACCAGATAAGTATAAGTCTCGCTGCAGTGAGTCGCTAGTAGGTCCAAAGGTGACTAATCCAGAGCACCAGGAGCGCTGCAAAAGTAACACGTACCTCCTACAAGCACAGAGGATTGGCGGATCTTCGTTACGCCTCTGGGGGCGGGCAGCGGGCAGCGATGGGCGGTGTTAATGCAGCGTATGAGTCAGCACGGCAATCTATCGGCGCCGGGTCGTAACAAACTCCTCTCTTTTATGCACTCTTATTTATTTAACTCGATTTTCGGAATAGAAACTTTATTTTAAATATTAATAATAAAATGAAATAGGGTTTAAGTGTAACACGTCTGAACTCCTCAGCGATCCGGGGGGAAGGGATCTCTGACCGGACCTCTGTATCGTATCTACGCGGTGCGGTTGAACATCATTCGCTACCGTCCTCCCCTGGGCATCTTCAGCGTGGTCGTAACCGGTTCCCCTATTCGGTGGGGCCTGCTCTATCTCGATGCGGGGCGCGGGCTGAGACGGGCGGTAGGGCGTCTCCCCCCGCACCGTCTCCACGTTCTCTAACCACCTATCAACGCGTACCCTATTTTCTAATAAATTGTCTTCGTTTAGACTTTCCCTATCTGTTTCTTCCTGCAGTTGAGCGACGTCCCTAGCGTATTTCTTCTCGATAAGATCTTCTTCGAGTTGCAATTGCTTCCTTCTAATTGCAGCTAGTTCCTCCGCGGCATTATACTTGATTTGCTTTAACTTTGCTATCGCGCTAGCTGTCGACCGGGCTGAACGGACTGAACGGACCGACAGGGCGCGGGGCGCGGGTCTATGTACAACGTCTGCTACAGGCGCGACGGTACGCACTATCGAACTAGTTTCTGTTGTCGGAAGATCTTCTATAATCGCGGCGAGTGTCTCTGTGCGCGGCGTGGATGTGCTAACCTCTCCCAAACGATCGGTCGTAGACACGGACATAGCGGGGTGCGGCAGCGGGGGCGCGGGCGCGGGCATAGATGCGGGCGCGAGCGGGGCCTGGGGCGCAGCGGAGGGCGCTTGTGCCATCGCGAGATAATCGGACGGGGACGCGGGTGCTTCTTCGAATATCCGCATTCCTACCAGCGTTTCGTCGTCGTTCCGTGTCTTCTGGCTTCATGTCTTCCTCATGACGTCCCACGTTGCGACCTTCGATCGTCTTCAAAAAGACGCACGTATTGGACGCCGTTCCCGCCACAAGGGCGTTACCAGATGGTCACAGTTTGGCACCGTTAGGGAGCAACCACCTGGCCGCGTAAACGCGGTTTAAGAAACAAGAATTGTCTGGAAACAGACAATATTATGACGTATATGACGTAGCCGTAAGAAACAGAGAGCAAGTTAGTACCGACGATCTTCTCTCTTCGTCGACGAACTTCTTTCTTCCTTGAAGATCTTCTGTAATGATCTTCTTTCTTCTGTAATTACCTTCTTTCTTCTGGCTTCTTATCCGGTGACGATGGACCAAGAATATAATGGATTCTTGCGTCTAATCCGGCGGCGAAGGACCAAGAATATAATGGATCGAAGTGGACTGTATTTATTTACTGGAGCTAGTGGACTGTATTGATTGAATACTGTACTGATATTACGCTAGGGGACTGCTTAAAGAAAAGATGGTACTGTAGAACTATACTGTATTCAACTATCACAATAATTCGGCACTATTAACTATAATAATATGTACAGAGAGGGGTCTTCGCTTATTTAGTCTTGATTTTCTTTTGAGTCTTCTTTCTTCCAGTGCCGCTTTCGAAATGAACATCTCACAGACCAAAACGCCCTTCTTATATGCCACAAGAGAGCGTCTTAGCCTGTGTGTAATGTCGCACGACGATGCTGCGCGCTCATTGGTCGTCGGTCTGCTGCCGGTGCGCGGGGTACGAGGGGCGCAACGGGGTATGAAGGGGCGACGGGGCGGCGGTTCCCTCGCCGTCCTCAACACCATGGATATAAATAAAAGCAGAAGAATTGATAAAACAATTTGAAATGTGTAGAAAATTAGGGAATACAATAAGGAAGCATTGTTTTTGTATTAATATAACTCTCTAGAAACTGAAAAACTTTTAATTTTAACTGAATTCTCAATTAAGTGATATTGTGTAACAAAAAAAATCACCTCCGTCCCAGCTAGCGACATCTGGTGAGCGTAAAATTATTAGCCTTCAATACTCTTCGATATTTTTTTAGGCCAAAGACCACGACGGAATACGTGCCACCGGTATATGACTACATGTTCGTCGACCCCAACATGAAATCTCAAGGTGGATGTGAACCTATTCCGGCAAATTTAACCTCGCCTAGAACTGGTCAGAAACCGTGGGATAGTAAGTTTTTTTTTAATTTTGTTTTCATAGAATAAGGATGGCAAACGAGCACACAGGTCCACCTGATGGTAATTTAATGCTCTAACCTATAAACGTTTACACTTTTTAATCAAAATGCAAAAGCGTTGTCAACCTTTAGGACTAAGATGGAATGCATGGTTTCTAGTAAATAGGGTTTCCGTTTCTCTACAATTACCATACGAAACACAGCACCATTGAACTGTATTTCACGCTGGTATTCTGTGAGAGCGTGGTTCTTCGAGCTGACCCATTCGTGCTACAACGATAATATAGCATGGTTCGATTACGTAACCAGCACCAGCTTTCAAATGGAGAAAAGAATCATCACCAAGTTTTTTTTTAACTTATTATAAGCCAGTGCTTGACCACATTGGTGATGCAGCCCTAGATGGTAAATCGCACTGTCTTATCGTAACAAAAGCCTATTCACTCTTGTCTTGAAGACGTCCAGATTGTATTCGGACGGAAATACAGACAGGGAAATCATTCAACTCCCTTACTGTACGCATTACAAAAGACGAAGCGAACCGTTTGGTACTACTGCGTGGAATGTCGACGAGAAAGGGGTGAAGACACACCGACGAAATTGCTAAAATAGAAGAGGCAGTAACTGAAAAAGTGTCGCATTTACACACGTTGGTACAGTGTTTGTCTCATAGATTTATTTTGTATCCTGCCAGAATGCATCGAGTACCAGGAGAAGTTGGTATATCCCTGCGTGAAGGCCCCTTCCGGGGAGAACGCCCGCGTCAACCGTTGCACTCACTACGCCGAACAACTTATTGTCGACGGAGTCAACCCGGACCGAGCAGAGTTCCCTCACATGGTAACATTCTGCATGCTTTATATGAGTTTGTAACCCCTACCAGTTTTATACAGCTTATCGTTACGGTTATTGTTGCAGCCCATTAAATTCCACTGCTGAACATAGGCCTCCACCATAGATTACCTCATACGGGGGATATTTGCCATAGTTGTAATGTTAGTGTTAATTTGAAAATTTCATCTCTCAGTTGGTCATGTGCTCCTGGTAGATTGTCTCCTATACATCCATCCATTACAGCCTACTAAAATCCACTTCCACATAGGCTTTCCATCATAGATTACCTCATACGGGGGATATTTGCCATAGTTGTAATGTTACTGTTAATTTGAAAATTTCACCTCTCAGTGGGTCATGTGCTCCTGGTAGATTATCTTCTATACATCCATCCATTACAGCCTACTAAAGTCCACTTCCACATAGGCCTTCCATCATAGATTACCTCATACGGGGAATATTTGCCATAGTTGTAATGTTACTGTTGATTTGAAAATTTCACCTCTCAGTGGGTCATGTGCTCCTGGTAGATTATCTTCTATTCATCCATTCATTACAGCCTAAACTACTAAACCATTCTATTCTCATTATATAGCCATTCTAATCTCGCTCAGACTGACGTCCGGTATATCATCGGAATAATGTTGGATAAGACTCTCGCTCTTGGATCGTTACTCACACTTGCGTGCGGCTCCAACGATGACGTGTACAGCTGCCCATAGAACCTCTCAATCTCACTCAAAATCTCAGGTGCCCTGGAAACGATGCTGCCACATTCGGTCTTCAGCTTTGACAGTTGGCTCTTTCTGGCAGACATATCTCTGGTAAAGACTTTGGAGCCTTGGTTCCGCTCGATCGCTTCTTCAATACGAGCAGTATTGAAGTTGCGTAAGTCCCGGCGCATGCATTTGAAGATCTGTCTGTTCAGTTGCCTGTATGCTGTGAAATCTGTTGAAGAATGTAGCTTCATCTCCCGTCTAAGAGCCATGAAATTAAGAGTGTGAACGGAGAGTTTTTGTGTTCTTCTGCGGCGGGTCTTGCAGAACTTAGCTCCGACCGCATGGACAGTTTCCACGAGCTTGTCATTCATATCGTCCACTTCATTGCAGTCTTCTAGGCACTGAAAACGCTTTTGTAACTCGAGCTGAAAGGTTTCGGGACTTTGGATTAGAGCACGAGGGGGACGGAGCGTTGACTTCATTAGACGAGACCTCTCCAACTTAACGTTTAGGTTCAGTGTGCCTCTAACCATTCGGTGATCGCTGCCAGCTGAACAGTTGTCGTCTGGTCGTCATAATGAATTCAATCTCATTTTTTGTCGAACTTTTAATCTAATTAATATTAATTATAACGAATAGTAAAGAAATAAATATTAACCTTTGCATTTTCCGAACCAATTAACTTCTCCGCAATGAAATCTGTCAAATATTATACCTCATATTTAAGTGGTGCCGCCCTGGTGACAGAAAATGTCGCGGATGCCCTCATTGAGATAATACAGATTGAGTTGACGTAGGGTAGGTGTACGTTGTGTGAGCTTCTTAGTTTCAGACAGCTTCGCTAATATCCATCCAATAACTAGTTTTCTGACTGATAAATTTATCTTTACAGGCTCTACTCGGGTTTGGCAGTGACGTGAACGCACTCCAGTGGCAGTGTAGTGGCTCCATCATCAGCGAACAGTTTATTTTGACAGCCGGTCACTGCACCCATACACGTGAACTGTAAGACCCTTTCTTACATTTTTAGCTGGGGAGCTAAAGTAGAATAGTGTGGAATATAATGGAATAGAATGTAATAGAATACACATAGAGTAGAATAAGACAGAATAGGATGGAATAGAATAGAATAGGATGGAATAGAATGGAATGAAACGGAATGGAATGTAATAAAGCAGAATGGAACGAAATGGAACAGAACAGAATACTTTTAATTTAATTTTAATTATTTTATATTCATTATAGATTGTAAGAATACTTATTGAAAATCATTCATCATACTTTTACAACCTTTGTCCCGGGAATAACTACGAGGGTGGATTGAAAAGTACTCGGCCTAACACAGATCCATTCAATTCTAAAAATTAAATCTACCCACATTATTTAGTTCAGTTCAGACTAGTTCATTGTGTGAAGTTCGAAACGTGTGCGATAATTAGTTGTGATTTTATAAATTTATTAACAAAGTAATCGGACATAATTTCCGCGAATGGAGCAAATCGAGCAGCGTGCCGTCATTAAGTACCTCCATAAGAAGGGGCTATCATCAAAAGCCATCCATGATGACATGGTCAGTAAATTAGGCGATTGTGCTCTGTCATATTCATCCGTCAAAAAATGGATAGCAGAATTTAAGCGTGGTAGAGAGAGTGTGAAAGATGAACCCCGCTCTGGAAGGCCTTCGACGTCAATTACTGACGAAAATATTAAAAAAGTACTTGATTTAATAATGGGAGACCGCAGATTAAAAATTAGAGAGATAGCCGAGATTATAGGCATCTCTTATGAACGAACTCAAAACATCATTGTCAACGAGTTGGGTTTCCACAAGGTGTCTGCGAGGTGGGTTCCGCGACTGCTTTCAGTTGAACAAAAAAGGACGCGATTGACTATTTCACGCGACTGTTTGGAGTTATTTGAAGCCGATGCAGATGATTTTTTGAATCGTTTTGTTACTATAGACAAAACATGGGTTCATTACTGTACACCGGAAACAAAACAACAATCAAAACAGTGGAGAAGACCTGGTTCACCACCCCCTAAAAAGGCTAAGTCGATTTTGTCGGCAAATAAGGTGATGGCTTTAGTATTCTGGGACTCGAAAGGTGTGATTATGATTGATTATCTTGAAAGGGGTCAGACTATAAACTCTGATTACTACTGCACCTTACTACGTCGTTTACGAGAGGAAATAAAAGAAAAACGTCGAGGAATGCTCAGAAGAAAAGTCCTGTTTCATCAAGATAACGCCCGTGTTCACACGTCAGTACAGTCAATGGCTGAAATTCACAACTGTGGCTTTGAACTGTTACCGCATCCGTCGTATTCACCTGATCTGGCACCATCAGACTTCTTTCTGTTCCCTAACCTAAAAAAGCACTTGGGAGGTCAAAGATTTTCGTTTTTATAATTCACTTATTTGTATTTGTTAATCATAACACCTATGTTTATCAATAATAATAAACTACGAAAAGAACTTCGTTCCAACTGAGTGTTCCACGACATTCACGCGTGTTTTTTAATATACTCGTACTTACTGGCGAAAATACTAAGCTACTTAGCTACATAGACATAGTATAAAGACAGGGAAGTAGGCTGACTCCGGCCCAATCCGCGATATAATTGCCTACTGTCTCAGGGTTGTCATTGTCACCAAATCATTAGTTTAAAGCCCGGCCCTTGCCAAAAATAATACATCTCTGTATAACTAATTCAGTGATCATTAGTCGATAAAGTTCAACAATGGTTTTCCTAACAAATACAGAAATGTATTAAGATTCAGAGCAGTATTATTTATAAAAAAAGGGATAAAATAAACCGGCGGGGCGGTGTGTGAGCTCGTGTTTAAATTATTTACTTAGTATATTCTAGTTATTTTTTATTTTTAATAGGCATAATATAGTATTTGCACACATAAAGGACCATATTAATTTTTATTTTTAATTAATACAAGCATATATATATTGAATCACACATTTATTACAAAATTACAAATTAGCTACAGAAAAATACTTTCTTCGGTTTCGACTATTACGAAACGACTTGTTATTAAATTTTAATGCGTAATATATCCGCATCCTTATAAATAACTTTTGCAAATATAATTAATTACGATTTTATAACAACTAATACAACAAAAATATGTAAATGTATGTAAAAAAGCCGTAATGCGCGAACCTCGTGCGGTGTTAGCCCAGACTGGCGTAGGGAGAAACACAAACATTCCGAGATTGTGTTTAAGTGTGCGTGCGGCGCCCATAGATACTATGGCGCACACATACAAGCCGCGCGCAGTGCGTTTGTTTGAAGATAACGTACTTCCCTGTCTTTATACTATGACATAGACCTCTCTTTTCGGATCATTTTTGTTGCGAAGGAAACCTTCTAGTTTTAATAATAATTCTAAGATAATACCATTTTCTAAAATGTCAAAGTTTTCAAATGTTGTGTCAAAGTTATAATTTTGAAACATTCCAGAGGTTCAGTTACGTACGCACTGCTGGGCATCCTGAGCAGTACTGAACACGTGGACAGCAGCCAGCTCTACAAGATCAAGAGGATCATCAAGCATCCCGACTACAAGCCGCCTAAGAAGTACAACGATATCGCTCTGCTGCAAACGGAGGTTGAGTAGGTATCCGAAAATATACGTCTGACTGAGGTAAAGGTTTAGTTTTGAGAGTTCTATCAGACAGGAAGCCCTCGCGCGAATAGATACACTATGTATACACAAGATCCGATTTTTTTAAAATTTGAAACACAACTTTATACGAAGATGACAATGTGTGACCATTTGCGTGAAAAATAAGTTCACCTCAGTTCCAACTAACTACATCTGGTGAGCGTAATTTTATCAGCCCTCAATAAAAACATTTCAGTATGACCTTGAACGAGAATGTAGTCCCGGCATGTCTGCACTTCGACACCACAGCTCCTGACAAGCGTGCTTTAATAGCGTCTGGATGGTGGACGACCCAGAACGGGGGATCCGGCGCGGATATCCTCCAGAAGGTATGTACGACTTGTTTGGAAGTGTATACAACATTTAACGTAATTAACGCACACCCTCAGACAACCCTATCAGTATATTATGTTATAATGATAATACATACACTGACTTTTTAGTGAAACATGTTTATGCATTGATTATTTATTGAATTAGTTATACTAATTCCGGAAGAATGTTGTGGTCACAGTGCAAATCCATTAACGCACGACGCGCGATTGTTTACGTTAAAAAATACCTACCTAGGAACATTAACCGATGTCTGAATGAACTCCGAGCATCCAGTTGTTTATTTAAGTCTAGTAAACATTTGATTGTTATCTTTCTATCACACTTTTCAGGCTTTGGACAGTTGTCTCTGAATAATTTTGATTATTGATTATGATATGATATTAATCGGCGATACATTGAAAATGGGCCAGATTAGAAGTGCCCTTAACCGACGAGCGTGTATGCGTAGATTTATGGATGTACGAGTAAAGAAGGCGAGAGAGGTGTGTCAGGATATTGCCAAATGGAAGTCCGTAGTCTCTGCCTACCCCTCTGAGTGACAGGCGTGAGTGTTTATGTTATGTTATGATATAATATTAATTTAAATAATTTTTTTTTGCTGTGGCAACCCCGGTGACAAATACTTAAATAATTTGCTCCCAAATAATTTCGTAAAAATAAATATTGTAATTGATAATTTCCACCTCAAATTTAAGTTATAGTTGTTAATTAGGAACAAATTGTATTGTGTAATAAATAAAAGTGGTAAATATCTAAATAAATAAATTTTTAGTGCCTCTCAATTTAAAGTGACAGCAGGTAACGAACATCGTTTAAAACTTAGGTTTAAAAGTTACTGTAATTCTTGTTATCCCTTTTAATATTTACGATATATCTTAAGTTTTGTTGTTTTCGGATTTCATTTTGAATTGTTTTCTTGATAATTTAATTTGAGATCTGTTATTAGAGTCCTACAATTGGATATTTGCTTACTCTGTTCCCTTGATTTTCCATCTTTGTTTTCTTTTGCTATATAAAATATATAGTAAAATGAATACTCACAACGCCAAAACGCGCCAGATGGAGAACCAACTTCATCTGGCGCTCCAAGAACTGAGGGCGTCCAGGGAGCAGTGTGAGCTGTTACTTAAAGAAAGGGATGACAACGAAAAGGAAATAATAAGTATAATTTCGAAAAATACACAGTTGAAAAGTGATAATGTTAAGATTACTAGAGACTATACAGATATTTTAAAGGAAAGGGATCAGCTCCAGGGGACAGTCGATGAGTTTGACCGATGCAGCAAAGAATATGAGGAAGCCCTCAGATTAATTGCTGCATTGAAATTACAATTAACCGAAGCTAAAAAGCAGATTTCAGAATTTAAACAATACATTGATAATGTGCAAGCATTTCAAACTCAGAGTCTGTTCGATGAGCTCGTAGAATGTAAATCTCATGAAACATTGCAACCCTCCACTACAATAGATTTGACTAAAGATTCTACCTCATCAAGAACAGCAGAAAGGATTACATGCAGCAGAAGGAAATTAAGAAATTATATAAAAATCAATAAATATATTAGGAAAGTTCAAAAATTAGTTAAAACTAAAATTAATATTAAAAATTATTCAAATGTATGTAAGGAAAAGCAAGAGTTAATTAGTAAAATTAAATTATATTCAATTGAGGTGGAAAACATGAAAAATTGTTATGAGACTGAAATAGAGTGTCTTAATTCAGAAATTTTATCACTTCAAACTTCATTACAAACTATGTCAAATAAGTATAAATCAGCAGGGAATGAGATAAAAGAACACATACTGGCCATGGATAATCTGGTAAAGTCATGTAAATATAACGAGGAACGTTTTGATTCCTTATTAAAATATCAAAATGAATATCAGCACTCAATGCCAGGTTCTTTAGGGACAGTGTGTGTTAATAATATGACAAGCAGTAATACTTCATTTTCTTTATCTGCACTCTATGATAGTACCATAACAAAGCAGATAAATTTAAAAAGTAATGAAAAAAATAATGTAATTGTGTATAGTGATGACATAGGAAAAAATTTGGGTATATCATTGAATAACTGTTTAAAAAGGCAACAGATAAGTAATTACTGCATGCCTGGAGCATCATTCAGTGATATTATGAATAAAATTTTAACTAGTAAATTTAACCCTAATAGTATATTAATAATTTTTGTTGGAAGAAGAGGCAATATGAACAAGAATCAATTATTAAAATATATTGAATATCTCAATAACATAAATGTGGTTAAAGTTATCTTGTTTACATTGCCTTACATAGAGGGGTGGCCACAGGAAAATAAACTAAGATATAATTTAAATTTAATGATGCATAATTCGACATATAATAATAACTTAAATTTGACATTTAATTGTAAGAATAATGATAAATTTCATTTAGTGGATATTAATAATTTAATTAAGAAGTTTTTGACAAGAGATAGGTATTACCTATCAAAGTTTAGTTTAAGACTGGTAGCAAATACGCTATCTCATTATTTATATTTTAACCCACCCAAATTATTGGCTACCTTAACACCTGCTTTTATTGAGCAGAAAAATAATTTCACAAATGATTTGGAATTAGTTCCAAGTAATTTAAATTAGATAATAAGACAATAGAGGTAATCTCTAGCAAAGATAACTTAAATACCTTAGAATACAATTCAACTATACTTCATTGTGTAATTTCACAAAATAGCAATAATAAAAACTGTATTAACCTGGTGCATCAAAATATACAAGATATGTTAGGCAAAGAACTAGAAATTGAATTATTTTTAAATAGTAACCTTATTCATATTTTATGTATTACTGAACATTGGTTAAAAAGTTACAACTCCATATTTAATTTCAGTAATCACCAGGTGGTCAGTTCGTTCAATAGAGATACTAAATTACGTGGTGGCTCCTTAATATTAGCTAATAAATCCTTATCATGTAAAGAACGTAAAGACATTGTGAGCCTCTCTGTTGAGCGTACTGTAGAAATGGCATGTGTTGAGCTTGAGCACCTTATTGTTGTCAGTGTTTACAGACCCCCATGTTCAAATTATGATACCTTTGAAAAAATTATGGAAGAAGTTTTAGTTAAGCTTAATAAACAGAATAAATCTCTTGTAGTGTGTGGAGACTTCAATATAAATCTCCTGGAAACTTCTTCCATCAGTATTAAATTTTGCTCATTGTTCAAATCCTATAATCTTGATAATTTATTCTTTGAAGCTACACGAATTGCAGGGTGTAGTGCAACTTGTATTGATAATATTTTTACAGGTGTTGGACCAATCAACAAATCAATAATTCAAAAACTTAGTTCAGATCACTGTGGATAACTGGTTTCCTTACCTTATATGCACAAAATACAGGAAATTGAGAAAATTGTGTTTGTTCTTATTAATGCAAAACGCCTGGAGAGATTTAGAAGTAATATGGTAAAAAACCTTCCATCGCTTTCTTATAAGAACAATGCAGACTTTTTATATGGAGAATTATTTACCCTTATAAGCAATGAATTTAAAAAAAACATTTACTTCTAAAACATTCTCCGGTATCAGTCGCAAGGTATTTAATGAGTGGGCGACAGTGGGAATTCATAAAAGCAGACGAAGGTTATATGACCTTTACCATGAAAGATCATATAATCCTTCTGATGCTTTTAAAGAATATGTCAATAATTATTCTAAAATGTTTAAAAAAGTTTGCTCCACAGCCAAATCGTTACATATTAGCAACAAAATTAAGATGGCTAAGAATAAAATTAAAATGACGTGGAGTATAATTAACAGCAAAACCGGTAATGAAAAACCTCGTAACGCAAACTATCAATTAAAAATTAACAATGAATTGACTAAATCAAATCAAGAAGTCGCAGCGGTGTTTGAGAAATATTTCACTGATATTCCTATTTTGACAACAGAGTCTGAATTCTTCTCCAACTGTCGCCGAGTCATTACTCAAACAGAATGTTAATATCTGTTTAAAAGAATTTAGATTTGAAAAAGTATTACCGCAAGATATTGTAAAATACTTCAAAACCATTGATGTAAAGAAAACCGCAGATTTGTGGGGGATTTCCGTGACAGTTATTGCGTCCATAATAGATTTAATTGCACCTCATCTTGCTATTATTTTTAATACTTGTATCGATTCTGGTGTGTTTCCTCATTTAATGAAGTATAGTAAAGTAATACCTTTATTTAAATCTGGTAGTACATTGGACCCCGCTAATTTTAGACCTATTTCTGTACTACGAACTCTTAGTAAAATTTTTGAAAAAATTATTTTGGATCAATTGTTAATTTTTTTTAATACAAATAAATTACTTCATAAAAACCAATTTGGATTTACAAGGGGTCACTCGACGTCTGACGCCGGTGTTGAGCTTATGAAATATATTTTTAATGCCTGGGAGAATTCACAGGATGCCTTAGGTGTTTTCTGTGATCTTTCCAAGGCTTTCGATTGTGTTCATCATGAAACATTAATCAGGAAACTACAACATTACGGTGTAAAAAATTTGGCGCTTGGACTTATTACTTCATATTTAAGTAACAGAACTCAAAAAGTCGTGATAAATGGTAAAGGTTCCTCCGGATCGGTAGTATCAATGGGCGTTCCTCAGGGCTCGATTCTTGGCCCATTCCTGTTTTTAATCTATATTAATGACTTACCTTATCTTGTAGGAGACAATCACGATATAGTATTATTTGCTGACGATACCTCTTTAATTTTCAAACTCAAACGGCAGTTAATTAATTATGACGATGTAAATAATGCTCTATCGAAATTATTACATTGGTTTAACGCCAACAATATGCTCTTGAACGGCAATAAGACAAAGTGTATTAAATTTACAATACCTAATGTAATACATTCGAATACCAATGTGCTATTAAATGGGGAGGAGTTGGGTCTTGTGGATACCACTGTTTTTCTCGGTATGACTATTGACGCGAAACTTCAATGGGGCCCCCATATATCTAAATTAGCAAGCAGACTTAGTTCTGCAGCATATGCTGTAAGAAAGATTAGAAGTCTCACAGATGTTGAGACAGCTAGATTAGTGTTTTAGTTACTTTCATAGCGTAATGTCTTATGGAATTTTGCTATGGGGTAATGCGACTGATATTGAAGCTATATTTGTTTTGCAAAAGAGAGCCGTTCGGGCGATTTATAACCTAAATTGTAAAGAGTCCCTCAGACAAAAATTTAAAGAAATAAACATATTAACTTTGGCATCGCAATATATTTATGAAAATCTAATGTATGTACATAAAAACATAAATAGCATTAATAAGAATAAGGATGTGCATTCTTTAAACACTAGGAACAAACATAAGCTTGTAATACCAGTTACTAGACTCCACAGAATCAGTAATTCATTTATGGGGTAATGTATACGCTTTTACAACAAAATCCCAGAACATATTCAAAGTTTATCAATAAACAAGTTTAAAAGTTTAGTAAAGAAAAACTGTACAAAAAGGGTTATTATAATATCAAGGAATACATGAATGAAAATAACCCCTGGGAATAAGGTGATCGCCACCATGCTGGTTCTATTAAAAATCATTTAAAAATTGTATAAATGAAATTATTGTTAAGTGAAATATGTTTGAAAAAAAAGTCCCGCTGGGTTTCTTGCTGGTTCTTCCCAGGACAGAGGTATTTTCCGAACCAGTGGTAAATAAAAAATGACTCAATAAGAATTATGTAATAATCAATATTGAATAAAAAAATTATTCTATTCTATTCTATTCTAATAGGCAATATTCTTTACAAAATGTTATACATTAGAATAACATTTTAATTGTAATTGTAAATAATAATGAACTACTAAAAATAAGAGGCAATACGACAACATAATTCTTTTATCATGGTATCTCGCTTGAAATAAGGTTAATTTTTCTTTATTTTTTTTTTATATGATATGGTGACAAACGAGCACACAGTCCACCTGATGGTAAGTGGTTGCTGTGGCCCACAGAAATCTACACCTATCTTCGTTTGCGAATGAATCGTCGTTTGGAAATGCAGTGTGTTGTCAGCCGTGAGGACTAAGATGGAATGCCTCTTTTCCAGTAAGAAGGGTCTCCGGTTCTCTACACTCACCATACGAAACACATCAGCGTTAACCTGCTATTTTACGCTGGTATTCTGTGAGAGCGTGGTCCTTCCCTGTTCGTATACGTCCTTACCCATTCCTGCTGCAACTATACTATTAATATAGCTGCAGCATGGCTCTACCACGTTTAAAATAAATTATTAAGGATATCTCAAAAACTACTGGTCAGACCTTGATCAAATCTATATGGGACCACATGAGAAGTACCAGCTTTCAAATAAAAAAAGAATCATCGAAACCGTAGTGGCGGTGTAAGAATACCCACTAGCCCATATCGTACAGCGGGTGTCGTAAGAGGCGACAGAGGGAAACAAATCAGGAGATGGGCAGCAGCGTCTTCAAAATAACGACTAAAAATAAAAAACTACGGTTGGCAACCCGCTTGCCAAGCGTGGCAACTATGGCAAACATCCCTCATATGAGGCAATCTATGAGGGACGTCTATGTTGAGCAGTGGACTTTAATAGCCTGTACCGATAACGGTAAACACATTCACTATTTACATATATAAGTTCTGAAGAATATCAATAAATTCTTACCCCTAGTCCGTACTCGAAGGATAACTCACTGGACCCTATTACAAAGCCTCCGCTGTCCGTCCGTCCGTTCGTCCGTCCGTCTATCTGTTTGTCAGCGGGCTGTATCTCATGATCCGTAATAGGTAGACAGTTGAAATTGTCACAGAATGTATTTTTGTTGCCGCTATAGGAACAAATAATAAAAATAAATTGAAAATTAAAAGGGGCTCCCTACACGCGCGAGTCCAACTCGCACTTGGCCGGTTATTTTTAAAGTCTAAGAAGAACCCACCCGTAACAGTTTTCTATAGCTCGTATCGTTGCAGGTGACTCTGCAAAGATTCTCGGACTCTGAGTGCGCGCTATTGTTCCCGCCAGCCCGTCTCATGGAGAATGGCTTCGACTCCAAGACACAAATTTGCTGCGGGGACAAGCATAAGTCGAAGGACACTTGCCAGGTAAGATTTATTTAATGAGATAAAAACTTTGTGGCGGCGCTGTCGTCGCGCCACAAGCGAAACACATCGAAGTCTAAATCGCACTAACATAGTTCCGAAGTTAAAGCAGTATATATAGAATAGCTCCAAACTACCAATCGCGTTGGCCGCTCCCCGGGCAGAACACCTTGCCCGGCGGGAGATCTCCCCTTTTCCTTACACCCGCCACAACTTTGTTAGGTTAGGAGTTCGCGTCGCCAACATGCTAATTTTAACCCCTCAACAGTAAATATCAACTACCCCGGCTTTGAGTCAAATATTGTAATAATCAGTAACTGTCATTCATCGTGGCGGTCAATTCCCGCCATTTTTTTAAATTACTGGAAACTACGATACTTCGCTTTTAGCACTAATGTTATAATAATATATAAATTTAGGTGAGAATTTTTTTTTATTACATTTTATTATATAAACCCATATAGACATGGGACGAGTACTCGGTTTGGATTCGGTACTCGGCGGATGCGGCCTTTTTTAGGGTTCGGCCGAGTACCGAGTATTAATGGCCGAGTACCGAGTACTCGGCCTTAATTATATTCCAGAGAAAAATAAAAACAATAAGCCAGTTTTTATCATTATTATTACATTAGACACATTAAAACATCAGGAACATGAGAAGCAGCAGAAATATTTAGAACGTACATATGAATCTATAATAGAAATTATTATTACTAATATTTAAAATTTAAAAGAGGAAGATCAATAATTTTTCTAGATGTTTTCCGATAAATCGATTTATATAAGCAGTCATTTTCGCGCCAAATAACGAAAACTATCTCTCGAACATGAAATCATGTTGTCTCATTTGACAAGTAATCACTCATCAACAGTATCCGTGGGTGTGTGACTGATCGAGTAACGATACAAGTACTTTTCTTTCAATACTACGAGTACTTGGTACTAAGTTTTAAAGTATCGATACCCAAAGTACTTGGTATAGAAAGAAAAGTATCGAGTAACTACTTGTATTTACTCGTATCGTTCCATGTCTAACTCTGTGTAAGGGAAATAACCACACGCCGTCCGCTACCGCATTTTTTTAAAGCCGAGTATTCGGCCCAATCTAGGCCGAGTACCCGGTGGCCGAGTACTCGGCGAATCACTACTCGTTCTATGTCTAAACCCATATATTTAAAGAAAACACGAATTAAATAAATTATTTCTCCCCGGGAAGTAATATATAGCCTCAATGGCTGTTACATATGAGACATAATTATATATCATATATGTATATTAAATACCTTTGAGGGGATAAAAGTTATATATGCGTAGCTATAAGTTTTTGCATACCTTAAGCGAAAGCGCAAGGCAATGTTCTACTATCGCCTAAAAATTAAAATTCCAACATTTTATCGAATAAAATCGTATCTAGCAATCATATTATACATATAAATGATATAAAAAGCACATTGTTACAAAGATAAATGATTGTTGAACTTATTAATATTTTTTTTAAATCGATTAATTGCTATTTTTAAATAAAAAAAGGGTTTTAGTGGCTTATGGTGTGGATTTATCATGTCCCTGTGGCTTGTAAACACTATAACTTTTGAAAATATCAATTGTTTAACTCAATCTATTTTTTAATCTCTTCATCTATCATGTGGGAAGCCACTGAATGTAAATGGCAGTGTAATTTTGTTTTGTTTAGCTATAATTAATTTTTTTCGGCTCCAAAATGGCGAAATTTTCGCTGATTTGGTTGCCTCGTATATAAATTGCTTCTATGCCGCGGCGCTCACCTAAACTACATGATTTCGACATGGCTTGTAGCATGATTCTGACGATGCTCTGACGTGACCACGAGTGACACTGCTTGCACCAACCTGTGCAACAATAGCATGTCGCAAAGTTCATTTTGGGCCAAAATCTCGCCTGAAGAGGATAAACATGCCCTTGTTTTGCTACAGATTTCAAACATTCAAAGTGCCAGCTGAAGATTTTGAGTACATCCCTAAGGGAAAAAATTTGAAAAGTGGTGGTACTTTCAATTTTATGAAGGAATTAGAATTACATTTCGCATAGATTTGCCCTACAAGTTGCAAGAAGCATCTTGCGAGTTCCTGTTATTGTAATCGTGTCTAGGATAATCATATAAACATGGTTTTTCATGAACTAAATCAATGAATTTAATATTAAAACTACAAGTTTCGTGTTACGTGCCACTTCAATGCGTCACTAGTAGCAAGCTGAATGGCACGTCAGATCATGCGGCGTCACGCCACGCAAATGGGCGTTACTACATACATTCCCTTTGAATGTTGAGGCGAGTGACAAGTTACGCGTCAAATCACGCGTCAGATCACGTGTTACGTTACGTAGGTGGGCGCCGGGCCTATAAATGGGGATCTACAGCCACAGAGTAGTTCAGTTCACAGAGTACCTTTGTATGAAGTTTAGTTCGGCTTCAGTCGCCGTCGTGAGTGGACATTATTACGGTTGTTTTCAGCGGCTCAAAAAGATCGCTGTACAAATACACAATATTCGAATAACCAAATTTCTTAAATACTTGATTAATAAGAGATAATAATAAGAGATTTTTTTTATTACAATATTTAAAAGCACAGAATAAATAAAAGTAGTACGTACTAAAAGTAAGTAGTATTTTTTTTGTTATGGGTGACATTTTCATGCTTTTCGAGGGTGTCGAAACCGATAGGGTTGTCGAAATGTAAATCCAAGATGGCGGCCGCAATAGGTATCAATTTTTTCATCATTGGTGTCATTTTCATGGTTTTCGAGAGTGCTGAAGCCGATAGTGCTGTCGAAATGTAAATCCAAGGTGGAGGCTGCAATAGGTATAAAATTTTTCCTCATAGGTGTCATTTTCATGGTTTTCGAGGGTGTTGAAGCTGATAGTGCTGTCGAAATGTAAATCCAAGATGGTGGCTGAATTAGGTACCAATTTATTCATCATGGGTGTCATTTTCATGGTTTTCGAGGGTGTTGAAGCCGATAGTGCTATCGAAATGTAAATCCAAGATGGCGGCTGCAAAAGATATAAATTTTTTCATCATTGGTGTCATTTTCATGGTTTTCGAGGGTGTTGAAATCGATAGTGCTGTCGAAATGTAAATCCAAGATGGCGGCTGCAATAGGTATCAATTTTTTTATCATAGGTGTCATTTTCATGGTTTTCGAGGGTGTTGAAGCTGATAGTGCTGTTGAAATGTAAATCCAAGATGGCGGCTGAATTAGGTACCAATTTATTCAACATGGGTGTCATTTTCATGGTTTTCGAGGGTGTTGAAGCCGATAGTGCTGTCAAAATGTAAATCCAAGATGGCGGCCGCAAAATATATCAATTTTTTCATCTTGGGTATCATTTTCATGGTTTTCGAGGGTGTTGAAACCGATAGTGCTGTCAAAATGTAAATCCAAGATGGCGGCTGCAATAGGTATCAATTTTTTTATCATAGGTGTCATTTTCATGGTTTTCGAGAGAGTTGAAGCCGATAGGGTTGTCGAAATGTAAATCCAAGGTGGCGGCTGCAATGGGTATCAATTTTTTCATCATAGGTGTCATTTTCATGGTTTTCGAGGGTGTTGAATCCGATAGTGCTGTCGAAATGTAAATCCAAGATGGCGGCTGAAGTTGGTACCAATTTATTCATCTCGGGTGTCATTTTCATGGTTTTCAAGAGTGTTGAAACCGATAGTGCTGTCGAAATGTAAATCCAAGATGGCGGCTGCAATAGGTATCAATTTTTTCATCATGGGTGTCATTTTCATGGTTTTCGTGCTGTTGAAATGTATTTAAACTACTTTAATAATTCTGTATAATCATGTTATACGTAATTTTTTTAATGTGCTTAAGGTATGCCCAATTGGATTTACCAATATTATTTTTTATATTCTACTGGGCCAGCGCTTATCTACATTCCCACCTGATGGTAAGTGGTGATGTAGCCTAAGATGGTGAAGCGCACTGACTCAACAAAAGCCTATCACTCTTGCCTTGAAGACACCCACACTGTAATCGGATAGAAAGACAGATGCTGGCAACTTATTCCACTCCTTTCTTGTACGCATGATGAACGACGTGGCGAACCGTTTGGTTCGAATGCGTGGTAAGGCAACAACGAAAGGGGCGAACGTCTAGTTGTCCGATGGTGGAAGAGAGAGGGGGGAATTAAATTATGCAATTCCTGCGCACACTCTCCGAAATGCATCCTGTAGAAAACCGAAAGGCTGGCTACTTTACGTCTGTGTTCGAGGCTGGTAAGATTGGTTTTAACCAAATTCGGGTCACCAATAAGCCTCTTAGCACGCCTTTTTATTGAGTCCAAAGCTGCTAGGTGGCATTTTGCAGCACCAGCCCATATATGGCAGCAATACTCCATGCACGACCGGACTTGCGCTTTATATAAAGTAAGCAGCTGTCCCGGCGTGAAGTATCGCCACACCTTTGCAAGAACTCCCAGGTTCCTTGCAGCTGTTTTGGCCTTGGACTCAATGAACCGCCCGAAGTTCAAATTTGAGGATATTTCAAACCCTAACAACTGAAGGCGGTCGGTATATTTAAAGTGTATCCACGGATATTATTCGCGCATCTTGGATCTATGGCTATGGACGCTTTTTACCCAACAGCGAAGGGTAATGGTGTTTATCAGCTTATTTATGTATGTATGTATGTTTGTTTCTTTGTGGCGCTCTAGAGACCAAACGCGTGGCCTCTTTTTGATGGTATTTCCGTAAAGCGATTAGTTTTATCTTATCAATATATCTTACAAGTGTTACTAAAGACATGACAGTTATTAAAATTCAATATGGCGACAACCAGACGCCATATTGCTGATAAGAAAAAAAAAGTCAACGAACCATGTCAAGTGGGTTACCATTTATCATTTAGGTAGGTTAGGTTTTTAACAGTGGTAGAGCCACGCGGCAGCTCTTGCTGTCGCACGGATGGGCCGGCTCGAACCGGGGCGGTACCACGACCTCACAGAATACCAGCGTGAAGTAGAGGTTTACCTCTGCGTTCCGCTTGGTGAGTGCAGGTGGACGGAGGCCCTTTTTACTGTAAATGAGGCATTCCATCTTAGTCCTCACGGGTGACAACGCATCTGCATTTTGATTCGCAAACGAGGATAGATGTAGATGTCTATGGGCCGCAGCAACCACTTACCATCAGGTGGACTGTGTACTCGTTTGTCACCCTTATCCTATAGAAAAAAAAGAAATATCGAAATAAACACACTCTCATAGTTTTATATTTTCACTTAATCTGTCGGCAGATTGCCAATTTTTTTTATTCTTTGTTGCATTCCCTATAACAAAAAAAATAATACAAAGGGTGAAATTAACGCCATCAGGCATTCTCTATTAAATAAATTCAACCATTATATCCATCTTTATATGCATTTAGTATAAGAAGAGCTAATGTGGGCATTACTTGGTCGGATTTCACTTCTTGTTAACACTCGATTTCGCTCCCCATTTAATTCGTGTACCGCGGGCACAGTCTAACTAATACCATACTACCATACCGCATGAAAAACATATAGTCAGTCATCACGTTTAATGTTGTCGGAAAATCCGACAAAAAAAAATGCTAGGGTTGTGAGAACGGGAAGTAATATATATATATATATATATATATATATATATATATATATATATATCTTCTTTATATATAAAAAGTACGTGTCACGTTGTTTGTCCGCGATTGACTCCTAAACTACTGAACTGATTTCAATGAAATTTTTGGTCAATGTGCAGGTTGGTTAAAAGATAGGATAGCTTACATCTCAATTTATAGTCGCAATACAATATTATTTTATTGCAAATTATTTGTATAATATTTGACAGTCACAATTATCTGTTAGCTCCAAACGATTCTGTCAGATGACGATATCTGTTGACTAGATTGAGTAAATATTCAATAGATGGCGCTATGTTAAAAATACAAACGTTTAATATAAGCTACAATTTAGTAGTATAACCACCACGTGTTGCTGTAAGTATTCAACAGATGGAACCGATTTCAATGAAATTTTGCAGACTGTGAGCAGTTTGGTCTAACTTGAGAGATAAGATAGTTTTTATCCTGATAAGTGACCCTCAATTTTTTATTGCTAATTTCAGGAGTTTTTTGGTAAAACAAATGGTCGTTCGGAAGGGGCAGAACAACGTTTGCCTGGTCATCTAGTATATATATATATATATATATATATATATATATATATATATATATATATATATACACATACACGCCATTCAATGATACCAGTTTCTGGCGTTTGCAATCAAATTGTGCAAATCACGATTTTATTGATTAATTTAAAATAATCGATATAATAAAGATTACGTATTACATACGACGACGTATTTTATGAGAATATAAAATGGAATAAAATAAACACGAAAATGATGGTACGAACATAACTTTATTATACATATTTTAATGGTACAAAAATGCAGAAGTAATAAAATTTAAGAATATTATTAAACACAATTAATTTGCTCGAATACTATAAATTAATTGTGATTAAACATTACACGACGTTCTTATTAGCACATCGTGTAATGTTTAATTTTAACCGACTTCAAAAAAGGAGCAGGTTCTCAATTCGGTGTATTTTTAATTTTTTTACCTCAGAATTCTATAATTTCTAAACCGATTTAGATTTTTTTATTTGAAAGGATATTCACACAGACAGGATCCCCGTGTAGTGCCGGGTAAGAATACTCACTACTCCATATCTTCCCGTGGGTGTCGTAAGAGGCGACAGAGGGACACTGAGGCAGAGGATGGGCAGCAGCATCTTTCTGATAACAGCAAAACAACAATAAAAAACTGCGGTTGCCAACCCGCTCGCCAAGCATGCCAACTATGGCATTATACGGCCTCCAGATGGACTGTGCTTTGTGGCATTCCTTGGGGGAGGCCTATGTTCAGCAGTGGAGCAATCAGAAATCATATATATGGTTACTATTCCAGAAATGAATATCTC
Organism: Parnassius glacialis; assembly: GCA_033319125.1. Classification (NCBI taxonomy): domain Eukaryota; kingdom Metazoa; phylum Arthropoda; class Insecta; order Lepidoptera; family Papilionidae; genus Parnassius; species Parnassius glacialis. Next base: position 70,755,866 of record JAVANC010000004.1, on the reverse strand, counting down.
AACAGGAAGAAGCTTTTGGCATCGTTAAGAGAAGCTGGACTGTTTAGCGGGGGTAAAACTGCTTTAACCAAAATCTTAAAAGATATTGGTTTTTCGTATAAAAAACAGGCAAATAGAAAAATTTTATTAGAACGATACGACATAATTTTAAAACGGATAAGTTTTTTGAGAGAAGCAAAAAATATTGATAACTGGGATAATGTCGTGTTCATTGACGAGACATGGCTAAACGCCAATCACACGGTTTCCCGTTCTTGGACGGATGATACACAAGCGTCGATGTCGAAAGTACCAATAGGTAAGGGGGCCCGTCTGATAATATGCCACGCAGGTTCTGCAAAATACGGCTTTGTGGAGAACGCGTTACTGGCATTTCAATCAAAAATCACAAATGACTACCATGAGGAAATGAATGCCACTACATTTAAAGAGTGGTTCCAGAACGTGCTTTTGCCCAGCCTACCAGAGCCTTCTGTAAAATTCATGGATAATGCATCCTATCACTCGGTTCAAATACAGAAACCACCTACCCAAGCTAATAAAAAAGAAGAAATGGTGGCTTGGTTACAAGCAAAAGGAATTGACGCAAATATGCAGATGCTAAAACCAGAGCAAATTAAATTAGTTAAAGAAAATGTGCGGCAAATGTGCGATACGAAATCGATGAACTGGCTCTGGAGTACGATCATCGCGTTCTAAGAATTCCACCGTATCATTGCCAATATAACGCGATTGAGCTAATCTGGGCTCAAATAGAAGGTTACGCCGCCCGCCACAATACTTCCCCGCCATTCAGCACGAAAAAGATGATGACCCTATTAAAAGAAGCCTGCGGGGAAGTCACAAGAGATGACTGGGCAAAGGTTGTTGAGAAGACTAAAAACCTGATTGTGGAACATTTTGCCCGAGATATCAGGATTGATTCTGTTATTGATAATAATATAATTATACATGTAGGCGAAGATGATGATGAAGACACCACCTCCTCAAGCGAATCGGAGTCTGATTAATATTCTGTACGCACATTCAATTCAATGTACTTTATTTCATAGAAATACGGATTGTAACTTTGTAACAAAGAATAAATAAAACAATTTTATTATATTAATATTACCTTTTTTTTGGTTTCACTTAAATTACTAAAATATAAATTTTAAATGATTCCGCCAATTTAAAACGAAAATGATCTTAAAAATAACGCGGCGGTTAATTTTGGAGGAACGGTAACGAACTCAGTGTTATGTTGTGCCCATCACTAGTCGTGACTAACTGATAGGTGTCAGGAACTCATTCTCTGAACGGCCGATCTATACGAAAGAAACTTCGTTCCACCCGAGTATTCCACGACACCATAATAATTATGCCCAGCAGACCGGTCTCGGTCGCCGCGGTCGATCCCAACGGAGACTAGCCAAGCGCAGACAGAATTATAGTGCACGAGTTTGTGCGCAAGCACAGGTGCCCTCTCTATTGCCTCACTCTCATAGCCCGATGGGACGGTAAGCCAACACGATCAGAGAGAGATCAGGCGCAGGAATAAAAAAAACGTTTTTATTGACTCGCTTTTATGGAGTGTAGAGTAAAAGGAGGACCATCTCTTTATAAAAAAAGTATCCCTAAAAACGCGTCCAATAAGGGTGGGGCTACAGTAGCATAGGATAAATTAAAATAAACGTGCCAAAATTAATTAGAATAAGATGGAGAAATAATCAAGGACTGACCAATCCGCTTGGTTTTGTACTACGTAAATAGTTGAGGTTTTGTATACTGGCATTTTACTAACTACTCTAGACATGATTTTTTTAAATATTTGAATTCAGCTGACTTCACTCCGTCTACAACAGCTATCTTCATATCGTAGTTTTTCAGACGCCAGCGCTATTGTGGTAGGTATTGGAACCTCTATTTTCAGTAAATAGTAGGACACTTGCAAGTTTCGCCCCTTATAAGATGGTTCTCCTTGTGCTCTACACTCCATACTCGCTTTCGTTTATGTATGTTCGGGTCGAATTTGCTAATTGATTTTGTACCAACTTCCCGGTGAGTTAAAAACTTTAATTTTTGAACATAGCTCGTAATCGAATGACAATCTTCTTATCAAAAAAAAAGTGGCAAAATAACAAAAATAATTTTATATTATTTTTATTTTATTTATAAAAATCTAGCTATTTTAAATGGCTCTGTTCCTATATTCCGTTCCACTTACAGGGTGGTGGTGGCGGTCCACTGCAGCTGAAGAACAAGAGGATCCAGTGCATGTACACAGTGGTGGGAGTGACCTCGTTCGGCAGGGCTTGCGGGTTCATCGGGGAACCGGGGATATACACGAAGGTGTCGGCCTACGTACCCTGGATAGAGAGCATTGTGTGGCCTTAGACCAATAGGTTACCTCCCCCATTTTTCAACCGAATTCAAAAAGGAGGTACTCAATTTCACTGTATGTTTTTTATGTATGTTACCTAATAACGTTTTTTCTGAATAAACTGATTTCGATGATTGTTATTTTAGTTGAAAGCTGGTGCTTCTCATGTGGTCCCATATAAATTTGATCAAGGTCAGACCAATAGTTATTGAGTTTTTAATTTAACTAACTTTTTAATTTTTAATTATTTGTAACTTATTAATAGCCAGTGCTTGACCACAATCTCACCTGGTGGTAGATGGTGATGAAGCTCAAGATTCACTATTGCCTTGAAGACGCCCAGATTGTAATTGGACCAAAAGACACACGCTGGCATATTACCTCTGGCATATTACCACCCCTTTGTTGTACGTATTACGAAAGACGAACCAAACTGCTCCGCCTATACAAGGCCTGACCGCCTAGGGGGTCGGGGGGGGGGGGGGGAAGGGAGGAAAACTAGTCTTGTACACATTCCCAAATACATCCTATAGAATACCGAGAGACTGGCTATTCTACGCCTGTGCTGGAAGCTGACAAAATTGTTTTAAATAAATCAATGTTACCAATACCTATATCTTTTTTTATAGAATAGGGGGCAAACGAGCATGCGGCTCACCTGATGGTAAGTGACTACCGCCGCCCATGAACAACCGCAGCACCAGGGGTATTGCAGATGCGTTGCCGGCCTTTTAGAAAGGTCTAAGCTCTTTTCTTGAAGGTCCCTAAGTCGTATCGGTCCGGAAAAATCGCCGGTGGTAAACAATTCCACAAAGAAATTGTACGAGGAAGAAAACTCCTAGTAAAACGCACAGTCGTGGGCCGCCAAGTATCCAGATGGTGAGGATGGTATCGTGAATTTTGACGCGATGTGCGTTCGTGAAATTTGGTGGCTAGAATTAATCCGAACAATTCCTCAGAGCACTCCCCGTAGTAAAATCGATAGAAAATGCAAAGAGATGCAATATCCCTACGCAGTGCCAGTGTATCGAGTCGATCAGAAAGAACTCGGTCGTCGGCAATTCGAACCACTCTGCGCTGGATGCGGTCAAGTGGACGGAGCTGGCACTGGGAAGCCCCAGCCCAGAGATGAGAACAGTATTCCATGTGAGGCCAAACTTGCGCTTTGTAAAGTTGCAAGCGATGTGGCGGCATGAAAATACTGTCTCGCTCTGCTGAGCACGCCAAGCTTTTTAGAGGCCAATTTATCCCTCCCTCCAAGTGACCACGAACGTGCACACTATTCGATATGTCGACGTCGAGAATTCCGATACTAACTGAGGCAGCAAGGGGAGTGCCTTGAAACTGAGGAGATACGACATAGGGGTTCATTTTAGCGGTAAACGCGCAAACTTGTGTCTTTTGGGGATTGAACTGGAATAGATTTAGTCGCCCCCAATCCGAGACTTTGTTCAGCAAAGACTCAACTTCAGACACAAGTTTGTCCCGGTACTCGGCGACGTTTTCCCGAGAAATATTGGCACGGTCGGTATATAAGGCATCACCAGTGCTGTCGTCTGCATAGCAATGAATCATCTCTAAGCACGTCTCGTCTTGGACCAACTCTGGTGACAATGAATCAGAATTTTAATGTTAAATCAATGATGGATGTAGATGTCTATGGTCTACGGTATCCCCTTACCATCAGGTGGACTAGTATGATTGTTTGTCATCATTACTTTTGTAAAAACATTAAGACAAAGCGTCGAAGATAATCGCTCTTTATTTACTTGACTTGGTCCAAGGCTGTGAAGCCTCATACTATACATAAATTATAATTTTTTTTACTGGTGTTTTATTTTGATCTTTGGAGTCCTTAGGGGGGTCTTTAGAGATTTTTTAATTAATTATTAGTACCTATTCAATTTTAATTTATCGCCTCTTAATAAAGCGTAAACTCTCGTCGGTCGGGTAACAGTTGATGATATATTTAGGTTTAACGCCAAAAAAAAAATTAAAACACAATTAATTTTTAATTATCTTTATTTCAAATAGCTAAATTATATTAATATAAATATTATAATGAAAGTATAAATAAATTGATACGATCGGACATGACTATTCGAGCATGGCCTATATCGATTACAGATTATCAAATACCGCACACCGTTGCAACAGCAAGAAAGGATATCCAGGCTGCAAGATGTTTGAACTATAAGTTTTGACGATCATTTGCTGATGTTAATGATTCGGTATGCCTTATTTATTCCTCTAAAACTACCGATTTGTTCAAGAACAATATGAGACGGATTGTGACTATTCTGTATGTTATCCTTATATTTTATATTGGTTATAAGACATAATCCACGACAGACGGAAACTGAATCAGGATATGAGCAGCGGCGTCTTACAGCTATTAGAATAGAATAGTATTCTTTATTGAATATAGATTATTACACAATAATTATTGAATGAAACCTTGGTGACGGAGAAATTAATTCATGTAATACTTACTAACATAAAATTTATGTAATAACAACTAAAAATAAGAAACTGTGGTTGCAGCCCGCTTAGCGAGCGTGGCAACTATGGCAAATATACCCACCTAATAATATATGAGGGACGCCTACAGCAGTGGATTAATAGGCTGTAATGGATGGATGCATAGAAGATAATCTACCAGGAGCACATGACCCCCTGAGAGGTGAAATTTTCAAATCAACAGTAACATTACAGCTATGGCAATTATCCCCCCTATGAGGCAATCTATGGGGGAAACCTATGTTCTGCAGTGAACAAGGCTGTAATGGATGGATGTATAGAAGATAATCCTGGCTGAGAGGTAAAATTTTTAAATCAACAGTAACATTACAACTATGGCAAAATCCCCCCTATGAGACAATCTAAGGGGGAGACCTATGTTCTGCAGTGAACTAGGCTGTAATGGATGAATGTATAGAAGATAATCAACCAGGAGCACATGACCCACTGAGAGATGAAATTTTTAAATTAACAGTAACATTACAATTATGGCAAATATCCCCCTATGAGGCAATCTATGGTAGAGCCTATGTTCAGCAGTGGACTTTAATAGGCTGTAATAGATGGATGTATAGAAGATAATCTACCAGGAGCACATGACCCACTGAGGGGTGAAACTTCCAAATCAACAGTAACAGTGTATGTCAGAGAGGACATCTGTTTTCGACGCCTCGGCAGTCTTGAAGGTACGGACCTGTCCATCCTATGGCTGCGCGTAGACAGTGACGACCATCCCCGCGTCTACGGGTGCCTCTATAGGTCCCATAGCGGTAATGCCGACACAGACCGACTCATCGACCACGTCCAAATGGCTGCAGACTCCGTGCTACAACAGGTCCCATCCGCAGAGATCGTGATACTCGGTGATTTCAACGCCCACCACGCTGAATGCCTTGGTTCTCGTTTAACCGATCATGCGGGTAGATCTGTCTATGACTTTGCTTTGGCATATGGTCTAACACAACTGGTTACTTCGCCTACGCGGATCCCAGATGTGGAAGACCATGTACCTTCTCTGTTGGACCTTCTGATGACCTCTCATCCGGACGGATATCAGGTCTCCGTCGATGCCCCTCTGGGCTCCTCGGACCATAGTCTGATCCGGAGTACAGTGCCACTCACGCTCCAAACGCAGTTGCGATCTACAGCTTGCCGCCGTGTTTGGCACTATAGGTCAGCTGATTGGGACGGGATGCGGTCTTTTTTTGCATCCTACCCTTGGGGGCGGGTTTGCTTCTCGCCGGAAGATCCCAGCGTTGTTGCCGATTCCGTTGCTGATGTGGTACTTCATGGTATGGAACTTTTCATTCCATCCTCTGTGGTGCCCATCGGAGGCAGATGCCCAGCCAGCCCAGCCATGGTTTGGTCGCTCCTGTAAAATAGCATCACGCTATAAGCAGGAGTGCTGCCGGGCCTGGGCTGACGCATCAACGTCTCGGGATGTAAACACCAGCGCACTTAAAGAGAAGTATAATTCCGCCTCCAGGTCTTTCAAAAGCGTCATTGCCAAGGCAAGGTCTGAGCACATCGGCAGAATTGGCGAGAAGCTAGTTCGCCTTCCTTCGGGAACCCGTGCATTCTGGGCTCTTGCCAAGGCTGTCCAAGGGAACTTCTGTCAGCCATCTCTTCCATATTTGCACAGAGAGGACGACTCACTGGCCCATGCCGCAAAGGAGAAAGCCGATCTGTTGAGCTCTCTTTTTGCGTCCAACTCGACTCTAGATGACGGGGGGAACACACCGCCGACCATCCCGCGATGTGAGTGCTCCATACCGGATGTGCGATTTACACAGCGCTCGGTCCGCAAAGCACTCTTCTCCCTGGACGTCAGCAAGTCGAATGGGCCCGATGGAGTCCCTCCCATTGTGCTGAAGACGTGTGCTCCGGAGTTGGCACCGGTTTTAACGCGTCTTTTCCGGTACTCCTACTCCCAAGGCGTAGTCCCGAACTCATGGAAGACAGCTTTGGTGTACTCGATCCCTAAAATAGGCGACCGCTCAGACCCGTCCAACTACAGGCCTATCGCCATCACCTCCTTGTTCTCCAAAATAATGGAAGCCATTATAAATTGCCAGCTCATGAGGTACCTTGAGGATCACCAGCTGATTAGTGACCGCCAGTACGGTTTTCATCGGGGTCGATCAGCTAGTGATCTTCTAGTCTACTTAACTCATAGATGGGCAGAGGCAGTAGAGTCCAAGGAGGAGGCATTAGCCGTTAGTTTGGACGTAGCGAAGGCCTTTGATCGGGTCTGGCACAAAGCGCTTCTTTCGAAGCTTCCTTCCTACGGGCTTCCCGAGAAATTGTGCAAATGGATCACCAGTTTCCTTGCTGATCGGAGCATTAAGGTCGTAGTAGACGGTGCATACTCTGATTTCAAGCCTATCAACGCTGGTGTTCCACAAGGCTACGTGCTATCACCAACGCTGTTTCTCCTGCATATCAATGATATGTTGCTAACTGGTAGCATTCATTGCTATGCAGACGACAGCACTGGTGATGTCTTATATACCGGCCGTGCCAATATTTCTCGGGAAAACATCGCCGAGTACCGGGACAAACTTGTGTCTGAAGTCGAGTCTTTGCTTAACAAAGTCTCGGATTAGGGCCGACTAAATCTAGTCCAGTTCAATCCCCAGAAGACACAAGTTTGCGCTTTTACCGCTAAAAAGAACCCCTTTGTCGTATCTCCTCAGTTTCAAGGCACTCCCCTTGCTGCCTCAGCCAGTATCGGAATCCTTGGCGTCGACATATCGAATAGTGTGCAGTTTCGTGGTCACTTGGAAGGGAAGGCCAAATTGGCCTCTAAAAAGCTTGGCGTGCTCAGCAGAGCGAGACAGTATTTCATGCCGGCACATCGCTTGCAACTTTACAAAGCGCAAGTTCGGCCCCACACGGAATACTGTTCTCATCTCTGGGCCGGGGCACCCCAGTGCCAGCTCCTTCCACTTGACCGCATCCAGCGCAGAGCGGTTCGAATCGTCGACGACCGAGTTCTTTCTGATCGACTCGATACACTGGCACTGCGTGGAGATGTCGCATCTCTTTGCGTATTTTATCGCATCTATCACGGGGAGTGCTCTGAGGAATTGTTCGGACTAATTCCAGCCGCTCAATTCCACCATCGCTCATCGCGACAAAACTCGCGTTACCATCCATACCATCTGGATGATTGGCGGTCCACCACTGTGCATTTTAGAAGAAGTTTTCTCCCTCGCACAACTTCCTTGTGGAATCAATTACCACCAGCGAATTTTCCGGACCGATACGACTTGGGAACCTTCAAGAAAAGAGCTTACACCTTTCTAAAAGGTCGGCAACGCATCTGCAATTCCCCTGGTGTTGCGGTTGTTCATGGGCGGCGGTAGTCACTTACTTTTTCAACAGTGGTAGAGCCACACGGCAGCTTTTGCTGTCGCACGGATGGGCCGGCTCGAACCGGGGTGGTACCACGACCTCACAGAATACCAGCGTGAAGTAGAGGTTTACCTCTGCGTTTCGCTTGGTGAGTGCAGGTGGCCGGAGGCCCTTTTAACTGGAAATGAGGCATTCCATCTTAGTCCTCACGGGTGACAACGCATCTGCATTTTAATTCGCAAGCGTGGATAGATGTAGATGTATATGGGCCGCAGCAACCACTTACCATCAGGTGGACTGTGTGCTCGTTTGTCACCCTTATCCGATAAAAAAACCATCCGGTGAGCCGCATGCTCATTTGCCCCCTATTCTATATATAAAAAAATAACATTACAGTTATGGTAAATATCCCACTATGAGGCAATCTATGGGGGAGAGGTCTATGTTCAGCAGTGAACTAGGTTGTATTGGATGGATGCATAGAAGATAATCTAACCTACCAGGAGCACATGGCCCACAGAGAGGCAAAACTTTCAAATCAACAGTAACATTACAGTTATGGCAAATATCCTCCTATGAGGCAATCTATGGGAAAGGCCTCTGTTCAGCAGTGGCTTTAATAGGCTGTAATAGATGGATGTATGGAAGATAATCTACCAGAAGCACATGACCCACTGAGAGATGAAATTTTTAAATCAACAGTAACATTACAACTATGGCAAAATTCCCCCTATTAGGCAATCTAAGGGGGGGGGGGGTATGTTCTGCAGTGAACTAGGCTGTAATGGATGGATGTATAGAAGATAATCTACCAGGAGCACATGACCCACTGAGAGATGAAATTTTTAAATCAACAGTAACATTACAGTTATGGAAAATATCCCCCTATGAGGCAATCTATGGTGGTGGTCTATGTTCGACAGTGAACTAGGTTGTAATTGATGGATGTATAGAAGATAATCTACCAGGAGCACATGACCCACTGAGAGATGAAATTTTCAAATCAACAGTAACATCAACTATGGAAAATATCTCCCCTATGAGGCAATCTATGGGGGAGGCCTCTGTTCAGCAGTGGCTTTAATAGGCTGTAATAGATGGATGTATAGAAGATAATCCACCAGGAGCACATGACCCACTGAGAGGTGAAATTTTCAAATCAACAGTAACATTACAGCTATGGAAATTATCCCCCCTATGAGGCAATCTATGGGGGAGGCCTATGTTCAGCAGTGGACTGTAATAGGCTGTAATGGATGGATGTATCGAAGATAATCTACCAGGAGCACATAACCCACTAAGAGGTGAAATTTTTAAATCAATTACAACCATGGCAAATACCTCCCTATGAGGCAATCTATGGGGGAGGTCTATGTTCAGCAGTGAACTAGGCTGTAATTGATAGATGTATAGAAGATAATCTACCAGGAGCACATGACCCACTGAAAAGTGAAATTTTCAAATCAACAGTAACATTACAGTTATGGCAAATATCTATCGTATGAGACAATTTATGGGGGTAGCCTATGTTCAGCAGTGTACTTTAATAGGGTGTAACCGTAACGGTAATTCCTGCGTACAGTCTCCGAAATGTATCCTGTAGAAGACCAAATGGCTGGCTACTTTTCGCCTGTACTCAAGACTGGTAAGATTGGCTGTAGCTAGAAGTCAATAAGCCTCTTGTGTTTGTGTTTCTTTATTTATTACTTTGTTCTACAAGCGTTGAATACACAAGAAGGTTAGGGAGGTTAGGACGGTACTTATTTTTAGATTTCAGATAGATTTTTTTTAATTGTCCAAGATTTTCAGATGAAATATAGCCCAGATCACTCCTGGCGTTGCGCTCTGCTCTGCTGTTTGTGGAACTCCGAAGATTAGCCGGGATAAACAGACAGAGATTGTTTTTAAAAATGATGATTCATGACTTAATGACATACAAATAACCCCCTCCCCATCCAGTTTAATATAAGGCAGTTATTTCAGTATTACTGATAGATACCTCACTTTTATTTATGACTAGCTGGTCCCCGCGGCTTCGCCCGTGCGTAATTTATTACTTTTGGATTCCATGGGTTCTATTTTTTGCGCGGAAACTTAATTCTTTTTCTAAATTAAAAGTAGTCTTAGTTACTTCTTATAACATCAGCTATCTGCCAATGAAAGTCCGGTCAAAATCGGTTCAGCTATTTCGGAGCCGTTTTGGAGTTTAGCCGGAACAAACAGACAGATAGACAAGAATTTTAAAAAACATGTTTTGTTAATAAGTACAGTATATACTTTCATATGCATATAGTAAAAAGCTTTTATCTCGACATTACAAACAGACATTTCAATTTTATTTATTTATATAGATATAGATTATATTATGTTTATATTGTCCAGTCCAGTTGCGTCTCATTTGTCGGGATTTCTGAATGGTTACCATAGTCGGAACCGATCAAGAGCTCTGCATCATTAGCCAGGACCCTATGGCCAAACTATACTCTCTATCCACGGTACATAGGCGGACACTTTGGTGTAGACCCCCGGCTCCCCCACGATCCCGCATTTGTTGCCGAACGATGTGACCCCTATTATGGTGTACATGCAGTTAATCTTCTTGTTTTTCAACTGCAACGGACCCCCGCTGTCACCCTGAAACCAGTTAAACAATTATACGTGGTATAGCCATACTGCGGTTATTCGGCTACAGCTCCGTGGCGCAGTGGCTTAGAAATTAGTTGCGACGCTGAGGGACAAATAATTGTCCCGTTAATTATGTTAATTGTGGGGTGAAACGTTAAAGAAACAAATAAAAATATTATGGTTGTAGCAAGACTGGGTGGACTCGACCGGGGAAGGACGCGAAGGACGAAGTGGCAACCATACTTGCAGCATCTAAATTACAACTTAGTTTTTTTTTATAGGATAGGATGACAAACGAGCACACAGCCCACCTGATGGTAAGTGGTTACTGTGGCCCATAGACATCTACATCTATCCTCGTTTGCGAATCAAAATGCAGATGCGTTGTCACCCGTGAGGACTAAGATGGAATGCCTTTTTTGCAGTAAAAAGAGTCTCCGGTTCTCTATACTCACCATATGAAACACAGCGGTGTTAAGCTGTTATTTTACGCTGGTATTCTGTGAGAGCGTGGTCCTTCTCCGTTCGAGCCGACCCATTCGTGCTACAACTATACTACTAATATAGCTGCAGCATGGCTCTACCGTGTCAAGGTTTATCTTCAGTAGTGGACATCGATAAAAAGGACTGTAGTCATGAACTGCGATACGACAATAAAGAATTAATGATTTAAACTAAAAAAATATTTACATATAACTCTTTTTATGATACAGTAAAAAACGAATGAAGCCTGGAAATCCAGCTCGAAGGACCAAGTTGAAACGGGTCACTGTAATAATTGCAGTGACCCGTTTTGATTTAATGTGCAAGTGCAAAAAGAGTTTTGCGCTAATGATTTCTTATATTTACGCGAATACTACCACATTTAAATAAGACTAGTTCTTATTGATTTTATCGCGTATATTTTCCCGACGTTTTGAATACTTTACACAGCACGCATAGTCACAGGAGGTAGGTGACTTTAGAACATCTTAACTCTATAAATTCTAAAGTTCATTTCACAATGGAGTTAGAGGCAAATAATTCTTTAGTTTTTCTAGATGTGTTAGTAATTCGGAATCCTGATAACACCTTGAGCCACAATGTGTGTAGAAAAAAGACCCATGCAGATAGATATTTAAACAGTGATTCTCATCATCATACTTTACAGTTAGCTGCCGTGGGTAAATCTTTCAGAAAGCATCTGTGGCAGTAAACACCTGGCCGCCGAGCTGCAACACGTCAAGCAAGTTTTGCACGACAATAAGCTTGGGGTCTCGCGCCTACGTCACAGTGAACGAGTGTATCCGGCCACATTCGATCGAGTATCAGCTGTACTGCCACATGTCAGAGATGTCACTGACAGGATTGGTCGAAGAAGATTAGTCAGTTTTTACCATCAGTCAAGTGTTATGTCCCTCGGCAAGATGCAGGACTGTACAAGCTTGATTGTGAATGTGGTTTCTGTTATATAGTTTCTGTTATATCAATAAAAACCTGCATTAAAGAACACATAGCTCATCAACGCTCCGGGAAGTCTGCAGTATGTGACCACGTACAGGATCGCCCCCGTCACTACGAGTATATTGGATTTGATAGACCACAAATTCTCGCTAAAGAACACCGATTCCTTCCAAGGATGATTCGCGAGGCTATTGAAATCAAAAAACACCCTAATTTTAATAAAGAACATGGATGGGTGCTACCGTCTGCTTGGGATCCTATAATTAAGAAAATTAAATCCCAATCCAAGCATACAACTGCAAGACTTCAAGATACTATAGGTTCATACTGCGTAGATCGGAACAAAAATTAATAATTTTAATCTGGAGGTAGCCGTGGTTAACTATGACATTGGGACGTCAAAAACCTCATCCCTCCACCCATGACCATGGGTGCTGTAAAATACTCGAAACGTCGGGAATATATATTTACTCGTATATACGCGATAAAATCCGTAAAAATTAGTTTTATTTAAATAGTTTAGCGCTGGTGTTACAAAGCAATAATAATTATGGGCATTTACTGCTCAGTCAAAACCTGCCCACCTAATTAGTTGAGATATTGCATTGTTTCTCACCTGACACGAGTCCTTCGATTCGTATCTGTCACCATAACATAATTGCGTGTTGGGATCGAACCCGTTCTCCAGGTGACGTTTCGCGGGGTATTTCGACTTGCACTCGTATTCGGGAAACTTTTCTAATATCACCTGGAATAGAAAATTAGTTTGGTGTTTCGTTAAGACTTTGTTTTGTTATTCTCATATACCTACAGGGTATTTTTGGAACGCTCCCGAAAACTAAGACAGGCGACAGCACCAAGTATACCTTTGATCATGGGTCACAAATAAATTTGATCCTGATGAAAAAAAAAATCGTATTTTTACAACGTTTTATTAGTTTTATTCACGCGCCATCATGTTAGTACAGCTAAATGAAACGATAATTTCATAAAAAAAATCATGAAAATACTGAAACATAAAACCAGCAGTGAAAACTGAATTGATATCACCTGACTAATGGAGGTTAATGTACGCGCGAACGGTGAAAAAAGAACGCTGGCCTTGAACTTGGCCACTGAGCGATTTATCACATATTGGTACGAAGGGGGCGCGACGGGGGGAACAATCCGCCAGTATAACTGTGCCTGCATGCTATTGGTTCCCGCGCTTTGTTCGCTCCAAAAATACAGTCGCATACACAGCTTACTTTGCGACTCGCGCGATGTTTTAAAAAGGAAGGAAAGAAAAATTATTTATATCTATTGTTTTATGACTAAACTAGTGAACGAAAAGGTAAATATGATAGGAGAAGGTGAATGGGGAAAATCGTGCAGTAAATTTAAAAGTGTTGAGGAAGAATACCGAAAAAATTACCATGTGATCGACCTGAGGACGGAAGCTCAAGCGAAGATGAAAGTGATGATGAAGTAGCATCCAGTAACACCAAAACACCATCAACATCTGGCTTCCATGTAACCCAAGACGACATAATGGACGGCGTGTCACACTTAGCTTAAGTTTTCTTCTTACAAACTTAAAAATATTTTACGATAGAAATAACAAATAATGCTCAAGTAAACATTATCCATTTTTAATTCCAACCTCTTCCAAAGTTCTAAGTAGCTAGTAAAACGCCTAGTATGATTCTACAATAAAACAATTAAATACTATAATATTATAAAACAATAGCCCAATACCATGTAGTACTTTAGAACGCGACTGTACCCACACTCCCTTCGCTACCGACCTATATCTAGCTCGGTCAATGTTACGGTCATAAGAAAAAAGGGCGCATCTGACAATTTTTGAATAAATGAGTTAAATATACCATTCGTCTCATGATAAGAAGGCGCATCTACTATTTTTTTTAATATTCACAAATATCAATATTTTAGAAATTATCGTAAGAATTTTAGACGTAGAAAAGACTTATACAAATTCAACATAAAAGAAAAGACTTATTTTACCAGTTGCTACGTCATCTTTAACAATATTTGCATCGATTACTTAAATTTCAATTATTCTTGTCTTATTATTCTATATCTTATTATTAAGAGCTGGTGTTTCACATGTGGTCCCATATAAATTTGATCGAGGTCAGACCAATAGTTTTTGAGTTATCCTTAATTATTTATATTAAAGTCGGTTGTACAAAATTTTTAATTTTTAATTATTATCGTAGTAAGTCTCGTATGATATCGCCTTTAAAATCATTACTCAAGAGTTGAGGGTTGTTATTTTTTGTGTCTCACTACCAATGGTTCTCTAATATTTACTAAGAAAAAAGTAATAAATTACTATTAGCGTCCTTTCAAATTCAAATGACCTTTCCAAAATATGTAAAAATGTTAAATGAATGGCAGTTTTTTTATTTATTAGGTTGGAAAGACGCAAATAGTTATATGCGTCTTTCCTTCGATGTTTTTGTGTTGCTAGATGTATTTTTTAAGCTAAGATGAAAAGGAAAATTCTTTTTATTTAAATAAATAAACAAATTATCAAAAAAATAAGTTCGTCCTTAAAATCTTCATGTCTCTACTTATATATTTCAATTTTCATATAGAAACCTTTTAATATACTATAGACACAGGGTCTGAAAGAAAAATTCATCAATTTATTTTTTATTTTCATTTTACGTTTTTGTTAGTTGCGTCCTACTTTATTATGACGCATGAGAATGTAACCCGGCCGGCTCGTATCGCCTCACGCTGTGACGCAGTAGGTTTCCGTTTTGTCGTGTTAATTAATTGAAGTTTTTGAAACAGTTCCGTGTTGATTTTGTACACGCGTGCACGAGCGTTTTGTTTATTAAATTGTTATAACGTGTTGGTATTATTCTTGTTACGTTTTTTGTTTTAATAATGCTTAACGCGTACGTTTATAGTGATTGTGAATACGACAACATGTTATGTATCCGAACCTAGGTACACGAAGTATCGCTAAATAAATTGTTAAGACGTCGGGATGGAACAAGTGTGTCATACTGTGCAGTGCACAAAGTGTTGAAGCGTAACCGAATGCTTGGCCACCTCGCTCACCAGATCTGACCCCGTTAGACTTCCTTCTTTCTGTGGGGTATGTGAAAGAAAGGGTTTTTAATCGTGAGTGTGATAGTGCTGACGAAACTACAAAAGGATCGTGGATGTTTTCGACAAACTACGTACGGACTGTGTCGAAGACCACACGATGATGCCCCGCCTCCATGAGTCTGCCTTGAAATGAATGAAGCACAATTTGAGCCGCATCTCATAAGACCACGGAGGATTTAGAGCGGTAAGCTGTTTCATAACAATTTTTTTTTAAATAACTTAGTACTGAATAAATCTGAATACATACATAACTGAATACATGAGAATAATAAACATACCTACACGATGAATAAAAACGCATGACTCTAACCTTGGTTACATTTCGTTTAAATGTTTTTTCATTAGCGGGAAATCGAACCAGTTATTTGGGTTATTTAACCTGTAAATTCGGATTAAAATGGCTACGTGGAGACAAGTACAGTGGCAAAATAGTAGGTTAAGTAGATAAGTTAGGTATTTAGACAAGTGTTGTAAATTATTAGGTATTGTGGTATGGCCCGCTAGTTGCGGACCGCACGAATTTGCGTTCGCGCGTACATTGACCTTTAATCAGCTGCTATGAATTGAGTTATTCCACTGCTGGTTTTATGTTTCAGTATTTTCATAATTTTTTTAATGAAATTATCGTTTCATTTAGCTGTACTAACATGATGGCGCGTGAATAAAATTTATAAAACGTTGTAAAAAGATGTTTTTTTTTTTCATCAGGATCGGATTTATTTGTGACCCATGATCAAAGGTATACTTGGTGCTATCGCCTGTCTTAGTTTTCGGGAGCGTTCCAAAAATACCCTGTATAATGATAGTAATAGCGTATCAGTCTACCTTCTAAAATATAAACCTCCCCATAAAATACCTCTTAGAGGATAATTGCCATAGTTGTACATGTGGGTAGGCTTGGGTAAAAAATATCGACATATCGATATTTATTTTAGAGTATCGAATTCATATCAATTTCGATATATTTTAAAATGTTGCATCGTGTTTTTCGTCGTCCAACCATCAGTAGATAAAATTTTGGACCTTATCTTTACATCATTCAAATGATGACGATATATCGATATTTATCACGCGATATATATTGATACTGTTTAAAAATATAGATTCCATATATATCGATATATTTTTTCCCTTTGCCCATCCCTACTTATTTCGCTGCTACACGGTAAATGTTACGGTTATTTAACGCCTATTTTAGATTGTGGCAATTGGAGCTCTCTGATAGCTTAAAAATAAAACAGCCATTAGTATTATATGCCAACGAAACCGTAGTGCGATTTATTTTGGTGACAGTGCCATCTCTTGATAATTAAATACCAACTATAATATTTATTCCCAGGACAGAGGATTTTTTCGAACCAGTGGTAAAGTAAAAATGACTTTCAATAAGAATTAATTGTAATCAATATTGAATAAAAATATATTCTATTCTTTATAAACGTTTTTGACTACTTTTACCGTTTCGCAGGCCGTGGTTTTAGTTGAAATAACAAATGATATTTTGACTTACTCCTTGATCTAGTGGTTTTAAATACGATTGCTTGTGTGGTCGGACCTAGAATTAGTTACTGGAAGTTTTTAATTTTTTTTTATAGTATGAGTGTGAGACAACGAGCACAGTCTACCTGACGGTTAGTGGATACTGTGGCCCATAGACATCATACATACACCCTCATCATCTACATCTACCCTCGATAAAAATACAAAATGCAAATGCGTTGATACCCTGAGGGCTGAGACGAAATGCCTCATTTCAAGTAAAAAGGGTCTCCGGTTCTTTACACTCACCAGCATTAAGCTGCTTTTTTGTATTCTGCATACGATAAGTAAGGTAAGCGCGTAGTACATCCCCGGTCGAGCCGATCCATTCGTACAACAAGTGTAATATAGTTGGAGTATGACGATGATGATGATCATGACTATGACAATGACGACGACGATGATCATGACGATTTTGATGACGATGACCATGACGATGGCGATCTATGACTATGACGTTATACTATGACGTTGTCATATCATAGTCATCTATACAAATGCATAAAATTGAAGTGTCCGTTTACAATGTCAAAATAACAGCTTTTTACTAAATGCATAAGAAAGTATATACAGAACTTACAACAGAAACACAATTTTTAAAATAATTGTCTGTAAGTCTGTCTGTCTGTATGGCTGGACCAATTTCGACGGCACTTTCACTGGCAGATAGCTGAAGTTTTAAGGAGTAACTTAGGCTACTTATATTTTAGAAAAAGCATTAGGGTTCCGCGCAACATAATTAAAACCCTAAATTATACGTGGGTGAAGTCGCG